>CM046425.1:10385687-10985687 GCA_025506505.1 Flaveria sonorensis | reverse complement strand
CTAACCCTAATAGCCCCCATCGGCCGCGACCAAGCTTCACACACACACACTTCGAAATTCATCCCTAGAACAAGCAAACATCATCGATTTTGGTCGATTTCAAGTGCTACAACATGTTAGAATCATCAATTCCAAGCCTACACGTGATTAAAGGTTAGATTTTTATATGTTTTTCATGGATTTTGATGTTGGCCGAAAGTTGGTGTTCGAATCCTGCAATTGAGGGTCGATTGTTGGTTGTTTGATGATGTTATGATGTTAGTTAGGTTATATTGATGTTAGTTAACGTTGATTATGCAAGAAAGCTTTGATTTTGATGCGTTGTTCATAGGTTACCAATAATAGTAACTTTATTTGCATGGATATGGTGATTTGATGATGAGTTGATGAGTTGATGTAGTTGATGTGTTTGTGATGATAATTGGATGTTAGATTGTTGATTTGAATGCTAGAAATCCAAGAATGAATGTTGTAGTTCATGTCTTACTAAAGATAGTAACTTTTGGCTAAGAAGGTTGATGAATTGTGATAATTGGATGTTGTTGATCATGTCTAGATGTTATCATGAGCTTGAATTGGGATATTATTGATGAATCCATGAATGTCTTGGATGTTTGATAGATTTTGGGATGTGCTTTCCCAAAAGGGAAACTTTATTTGCACAAATTCTTGAGTATGAGGATTTGAACATATTTGGGACATTAGGATCATGTTAGTATGTTCATGGATGATTTCTAAGGTGGTAGAATGTATTGTTGGATTGTATGAATGTTTAGTTGGTTAGTTATCTCATTTGGCCTGTTTGTGGAAATATCATGGTATGAGTCATATAGGTAGGCTAGGACTTTTGATTGATTGATGGTTAATCATGAATGAATGTTTTGGGAATGATGTGGATTGTGGTAATTGATGTGTGTAGGTCATCATACACACGTGCGAATCTGAGGCCCCTACTTAGTAGGATTGGTAGGGTTTAGGGTGTGAAGTCGTGAGTGGCTTCACATGGCATGTGATGCGTGATTTGATCCTTGTATGGTGTATTATTTGTGTTATAGATGTTATGAGCATGATAATAGTTTGAGATTCACATGACTTGTATGATATCTGTCGGTATGATGATCTAATTAGTACATGTGGTTAATGAAGTGTTATATGTAATCAATTTGTATGTTAATCATGTGTGATAGGCTGTTATGCTTGTTTGAATGGAAATTCACCTATAATGTCACCAACGGGTCAAACGGGTCAACTGGGTCAAATATGTCTTGTCTTTCTAAAACTTTGAGTTCTTTGGTTTGTAAAGCACTTAGGGTTTCATTATGATTCTGTGAACACGTACTTATGTACTCTCGTGTTCTAGGTAACCTTTGAAGGGTTGTCTTTGCACCTATCACCAGTTCTCTTTAGTCATTATCTTTACACACCAGGTGAGTTCATGCCCCTCTATTTTTATAAACCTTCTTCTTGGGGGAGGTAGCATACTTATACTCAAACGTTATTTTTTTATTATAAGTTGTGTATGTTTTAACATAGTGCTGAATACCTTGAAAGTCCTCACACTTTCGGATCGTTAATAATGGTAACTAGCGGGAAATCTTGGGTAGTACTACTGGGTCTGACGAGCCCCACCTGTGCGACTCGAGGTCAAACGGGTGCAATATTGTCCTAGACACAAATATCGTCACGACCTGGTAAGTCGTGACGGGAGGCAACAAACGCAACACAGTCAGCTTCGATCGCGAAATCACTATGGTTATTACTTGTGAATATAGACTAGCTATCTATTTCAATGCACTTCTTATGTTATGTAAATGTTATTGTTTATGATAAACGCAAACTCTTGAACTCACCAACCATTGTGTTGATAGTTTAGTATGCTATTCTCAGGTTGTTAACTCTGCTTGCCATTAGGAGCACCACACGGGTCCAACATGCATTCTAAGACTCTATTTTAAAGACATATTTGTTGGTATCTATTTATGAGTGTTTAAATATTTGGGTTGGCGCATGTTTTGCCAAATATGCATTTTTTTTATATTTTGGGTTTGTCTTATTTACAAAACGCTTCCGCATGGTTTTAAAGTTTGAACTTTGGTTGGTTTTATTTTAAATGTGGCATATAGTGTCGTTCTGAGTAACTATTGACTGTGATCCTGGTTTGTTCACACGCCTCGCGGTAAAACTCCGCACGTGGATTTTGAGGGTGTGACACATCTAAGCAAAGATTTTTATATGGCTCAGCCGGAATGCTTTGTTGATCCAAACCATCCTGATAAATTATGTAAGCTTAAAAGATTCATTTATGGATTAAAGAAAGCATCAAAGAGATGGAATCTTTGTTTTGATGAGAAAATTAAAGAATATGGATTTATCAAAATCAAAGATGAGCCATGTGTTTATATGAAGATTACTAGGAGCACCGTTGTATTCCTAATCTTGTATGTTGATGACATATTGCTCATTGGAAACGACATTCCAACCTTAAAGGATGTTAAATCATGGTTAGGAAAGTGTTTGCAATGAAATATTTAGGAGAAGCCGCATACATTTAGGAATTAAGATCTACAGGGATAGATCCAAGCATATTGGCTTGAGTCAAAGTGCATATGTTGACAAGGTAATCAATCTTTTATTTATGCAAGATGCAAGAAAGGTTTCTTACCAGTGGCACACTATACTATTCTAGATACATGTCAATGTTTATGTTCGGTCAAATAGATTAGAAATATGAAAGGGATTCCATATGCTTCTGTAATTAGATCCATTATGTATGCCATGTTATACATTAGATTTGATGTATCGTATGCTCTAAGAATGACGAGCCGTTATCAGTAGAATCCAGGACAAAGTCACTGGATTGCTATGAAGAATATCCTTAAGTACATTCTAAGGACTAAGGACATGTTCTTGATGTATGGAGGAGTAGAACAAGAACACACTACGAAGTGATACACTAATGCTAGCTTCCAGATTGATCAAGATGATTCACGATATTCACTCTCAACGGTGGAGAAATTACTTGGACAAGCTCCAAGCAAAAGGTAGTTGCACTATCCATAACTAAGTGTGAGTACATTACTACTTCAAAGGCAACAAAAAAGGCGGCTTGGATGAAGAAATTTATCAAGGATCTCAAGGTAGTGCCGAGCATCGAGGGAGCACTGAGATATTTTATGATAACTCTAGATCCATAGCTCAAGTTAAAGAACCAAGAGCTCATAACAAAACCAAGCACATTCAAAAAGCGTACCATTATATTCAGGATGTAGTAAAAGAAGGAGACATCACTGTACGTAAAGTTCATACAGATCTAAACTTAGCAGTTCCTTTCACAAAGCCTATGCCTCAAGCAAAATATAAGGCTCATGCGAGTGATATAGGGATTCGTATGTGTAGTGACGGGATATGATTTGTAATTTATTACTTGGATATTTCGAGACTATATAACTGTATCATTCTATCCAGATTTGACTTGTTGTTTGTTACATTAATGCATTCTTGCTTTCATGTTATAACATTTAGAATCCATGAATAACTAGGTTATTCTAAAATCCATAGTTATTCATAGTTATGGGAATAATTTTGAAGTAAGAATATTATAGGTTGTTGGTTAATAATGGAATGTAACTAAGGATCACAAACATTTATGGAAGGTAAATTTTGGATGTGACTTCTCTCAAGGACACTTTATGGATCAGTGAGTTTCTTAAAAAATAGTAGTATCTTTGCATCCTTAGAGCTGAGATTCATATTGGGGCTTGACATTACCTAATGTTGTTCTTTGACCATGTAGTGATAAGGGTTCTAGTTAGGAATAATGCACAATATAGTGAGAGGCATATGTAGTCAATAAGGGACTGTACTTTTATAAGGTTGATATCTTTAGGGCCCTTGATGATTTAAACTGATTTAAATGCATGGCCATGCTCAAACTTATGTTGGAATTTAATCCATTGAATCTTGATCGAGTAACATAATGGTTGGACACCAAATGAGATTGATGTCAATCCATGTCTCATGTTCAAGTAGATATCTATTATAGAGGGAAAATTAATAACGAACCATACATCATTATATTAAATCAAAGGGCTTACTTGAATGGATGTTGAGCATGATATTAAATTATATATCATTAGGGGCCATAAGAAGTTGCTAGATTGTTTACGTTGATGTACATTGAATCTTGTAAAGTGAGAGATTGTTGGAAATATATGCCCTAGATACAATGTGCAACAATATTGTCATTGATATATAATCACAAAGGTCACACACTAAGAAACCATTCCACATACGTGTTTAAACTTGGCTTTAACACGTGCAGCTGGTTGACGTCAAGTATATTTTATTATTAAGTCAAACAATAATATTAAATGAATCATTTTCATGTAGTATTATATTTTATGGTGTGGCATAACATATATATACAATGTGCTCATATATAAATCTTTATTTATATATTAATTTATTTAATGCAAATATTATTATTTGTGTGTTACGTATTTTATATTCTTGCTTTTATAGTATGTAAGACTTTAGGTATCAAATATGAGTAGGATGCCATCTCATGGATCCAAGTGCAACAAACATACAATCTTCTCCTTTGGGTTATATTCAAACTTGTGAACTACCTTGGGGGATGAAAGTGACCCTTCTGAGTGAAAGTAGATATGATCACTTTTCTAATATTATTGTGAACCATAGGATTTGAGTTAAAGTCCTATGAATCACATGTAAATGAAAGGGTTCTAAATTTTTAAAGGGTAGACTTTAAAAAGAGTAGAGAGCTCACAAAAGTTTTCTTGCCTCTTATACTTGGAAATCTACATACAAAGAGAGTTCATTTTTATATTCCTGACATCTTGGGATTTTGACTAGCATCAAGTGGAACCAAAAGTTTCTTGGTGTGGATTACTCTTGGAGAAGGAGACACTTAGATCCTTCGTTCATCATCTTCATCAACTAGCTACCATTTCCCTTCGAAGGTTGTTACTTGTGGTTGTTTCTTTTTATGTTTCTGGAAATACTATGGATCCTTGATGTGTTAATTTTTTTATACATGTCTAAAGTTTCTTCTGTTGCTTAAAATTTTTATAAAAGATATGCAAGAAATACAACACCTCTTGTGTAAACTATCATCTGATCAGTAGAACGAGTTGCTAACTGAATCTCCTGTTTAGAGGATTCGGCAGTTGTTTCTTCTACTGACTTCTTAAGTACTTCAGCAGCTTCTAATAGAACTCTGAGCAGAGGAGCTGCTTCTTCAGCTGATATCTTAGGAATGGCTTCAAGTCCAAGTACTAATTCTCTTATTTATGATGACTCGTCCATTCTTTTCTATTTTAAAGAAATTGGAGTACATGAATTGTTTTGTAAAACATCTTCTTTCTGGCAAGTTGAACCTTCTTACTTAGTCTGCTCATTGTTCTCTTCTAATCTATTCTCTTCTCCTTAGAGCTATCATATCCATGCTTATTATACTGGACATTAAGCTTAACTTCACCTCTATTATAGGGTCATAATCATTATTCTATGTAAAGGAGAAGGGAATTTTCCATGAGCTACTGACTACTTACTTAGCCAATAAAAGAAAGTCATCAGCTTCTTTAGACTCATCTTCCCCTTTTTGTTAGTATAAGTGACACTATTGCTATTGAGGAACGCACATCCAAAGGTTCTTGTGGTGCTGGTGAGCCTTGAAGGCTAAGAATAATAGACTGTTGGAGTTCAACAGTTTCTTGTAAAGTGCTAATCTTAGATTCAAGGCTAGTCACTCTAGCTGTAGATTGTTGATCTGTGCTTCTAGATCAACAACTCTTGTAGCCTGTTCTCTAAGATTTTGGACCTTAGATTCAATATTAGCAACTCTGTCTGTCGAAGCTTAAAGTAGATAGTTCTCAAATGTGAGAATTGTTACTCTTTCAGCATATCCTTACAGTCTTGTGTCTCATCTTGTAGTGTACTCAGCCTTTTTGTAAGATGGAAATTTATGGCCATCAATTAATTGACAAGTTGCATACTTCTCTCATCCACAGTTGTGGATTTCTTGATACTCGATAAGGTCCTAGGCCTTACTCCGTAGCCTCACCACTAGATGTGGTTTCTTGGCGCCTTGGATTCCTCTTTTCAAGGAGTGTTTCTAAAGAAACATCCTCAAAGTGAGTTGTCATGGTTGAGGTCTTAGTAATGTTGTCTCTGTCCTGCTAATCAATTGATATATCAACAGTAAAGACTACATTTTATATATTGATCATTTCTTCCCTAATATCAATCTTTTGGTGTTCAGGATCTGGGAGCGAAATTTGCCAACAACCCAGTCACCACTGTCTGTATAATAAGGCTTGGGGAAGACAACGGATCATGTTGAATTATAGCTTCAACATCTTCATCTTAAGGTGTAGACATGGAAGTTATTGTAAAGTAGTGTCTATTGGCCTGGGATGTTGATCAGATCCTAATGAAGTTGTTCCTTAGAAACTTCTTTAGTAATGTAGCTATCCCTTTAAATATTATCAATAGACTGTTCTGACTCTAATTGAGGGTTGATATGCTGGGTGTGGGTCTGCCAGAAAAAAGGGAAGAGAAACCTTCTTTTTTGAGCCTGATTAGGTGTGGCCTTCACCTTTGACTTAGTTGGGCCCTCTAGTATCAAGCTTTGATACTAGCTTTGTCTTTTTGAGTGGTGGTGATTTGGGTGCCAAATTGGCTTATTAGAAAAAGGCCTTGTTCTTTGGAAGATCTATCTCGTGTCTGGTACTACACGGTTCCACTCTGTAAGAACTCCGAATCATTCTCTTGAAGCTCACCCTCTTTATCATAAATGATCCGCTTGCCCAGAAATGACCTGGACCAATAGGAAATTCCAAATGGAGTTGGTTTTATAAGTTTCTTTGTGGCAGAGGATATTAAATCGGTAGGGGGTGCAGGGGTTCATGAATAATGATAGATTAATTCACATCAAACATGAAATGAATGATGTAAATCATGGTAATACAATCTCAAACAAGTCAAATCGAAAGAGCAACGAAGTAAATAAGTTTCTCTTTGATTACTTCAAGTTGCTAAAAGCTTAATTATATAGAATTGAAATGACAAGTTCTACAAAGTACAAAGCTTAAGCAACTATTTATATTACACAAGAAAGTTTTTGCTCACTCCTAGAGTTCTTGCTTCTTGGATGTTCTCGCACGACTGTGTTTTCGCATGGATAAGTATGTTTTCTCAAGACACACTTTTTTATTTCCCGAGTCTCTAGGTTTGACTTCTACAATACTGTTTTATTATTATCAAAGAAAGTTATAAAATATTACTTCATTAAACTTATTACATATTTTTATCTCAGGTGTCTGATGATAAAATTAAAAGAGAAGAATCAAAGAGACTTAAAAAACTATCTAATATTGTAAAGTCTCCTTATAAGAATAGGTAACACACAATGTCCTCTAAAAACATATGAAAAAAGATTTTCAATGTATTTCTTTTCAATGCTTGGCAGTCCTAGGTAAGTTTTTTTTTGTATATATATATTTTTCATAATTAATTTAAATGCTTAATATTCTTTTTAAAAGAAATATTAATCGCACTTCACTTGTGAAACGGTGATTGTTTTATCATAAATATTAAAAGGGTATGAGATTTGATTGTTTACCTAGTACGTTTTTCAATCAATTATATATACAAAAGATTTGATTGTTTTACCATAAATATTATTATATATTGTTTACAAATATTAAAAGGGTATGAGATTTGGGATTTGTTTGAAAACGAGTCTTAATTTAGTAGTTATTGTAATTATTTTCAGTTGCTAGTTTTTATTACACTTACATGAATATTGTCTTGTTTATTTTCTTGTTTGTTCTTTAAGAAATCTATTGATATAGATTTATTTGAAGTTTTAAATTTTTGGAGTTGAAAGTTACCAATGTTATCAAATCCAATTATTTGTCAAACAATATAGTGTTAAACAGAATTTATTAAATCACTTATTAACCAATACTAGTTCACTTGTGAAAGAGAATTGATTGAACCAATTTTTTAAATCACGCACATCTAGAAAACATTCTTTAATTTGTGTTATATTTAATTTTTAATTTTTAATTATTATATCTCTTGTTGCAATGACATTGTATTTCAATTGGATGATGTAAATTTTTTAACTTGGATTGATGTAGAGGCAATGGCTCCTGGTATTTGGATGTTTAATCCAATAATTTACGTGTGGGAATCTATATTGAATCATGAAGAGAAGTATAGAGCAGTGAGTTTTATACGAAGATATTTCTTTCCAACGACATTAATTGTAAGTTTATACAATTATTCTTTACTATTTAACAAATAATTTTATTTTGAATAATTTTAAATTATTTATTCTTAACAGAAATGTCATCTTTGAATAATGGAGTGAAACTAAAAGAGAAGCTTGAGATTTTTGAAAATACATTAAAAGTTCAGATGTTGAATGATAAATCCTTATTGAGTATTTTAGAAATTGATTTGGTATGTTATAAATCCACTTTAAATTTCTGTACTTTTACCTTTATTTTTAATTTATTTGTACGAAATTCTTACTTAATATCTTAATATGTTTTGCAGGTATTCTTACCGATTATTTGCATCAAGCCGTTTTTATCTCATTGTTATCAACCTTAAAAATATATCCAACATGGTATTCGATAACAGTTCACAATGGAATTTTTCTAAATATAACCAGGTTCCTTATGATGTCGTAAATTTTATTAACTTTATATTTGTTTGTTTAATGTTTAATAAACTATCTTAATGTTTAATAAACTATCTTTTTATATTTATATTTATTTTCTGTATAACTAGTTTTCTTCAAATCTAGAAAAAATTGTTTTCTAAGTATTTGTCAAAAGTTGGGCACAAAAGGGCAACAGATTGTCAAAATTAAACCTACAAGACCAGCATTTCCTTGAAGAACCTACAACAACCGCACTAAATGTGTTGTATTTGTTATGTGTCAGATGGACACATATATGGGTGAACCTACTCACGAACACAAATCTGGATTACTTTCTGAAAGTGTCAATCAAAAAAATCAACTAAACTCTTTAAGATTAGAATATCTTACTAAAATTATCCTATCAGATTTGCACAAAGATAAGGATAAAATTATTCTTGATGTTGTTAAATATGATCTGTATGATTTTGAATAGAAGAAAAAGTTCATTGCTCATGATGTGATTAATTAGAAAAACAGACTTCAAAATTATTTACAACCTCTAACTACTGATGAAAAGTAAGTTATACAAAATTTTAAAAGTGTCCTAAACTATTCTTTTTCCTTTTAATTTAACTTTTTTTCCCTAAAACTCATCATTTAGTTTCAATTTTTTGTCTCGTTTTAATATTCACAGAGCATGTTCATTGGATAAAGCAGGGTGTGAAGACGCATGTGCAATCAAAAGAGGAAGAGAGAAGATTGTTGTCTGTAGAGTAGAAAATGATAAAATTGTAGCATTTGAGCCGTTTGTATTATAAACCCAAACCCGTTTGTGTCTCATGTCATTTGTTAAATTTATAATTATTTTATATTTTATAAACCAAATTTTATAAATTTTTATCAAAAAATAATAGATTTTATTAAATTACAAAGTTTATCAAGTTTTATAAACTAATAATGATTATTTACTAAAAACAGGTTTTTATAAACCTTGGGGTGGAAATTATAAAAATTTAAAGAGTAAATTACCATTTGCATCCATAATATTTTTTTATTATAACCGTTTGCATCCTTTGGTTTCAAATTGTCATCTGTCACCTAACGTTTCATGTTATCTTCATTTAAGTCTATGTCGTTTCATTTTTATCTCCATTTGAGTTCAAATGATTAACACTGTTAATTTTTCTGTTAAAATTATTATTGAAAAGACTAAACTACCCTTAAATTATATTAAAAATATAAAAAACCTTATGGGTCCCATCCATCAACATCTTCTTCTTCTTCAAATCACCACCGGCACAACCACCCCCATCACCACCACCATAACCGTTTGGTTGCCACCATAATCGCTCAGTTGCCACCACAACAGCCCCATCACCACCGCCACAACCACCCGGCCACACCACAACAGCCTCATCACCACTGCCACAACTACCCGGTCGCCACCACAGCAGCCTCATCACCACCACCACAACCACCCGGTCGCCACCAAATTACCCACAAATTACACCTAAATTACAAGAATTTGCCAACAACTGATCCAAACTCTGTATCAGAAACAGATAAATACAAGCATTTGCCAACAACTGAAGCGGTGGAGCAAGATACTCGACCCCTTAACTGCAAACGGGTTCGCCAACGTATAGAAGTACTGCAAATGAAGATCCGAAGCCCCGAAATGTCACCCTTTGAAATACTGCAAATGACGGTGTCGGTGCGTCTGGCGGAGAGGCGGCGCACGACGGAGGAGAGAAAGAATGTCGCCAGAGCAATAGAGGTGATACAGCCAGCAGCACGATGGGCTTTCAGCAGCAAAACCCACATGAGCTATTTGGCGTTCTTGTTGCGACCCTTTGACACACCATCGATTAAGAAATCGTCCTCTAATGGAGCTTCGAGCTCCACCATTGACCAATTGTCGGTGTTCTCCATCTTGACGACCACCGGAGTCCCCCTGTGAGTCTCTTTACGCCACCAGTCGAACGGTGGCACCACCATGGAATCGATCGGAACCCTGTGAAATTGGAGTCGATTAGGTGGAGATCATAGATCAAAGGGTGGAGATTGATTGCAGCATTGTGGGATTTGGGTGTAATTTATGGGTAATTTGGGGGTTTAGAGAGAGAGAGAAAGAGAAAGAGAGAGAAAGAGTGGGTGTGTGTGAGGGGCTGGGGTTGATGTTGGTCTGATAAGATGAGAAAGGAGAAGGTTGGGGTGGGGGTGGGTTTTAATAAAGTTGGGACTAAGAGAATTTTTGTCACTTTACAAAAAACTAACTGTTAAATTTAACGGCGTTAGGGTTAAGGGCTCAAATGGTGACAAAAATGAAACGTTAGGGGGCGGATGACAATTTTAAAACTACAGGGATGCAAGTGGTTAAAATGGGTAAATGTCAGGGATGCAAATGGTAATTTACTCAAATTTAAAATTTAAATTCAAAACTTTTACATAAAAAATATACATTGTATAGTTCCTGGACCAAAGGGCCATTTTCTAGTGGAAGCTAAGCGCGCTAAGAAAGATTGCTTCTGTCAGCCTTTATGTGATACATTACCCCAACCCGAAACCCATTTCTCCGGCCAAACCCAAACTCGCAAAAATCATCTACTTAAATCCCATTCAAATTCAACCACCCCAAAACCTTCGCAGAACTGATTCGAACTCATAACCCACTTGGATTTGAACTATTGACCGTTTGATCATGTTCAATCCGAAACTAAAACTCCATTCAAACCATGAATCTGTTTCAACTCGATCAATAACCAAATCAATCGAATTCATTGACCTGCAACATCCCTAAGATCATTGCAATCATAAACAACATATCAATTGAGTGTATAACCCTGTTATGATCATCAATTTAAAATGAAACAGTCTAATCAAAACATTGACTTGTTCAAATCGAAACAGTAAATATTGATACTATATAAACAGGGCTAAACATCCTAGTCGAATTCTTTTCACTCCCTATAATCCCAATTTTATTCGAAAACATACACAATCAACAACCATCACCTCGCATGCATCGAACCTGCAACTCTGCCCTTCATCATCTTTTGAATATTCTAAATCAAATTTGATTGAGGGCTATTGACCATTATCATCTTGGGAAGCTTCGCACGTGACCAATTGGGTTATAATCATCATCATCTTCTCATAATCGAACTCACCTCTGTCGTGACTGTTCTTTCTTCTTATAACCATCAATATGAATTCTAGTCACAGGTGATTATACATACCTACACACTCGATTTTACATACCAAATCAAAGCCCTAAACCTATTATGATTAACATATTCGTTTGGGTATTTGATTTTATCATTTTGATTCTAGGGTTATTATGAAATTTGATGATTTTTTTAATTACTGTATTTATGTAATTCTATCCGAGTTAAAATCATATCTGGTCTTTGGCCAACCCGTTAACACACTCGACTTAAACAGAAGGTACTCGGGCACCCCCATTTTTTTAATTATATTCAATTCTAGAAAAATATTATTACGTTATTAAATTAATGTAAGCATTATTTTGTTAATTAATATTATACCATAATTTATTAAATTAATTTTTAGAAATTTTAAAATTATAACATCACATTATGTATTTTTAAAATGTAATAAGTTTTATAAAATCAATTATAAATCATATTATAAGTTTTATAAAAATTCTTCTAAAAAATATATTATTTCACATTATTTTAAATCAAAATCTATTATACATACAACTAGGTCTTTTCCTCGTCGCGCATTGCAACGGCGATCCACTGGGTTTAGTACTGTTTGTTATTACGCAGTGATAGCTAACGTCGGTGTCATCGTTGACGGCAGAAAAGGAGCTTGTGGTTTTCCTATCAGCGGCTAAATTGTGAATTTAGTTCGGATTAACCTCAAATATTCAAATCTGATAAAGAAATTAGTCTTAAGCTTAATGAATCAAAAACAAAATTAATCTCTACTAACAACATGTGGTGTGTTTGTCTACAATCTCTTTGGTGAAGAAGTGATTATTGACAGAAAATTTTTACCCTTAATCTTCCTCTACTATGTTTTTGAACGCATGTGCTCTCAAAACTCTTGTAGCAAGGTTCGAGTGCAGACTCTGTTAAAACAAAACCAAATAAAAATAAATTCATATAAAGCACAAACGATATTAAAATATATTAACCAAGAGGAAAATACTCGACCGATGATAATTAATAAGCTAAAAATAAAGGGGCAAACATGCAACCTGGTTTACAGAAGTGTTATAATTTCTTATACTTGGTAAGCAAACAACTGTTTAATCTATTTGAAAGTTGTAATCATAATCTACTAACAACAATGAATAAGAGTTCCATAAATTACCATTCATTCAACAAACAACAATGAATAAGAGTTCCATAAATCCCCATTCAGTTAACAAATTGCACTGCAAATATAAAATCAAATTTAGCGTAGCAGTATAAGTAGAAATAGTTATACGTAGAAATAGTTATACAGAAACTAATCCCCTTATGAAATATTACATTAATTGAGTAGACAAAACACATCGAACCCAAATAGCATAGCAAATTGTACGAGAACAAACCATAAAAATAGGCATGCTGAATGCACCCTAAAAAGAAGATTTCTTAATCATCGTTTTCACTTTTTTACTATGAATAGGTTTCAACTGTTAATTATAAAGGATTGAAAGTAGATGCATAACCTAAAGTGCTGGGATCTGGTGGATTCACATCAGAATAGTTTACCAAATTCAAGGCAACATGGAAAAAGCTGTTACGAAGCTACAACAGAAATGTGAACAATACATCATAACATGTGAATAGCCACTAATTCTATAAGGACAAAACCATCACAATTCACAAAACCGATGGCAAGCAAAATCATTAAAACTTGTCACTTGGTATTGTTGAAATTCGAATTAAGTAGATGCATAATCCATTAATTGTCAAAGACTTATGATTCTAGGCAGTCACTTCTGAGAAAAGAAAGATCAATGAGAACTTGAAAAATGGGTTCATTTGATCTGTATTAGATCTGAGATACAATTAATTACAGCAATAAAATCATTAGCAAAGCCATGACATCACTGTCAACAATAAATCAAATGGATAGGAATAAGATTAAGCTGCAAATGTTTCCTTGATATACAACCATTTATAATTAAATGAATCAACCAACTCATCATGTTAGAAACGAAAAAAATGCCAAAAGCCAGCTTAAATTTCTAGGGTTAGGAATGGCTTACAATTGACAGTGGAAATCGTCGTTTACCACAGATGAGAACACGAATACGGTTTCCTTCTTGAGTCGTCAACCTAAACTTTGTTCATTCTTTCACTCTATGCTTCATTTGACACCAAGACCCACAACGATCCAGATTGGGGATTTCAGTTGAGTATAAGTTGTTCACTTTTTTAAGTTAAGATGGAATGAATCACTTGAAAACAAAAATCGATCCGGCCCTCCGTCACCTTCTCTAGTCGCCGTCGAGGGACACCACCGGTACCCTAGGAACCATCTTCGGGTTGACCAACAACCTTGAAGCACCGTCGTCCTCATCATTTTCTGTCACTCTCTCTCTCTACTATGTAGCAACTCAGCCACACACGTGTCTCATCTCACAATGTGTTGTACTCTTAAGCATAAGTAGTTGGACACTAAGCTTTAATAGTTGAACACTACGCTTTAATAGTTTAACACTAAAATAATTATTTTTCATAATTTAATATTTTAAATCTATTTATTAAACTATTATAAATTAAACATTTTAATTGTATTATTCAAGTTAAATTTAATTATTTTATTTCATTTATTATAAATTATTATTTAAAATTCAAACCTTATTATCTAATCAATCTATTTTATTTTATCAAGTTATACAATAAAATCAATTACATTATTTTAAACTATTTGTTAAACCTCTGATCCCAAATTGATACCCTGTTTTCTCAAATCAATATTTAGATTTTAACATTTTTATTATTCTAACATAAGATACTATTCCTTAAGTTAACTCGTGAAGAAATCTTTGGTGAATATTCTAGCATTTTAGTATTCAAATCACTTGAAATTAACAAACGAATATTCATAGCTTTTCTTCTTGTACTTTTATAATTTGAGGAAAATCATATGATATATATTCAATCAGTTGTTATTTATTATTCATTTAATTTAAAATTCAATTCAATTCATGTTATGTTATTATTTGCAATATGTATTCATAGTTATATAAACATTGATTCTAGCAAAATCATTAATTTAAAAAAAATCACGGGAACGATGATAGATCTATTAGCTTGACAAACCCACATCATTTGATTATACGAGGATGATTGAAACCAAATTCATACGTGTGCCTTAATCATAATACTTCATCTCCATACCAAGTCAATTCATTCATTGGCTTTGAATATGTATGGCTTGTCTTATATGTTTTATTATTGTTTTATAAGTCTTGACATGTCATGAGAATTGAATTATTTCTATGTATGAAAACATGTGTATACTCACCGGCAAATTGTTTAGCTGACTACATTATTTTTTATATTATTTCAGAAAATGCAGTTTAGTTAGACATTATACATGCTTATATCTTGGATTTGGACTTAGATTATAAAAAGACTAGCCTTATGTTTTATTTAAATTATGTATGTTTGCTAAACAATTGTTGGAATGTTTGACTAATGAAATTGCATTTAATATTATTTCAGCGCTTTAAATACCGTGTACTATGAACAATCGATTCATCTTTATCTGACCTGATGATTTCGCCATCGGTTGAGGTGTGACAAAAATGCTCTAGAACGGCTTCATCTATGCTTTTTAACATCTAAACAAATATTAAACATTTTGTAGACACATAACACTCGTTGGCACCGGCAGAGGTTTATAGGGGCCGGTGGGGGGGGGGGGGGGGCGCCGCCCCCCTCTATTTTCGTCGGTAGTGTAAATTTTTAATGCGGTAGGGTAAATTTTTGGTCCGGTAATGTAAATTTTTATATATATATCGAGTTCGCCTCTTAAGAAAATTTATTTTCGTCCCCGCCCCCTTTATGGGAGTGTTCAAGCTCTGCCACTGGTGATTGACCTAAGTATTTCTAAAATTTTGTTAGCATTATGAACGTTTATTAAAGTTGGTTGTACATAACATTAATCATTTTGTACACACATGACAATGCTGCACATTTTGTTCGTCTGGATATATAAAAAACCGTACATGCATCTGTTAAAAACTACACATAATCAAACTTTACAAATTTTGTTTATCTAAATTTTTTTTAAATGTTTACATATTTGTTAGGCTACACGAACCATTGAATTACTTCTGAACAATTCTATGCATGTACTTGTACGTATAGCAAAGAAAACATCCAAACAAACAAGTTGTGCTGCCTAACAAATTAACATAAATTTATGTAGTTTTTTATATTAATATTTAGAAATTCAAATATTTTTGTTTAAATTTATTGTAACTAGTTAATTAAATTATGATTTATCTTCTACAAACTCTTTTCCACATACGAAATACGTGTATTACAGATATGAAATATTCATTTTGCGTGTGAAATCACACTATTATTACCTAATTATGTAAGAATCCTAACTTACTAAAATCTTACACGTTGCTTGTATGTAAATTTCACTAAAATATTTAGCTAACATTCATTAACATATCATGTTTCGAATGTAACTTTGCTTATTTAGACTGATTTACAAAATCACATATTAAAAGAGATTTTTAAAAAATTATGACTAATCTGTAACGCCCTGTATCCAAGTAGCCTCACAGTTGGATTTAAACATCACGAACAGACAATTCTTAAACTTTAAACACACATAATCATAGCAAAAGAAATTTAATAGTCATTACATAAGTCATTGGCTAACACCGTTACATACATCTATAATGAAACTATCTAATTAGGAGAATGCCGGTCTTGAAATTAGACATGTAACTTCAACCTTCATGCCAAGCTATCATCCTTTATTCCATCACTCTAATACTTGTGAAACTAATACGTGACCTTTCGAATATTTGTTAATTAATTGTTACTTCCGTTATCTCTTGTAAATGCTATTTATGTCAATAATATAACTATGGGAGTTCATTTGGCAATTCTAATAATCTCAATGTTCTTATTAATTTGTAATCTTAGTTTTATTTATTTAAAATTTTATAACTTGATTAGTTATTAAATAAATAGATTTTTGTAAAGTTTAAGTATTAATTATGAGTTTTTAATTATAGAATTGAAACAAATAGTTAGACAACAAACTTCTATATAAAAATCTTACAATTTATAAAATTCTAGTGTTAAAAATATAAATTATAAACTCATCTTATAAAGTTTGCTACAAAAAATGTTAATCAATCAAACATCAGGGACCAAAGGTGTAATTTCTTTTAAAAAAAAAAACAAACCATCACTGCCCCTCTCTCTCCCCGATTTTCAGGCCGCCGGCCATCAAAGCTCCGGCGTGGTGCCGGCGAGCCCCAAACCACCCAAAAAATTCAGCCTTTAAACCCCAAATTGCTTCTAAACATTTCGCGAACCCGTTTCGAACTCGAAGATGTGTTTTAATTTGATTTTTAACGTGGTTATGATAGCCTTTGGACACGAAACCGAACCCCATTAAAACCAAGCCCGTTTCTGCACTTAAATCATACTATTAATGCAATTAATCTAGTATACACGTTCGTTTAATCAATTAGAAATCAATGGAATGATTAATTTCATTTGAAACGACGATTTGCACATCTAAATCCCACTCGTAACTCCCGAATTTAACTCAAACTCGTTGAACTCGAAACGATTCTAATCGAGGCTATTAAACAGAGGGGAAAAGTTCCGTTCGACTTTCTTACACTCTCTGTAATCCCAATTTCACCAAAACACACACACGCATCACATTTGGATGAAGATCCAGTCGCGACACTAGCTCGAACTCGTACTCATCAATTCCGCAACCATTCCAGGTGATTCTAACACTCACACACTCGATTAATCATGGGGAATCAAAGCCCCATGGTTAATTTCATTATCATCATCGATTTGATGTTCAATTGGTTCGATTATGAATCTAGGGTTCTTGAGTAATTGGGATTTTTTTTTGCAAACATAATTTTTATTAATTGTTTTGTGTTTTAAGACAAGAATTGGGGCCTTGGCCCACTGGTTAAGGCACATCATTATACGTAAGGGAACCGGGTTCGACCTCAAGCACCTGCAAATTATTTTTAAAATTCATTTTTCAGCTATTTTTAATTCCAGAAAAATCTTAAAATGTTATTAATTTGATATAAAAATTAATTAATAATTGATACTAAATCAAAACTTATTTAGTATTTTTTAAAATATTTCAGAAATTAATTATGATAAATTCTTTATTTTTAAGATTTCAAAAGTTATAAAAGTATTATAGAATATATTTACAAGTTTAAGATTGTATAAAAATTATTGCAAATAAAATAGAAATATTTCAAAGTATTTTAAACTAGTATTTCATAAATCATTTAAATAATTAATCATTCAATTAATCATTTTCTTTCACCAATTTATATAATAAAAAAATCAAAAAAAAATCAAAATATGTTATTTATTTTAAACTATTTACTAAACCCTAAATCCCAAAGTTGAAACTCTAGTTTAAGTCAAGCCTTTAATCATATTGTTATTCTAATTTAAGACACCACTCATAGGTTAACCGTGAGGAAAACAGTTGGAGTATATCTTAACATTCTAAAAATTCAAATCATATACATCTTATCTCATGTGAGTTTCTCATACCCTGTTTTACTTTACTTCACACGTTTAGGGTGAAACATGTTATTCGTATCAATATGCACTTGTAAATCGTTTAAATACTTCTAAAGTACGTGCAATTCATTTTATATTTTTGTCATGGTTATTTGAAACTTTTGCGGATATTATGTGATAGACTCTTGTAAAAACAATCATTAACTATTACTAGCCTAGCGACGTCATAGATCTATGGGCTTGACAAGCCTATTTGGTGCTAAAGCCAAGGTTATTGCCGGCTCCTGATAACGTATTCTTGTTCATCATAGGAACCAAGTACACTTAGCTAATCGTATATTTCGTTGTGGCCATATCTTTGTCAAGGTTTGATTGTATGATTGTGCTATCTATATATTCTTATATTATTTCTTAACCTATGACATTGTCACACCCTCAAAATCCGTGAGCGGGGTTTTACCGCGAGGCGCGTGACATACCAGGATCTCAGTCATTAGTTACCAAGAACGACTCTATATGATAAATAAACAAAACCAAAGTTAACGTTTAAAATACTGCGGAAGCGTTTTTAAAACAGAAAACCCAAAACAAGTAGTATGTAAAGAGAATGCGCAAAACATACGCGCCCCAAACACAAATGTTTAATATAAAAATAATCCCAAATTTGTAAACAAACAAATGTAGACAACTCAACGATGCTAGTGTGCGTGCTCCTAGGCAACTGGCAACCTTAACCTGAGAATAGCATACTAAACAAGTCAACACATGGTTGGTGAGTTCAAGAGTTTGCGTTAAAATATAAACCAATCAACAGTTTCCAGAGCATAAGTAGTGTATCGCAATAGATAGCTAGTCTATTAACATAAAAATATTAATCATAGTGATTTCGCGATCGAAGCTGACTGTGTTACGTTTGTTGCCTCCCGTCACGACTTACCAGGTCGTGACGAATATGTGTTAGGACAAAATTGCACCCGTTTGACCTCGAGTCGCACAGGTGGGGCTCGTCAGACCCAGTAGTACTACCCAAAATTTCCCCGCTATTCAATATTAACAATCCGAAAGTGTGAGGACTTTCCATGGTAAACAACACTATATCAATATTATACACACTCATATATAAAAGCGTTTGTGATCAACAGTATGCTATCTCCCCCAAAAGAGATTATGTAAAATAAGTGGGGCAAAAACTCACCTGATACGTGCAAGAATTAACTTAGAGCTTAACTTGAAAGAAAGAGGGAAAGACAACCTTCAAAGGTCACCTAGAATACAAGAGTACATAAGCACGTGTACACAAAATCAACATGAAACCCTAAGTGCTCTACAAACCAAGGAACTCAAGGTTTAAGAAAGACAAGACACATTTGACCCAGTTGACCCGTTTGACCCGTTGGTGACATTATAGGTGATAACTCGTTAATACTAACACAACAGCATGTCATACATGTTCACATACAACTTGATTACATATAGCACTTCATTAACCACATATACTACCTAGATCATCATGCAACTAGATATCACACAAGTCATGCGAATCACAACAGGCCAAAACAGATAACAAACCAAATCAACATCCCTATAGCTTAAACAACACATTTCATCACCTTAGAAATCATCCATGAACACACTAGCATGATCCTAATATCCCAAACATGCTCAAATCATCCAATTCAAGGATTTGCACAATTAAAGTTTCCCTTTTGGGAAAGTTCATCCCAACTTCATCAAACTCACACAACATTCATGAATTCATCAATTATATACCAATTCAAGTCCATGACAACATCTAAACATGATCAACAACACCTAATCATCATGATTCATCAACTTTCATACCCAAAAGTTACTATCTTTAGTAAGGTATGAACTACAACATGCATTCTTGAATTCCTAACATTCATATCAACCATCTAGCATCTAATCATCATCACAAACACATCCATAACATTCATACATCAACCAATCATCAATTCATGCAAAATAAAGATACTATTATTAGTAACCTATGAACAATGTATCAAAATCATAGCTTTCTTGCATAATCAACGTTAACTAGCATATATACAATCCAACTAACATAATAACACTAACCAACATCAACAAATCGATCCCCAATTGAAAGTTTTGAATTAGGGTTTCGGCCCTAATGTAATTTCCATAAAAACTTGTAAAAATCCAACCTTTATTGCATACTTGATGTTAATTAACATGTAATCTATCTAACAAACACATTAACATCAACAATTAGGCATCAATCAACCACCAATTGCAGTTTTCACCTGAAACATTCGGCCAACATGAAGACTCATCAAAAAACATACAAAAATCTAACCTTTAAACGTGTAATGACTTGCAATTGATGATTCCAACGTGTTCTATGCCTTGAAATCGACCAAAACCGAAGATGATTGCTTGTTCTTGGGCTGAATTCGAAGGGGAGAGGGAGAGAGGAGGTCGATCGCGGCCGATGGGGGTGGGATTAGGGTTGGGTTTTGATTTTATTTTATTTAATAATCCATAATTACCCTTTTAACCCTTATAATTTGTATTTTATAAAGATTAGGCTTTTTGAATAGTTTTTAAATAGTTTTTAACTACTAAACACAATTATTATTAGTCACAATTAACAATCATGCATAATTTCCATTTATCACAAAACACACGAAATAAATATGCACGTTTTCACGTTACGCGATAAAATTACAGTTAACATTTAAATCACATAAGCATAACTTAATAATCACATTGTTAACTTAATTATCATCAATTTAACATTACTGATTATTGTTAAGTCACCAACGTTCAACGACAACTAGTGTGTGTGCACGACACGTGTATGCGAGACTTAACGGAACAAACGGAGTTTGGTAACTGAAAATTACCGGATGTCACATTATCCCCATGTTGAAAGAATTTTCGTCCCGAAAATTGCGTTACATGGTCAGTGTTCCATCACTGGTCTACTGCATTGGCACAAGAAAATTGAAATCGTGTGAGTTTTGGATGAGTTGTCACATCATCCCCATGTTGAAAGAAATTTCATCCCGAAATTTATTCAATACCTTCGCTGGCTGGCATCGTCCTTTCGAATAGCTGAGGGTACTTAAGCTTCATTTGATCTTCACGTTCCCACGTGAATTTTGGTCCACGTCTCGAGTTCCAACGAACTTTGACGATGGGTATCTTGCTTTGCTTAAGCGTTTTCACCTCACGTTCCATCACTTCGACAGGTTCCTCAATGAAACGTAATTGTTCATCTACTTGAACTTCTTCCAGTTGTACGACCATCGTTTCATCCGTTAAACATTTCTTTAGATTTGAAACATGGAATACATCATGGATTCCACTCAATGAATCAGGTAAGGCTAGTCGATAAGCTACTGGACCTATTCTTTCCACTATCTCAAATGGTCCAACATATCTCGGATTTAGCTTTCCTCGCTTACCAAACCGAACTACGCCTTTCCATGGTGAGACTTTTAATAAAACCTTGTCACCAACTTGAAATTCAAAGGTTTTCGTCGTTTGTCAGCATAGCTTTTCTGTCTGTCTCGCGCTGCGGCCATGCGGTTTCTTATTGGACAATCTTCTCAGTTGTCTCGTGTACTAACTCGGGACCCGTTAATTGACTATCACCAATTTCAGCCCAGCAAACTGGCGATCTACACTTTCTCCCATATAAAGCTTCAAAAGGTGCTGCCTTTATGCTAGTGTGATAACTGTTGTTGTAAGAAAATTCCACCAATGGTAGGTGAACTTCCCAGTTATTCCCGAAGTCAATCACACAAGCACGTAACATGTCCTCCAAAGTCTGTATAGTACGCTCGCTTTGACCATCAGTCTGTGGATGATAAGCAGTACTCATATCCAATCGCGTACCTAAAGCTTTCTGCAACGACTGCCAGAAGTGTGATGTGAAACGAGAATCGCGATCAGAAATAATTGAGATCGGTACTCCATGCCTCGAAACGATCTCCTTCAGATAAAGTCGAGTTAATTTCTCCATCTTGTCTGTTTCCTTTATCGCTAGGAAATGAGCAGATTTTGTTAATCGATCCACGATAACCCATATTGTATCACAACCCGTAGAAGTGCGAGGTAACTTAGTAATAAAATCCATTGATATTTGATCCCACTTCCACATAGGGATCTCGGGTTGTTGTAGTAGACCAGATGGTTTTGATACTCCACTTTAACCTTCGAGCAGGTCAGACACTTACTCACATAAGTAGCTACATCTGCTTTCATGTTAGGCCACCAATAGTGCGCCTTCAAATCGTGGTACATCTTGTCAGATCCAGGATGTATAGAATACTTGGACTTGTGAGCCTCACTCATCACCAAGTCTCTCAGATTTCCATGTAGAGGTACCCATAGTCTATCCATGAAGTAACGAATTCCATCCGCTTTTACTTCCAATTGTTTTTCCATACCCCTTAATGATTCAGACCCAATGTTTTCTGTTTTCAAAGCTTCTGTTTGAGCCTCTCGGATTTGTTCAGGTAATTGCGTACTAATCATTAGTTGCAGAGCTCGCACACGTCGAGGTTTAGCATTCTCTTTTCTACTCAACGCATCAGCAACTACATTTGCTTTCCCCGGGTGGTACTTAATAGCACAATCATAGTCGTTTAACAATTCCACCCAGCGTCTTTGCCTCATGTTCAACTCCTTTTGCTCAAAGATGTGCTGAAGACTCTTGTGATCGGTGTAGATGGTGCATTTGGTACCGTACAAGTAATGTCTCCAGATCTTTAAGGCAAAAACTACCGCACCTAGTTCCAAGTCATGGGTGGTATAGTTCTTCTCATGAATCTTCAATTGTCTAGAGGCGTAAGCTATCACTTTATCCCGCTGCATCAGGATGCATCCAAGTCCTTGAATAGAAGCGTCGCAGTAGACTACGAAGTCATCACTACCATCCGGTAACGCTAATATTGGTGCGCTACATAATTTATGTTTCAGCAACTGAAAAGCAGATTCCTGACTCTCACCCCATTTGTACGTCGATCCCTTGTGAGTCAAGGCTGTGAGAGGTTGTGCAATCTTAGAGAATCCTTCAATGAATCGTCGATAATATCCCGCTAATCCAAGGAATTGTCGTATCTCACTTGGTGTCTTAGGAACAGACCAATTCTTTATCGCTTCAATCTTAGCAGGATCAACATGTATTCCCTTCTCGTTGACAATATGACCCAAGAATTGTACCTCACGTATCCAGAAATCACACTTAGAAAACTTTGCATACAGTTGTTCCTCTCTAAGTAATTCCAAGATTAAACGTAAGTGCTCTCCATGTTCTTCCTCGGTCTTGAGTATATCAGTATGTCATCAATAAAGACGATAACAAACTGATCAAGATAGGGTTTGCACACGCGATTCATGAGGTCCATGAATATGCTGGTGCATTCGTCAACCCAAATGGCATGACCAAAAATTCATAGTGACCATATCGTGTACGGAAAGCAGTCTTCGAGATGTCCTCTTCTCGAACTCTCAGCTGATGATACCCAGACCTCAGATCAATCTTAGAGTAATAGCTTGATCCTTGCAGTTGATCAAACAAATCATCGATACGAGGTAACGGATATCTATTCTTGATAGTAACCTTGTTCAGTTCCCTATAGTCAATGCACATTCGAAATGTACCATCCTTCTTCTTCACAAATAGAACTGGCGCTCCCCAGGGCGACGAACTCGGTCGGATGAACCCTTTATCCAACAACTCTTGTAGTTGGGCAGATAATTCCTGCAGTTCGTTCGGAGCTAACCGGTATGGTGCTCTCGCAATTGGAGCGGCTCCTGGAGTCAACTCAATCTGGAATTCAACTTGACGATGAGGCGGTAATCCAGGAAGGTCTTCCGGAAACACCTCAGGAAACTCACGAACTACGGGGATATCCTCTATCTTCTTTTCCTCAGTCTGTTTATCTGTGACGAGTGCCAATATGGCTAGTCGACCCTTTCGTAACAACTTCTGTGCTTTCATAAACGAGATGATGCCTATCACCGCACCACTCCTATCACCTCTGATCGCAAGGACTTCTTCACCAAGGGGAATCCGTATGATCTTCTCGTGGCATATGACTTCCGCTTGTTTATCGGAAAGCCAATCCATGCCTACTACCACATCAAAACTTCCTAGTGTAACAGGCATGAGATCTATGGTGAATGTATGACCAGCAAGCTCTATCTTGCAGTCTCTAAGAATATGCGTTACGTGAATCTGTGTACCGTCAGCTAACTCTACGGTGTATTTAGATTCTAAGGCTGAGGGCATATCACTTAAAAGACTACAGAACCTAGTGGACACGAAACTTCTATCGGCTCCGGTATCGAATAATACGGTAGCAAAACAACCATTAACCGAAAATTTACCAGTTACTGTTGTAGGGTCGTTTAGAGCCTCACCTGAGCCAATGATGAAGGCTCTTCCTTTGGCTCCATTGTTGTTATTGCCTCCATTGTTGTTGCCATTACCATTGTTGTTATTGTTGTTGCCATTGTTATTATTGCTGTTGTTCCCATTGTTGTTGTTGCCATTACCATTCCTCTTAAGCTGGGGACAGTTGCGTTTGTAATGGCCTTCTTTTCCGCACTCAAAACAACCTTTCAGAGTTTCTTGTGATTGTTGAGGCTTCTTCATCAGTTCACCCCGACAGTCTTTGGCTGCATGACCAATCTTCCCACAACGTTGGCACTTGAAGTTATCACATCGACCCACATGGTGGTAGTTACACCGGTTGCACTTTGGCAGTCTTCCACCATACCCACCGGGTCCTTGATTTGAGTGAGTCGCCTGGTTGAAGCTTCGGTTGTTATCGAACTTCCGTTGCTGTTGCTGACTTGGCTGCTGTTGTTGAGGTTGAGATTGGCTGCTGGATGACGATCCCTTGTTGCTTGAACCATCCCACTTGCGTTTCTGGTCGGGCACGCTTGCCACCGCACCCCGTTTAGGTAACCGTCCTTGCTCAACTGCCTGGTCAGTCAGCCTGTGGGCTGTTCGGATAGCTTGTTGTATGGTAGTGGGGTTAGAAGCAGTTACCATACTTTGAATTTCGGGCACCAATCCCCGTATATAATGCTCCACCCTCTTGTGCATTTCATTCACCATCCCTGGGCATAAAGTGGCTAACTCATGAGTACGAGTCGTGTAGGCTTCAATTTCTGAGCCTTGAATTTTGAGTTGCCAGAACTCAATCTCCAGTTTCTGCACTTCATTTCGGGGGCAGTATTCTTCAGTCATAATTCCCTTAAACTCATCCCAAGGTAGTTCATTGGCCATGGCTTGACCCAGCATTTGTACCTGAGCATTCCACCAAAGGTGCAGGGGCTTCAACAACCTGAAGTGCTGCTAGCTGTGCCTCTAAATCAGCAAACCTATCATCGATCACTATGTTATGGTGATCTTGTGCATCCATGCGCTCACTAAGTGTTACCACGTTGCCTGCCAGCGTATGATGTCCACCAATGGCCATCGAAAGTCGCTCCTGAAGCGTATCTACCTGGTAACGCAGCTGACGCATCTCATATCGTAATACAGAGTTCTCATCAGTGAGTCCTTTAATCCGCTGTCTGTGTCCAGTGTGGCTACCAAAGCTGCAAATGCCTGCTCCAGAGGGATGCTCAAGGTAGGAAGTGTAGGCAAAGTAGAGGCGGTTGATGACCTAGTCCTAGGTCGTGTAGGTGCTACTGGTGGTACGCGTTCTCTATAAGCCATACGGTTTATGTAAGTGGGGTAGAAATCCCAGTTACGCGGAGGATCGAGCTCAGGAGGTATGAAAGGCTGATCCCAGTCTATCTCGCTAGGAGGATAAGGATGTCATGGCCAGTTAAATCCCCTATCCGGTACGGGAGAAGTAGGAGGTGAATCAGATCGTGCAGGTCTCTTGCCTAAATTTCTGGATGACGATGCCATGCTGCGAAGTACGTGTTGCGTATGCCAATTAGTATACAGTAAGGAGAGTAAACGATGAGTAACTAACAACTGTGCTGTTATAGTCTAGTGTGTGTATGCAACCTAGTTCCCTATAACCAATGGCTCTGATACCAATCTGTCACACCCTCAAAATCCGCGAGCGGGGTTTTACCGCGAGGCGCGTGACATACCAGGATCTCAGTCATTAGTTACCAAGAACGACTCTATATGATAAATAAACAAAACCAGAGTTAACGTTTAAAATACTGCGGAAGCGTTTTTAAAACAGAAAACCCAAAACAAGTAGTATGTAAAGAGAATGCGCAAAACATACGCGCCCCAAACACAAAGTTTAATATAAAAATAAACCCAAATTTGTAAACAAACAAATGTAGACAACTCAACGATGCTGGTGTTCGTGCTCCTAGGCAACTGGCAACCTTAATCTGAGAATAGCATACTAAACAAGTCAACACATGGTTGGTGAGTTCAAGAGTTTGCGTTAAAATATAAACCAATCAACAGTTTCCAGAGCATAAGTAGTGTATTGCAATAGATAGCTAGTCTATTAACATAAAAATATTAATCATAGTGATTTCGCGATCGAAGCTGACTGTGTTACGTTTGTTGCCTCCCGTCACGACTTACCAGGTCGTGACGAATATGTGTTAGGACAAAATTGCACCCGTTTGACCTCGAGTCGCACAGGTGGGGCTCATCAGACCCTGTAGTACTACCCAAAATTTCCCCGCTATTCAATATTAACAATCCGAAAGTGTGAGGACTTTCCATGGTAAACAACACTATATCAATATTATACACACTCATATATAAAAGCGTTTGTGATCAACAGTATGCTATCTCCCCCAAAAGAGATTATGTAAAATAAGTGGGGCAAGAACTCACCTGATACGTGCAAGAATTAACTTAGAGCTTAACTTGAAAGAAAGAGGGAAAGACAACCTTCAAAGGTCACCTAGAATACAAGAGTACATAAGCACGTGTACACAAATCAACATGAAACCCTAAGTGCTCTACAAACCAAGGAACTCAAGGTTTAAGAAAGACAAGACACATTTAACCCAGTTGACCCGTTTGACCCGTTGGTGACATTATAGGTGATAACTCGTTAATACTAACACAACAGCATGTCATACATGTTCACATACAACTTGATTACATATAGCACTTCATTAACCACATATACTACCTAGATCATCATGCAACTAGATATCACACAAGTCATGCGAATCACAACAGGCCAAAACAGATAACAAACCAAATCAACATCCCTATAGCTTAAACAACACATTTCATCACCTTAGAAATCATCCATGAACACACTAGCATGATCCTAATATCCCAAACATGCTCAAATCATCCAATTCAAGGATTTGCACAATTAAAGTTTCCCTTTTGGGAAAGTTCATCCCAACTTCATCAAACTCACACAACATTCATGAATTCATCAATTATATACCAATTCAAGTCCATGACAACATCTAAACATGATCAACAACACCTAATCATCATGATTCATCAACTTTCATACCCAAAAGTTACTATCTTTAGTAAGGTATGAACTACAACATGCATTCTTGAATTCCTAACATTCATATCAACCATCTAGCATCTAATCATCATCAAACACATCCATAACATTCATACATCAACCAATCATCAATTCATGCAAAATAAAGTTACTATTATTAGTAACCTATGAACAATGTATCAAAATCATAGCTTTCTTGCATAATCGACGTTAACTAGCATATATATAATCCAACTAACATAATAACACTAACCAACATCAACAAATCGATCCCCAATTGCAAGTTTCGAATTAGGGTTTCGGCCCTAATGTAATTTCCATAAAAACTTGTAAGAATCCAACCTTTATTGCATACTTGATGTTAATTAACATGTAATCTATCTAACAAACACATTAACATCTACAATTAGGCATCAATCAACCACCAATTGTAGTTTTCGCCTGAAACATTCGGCCAACATGAAGACTCATCAAAAACATACAAAAATCTAACCTTTAAACGTGTAATGGCTTGCAATTGATGATTCCAACGTGTTCTATGCCTTGAAATCGACCAAAACCGAAGATGATTGCTTGTTCTTGGGCTGAATTCGAAGGGGAGAGGGAGAGAGGAGGTCGATCACGGCCGATGGGGTGGGATTAGGGTTGGGTTTTGATTTTATTTTATTTAATAATCCATAATTACCCTTTTAACCCTTATAATTTGTATTTTATAAAGATTAGGCTTTTTGAATAGTTTTTAAGTAGTTTTTAACTACTAAACACAATTATTATTAGTCACAATTAACAATCATGCATAATTTCCATTTATCACAAAACACACGAAATAAATATGCACGTTTTCACGTTACGCGATAAAATTACAGTTAACATTTAAATCACATAAGCATAACTTAATAATCACATTGTTAACTTAATTATCATCAATTTAACATTACTGATTATTGTTAAGTCACCAACGTTCAACGACAACTAGTGTGTGTGCACGACACGTGTATGCGAGACTTAACGGAACAAACGGAGTTTGGTAACTGAAAATTACCGGATGTCACAGACATGAATTGCCTTTTAAAAAGGTTTTATATATGTATGTACAATTTTATAGGAACTCATCAAAATCATATGTTGACCGTATTTTCTAATATGTTTCAGGAAATGCACAAGCTTAAATGTTGATTTTGAAGATTTGAAATCATCTAGGACTGGATCTAGAAATAATAAAGGATTCACTTTTAAATCTGGAAGTTTTAATTTAGTTTATGTTATGGTTTTTTGTTTGAGATTTATGAATGTAACGTTACAATATGATCCTTATGTTTAATAATATTTACACTTTGAAGTATGTCAGGATCAGTGATCTAAGTTTGATCAATTAGAGTTGAATCGCAGCGGAATTAGAGCAAGAATTAAACAAATATAGCAAGAACACAATAAATATTCAATGGAACAGTACACGGTTATATAGAAATAGGGTTTTCTGCAAAAGTGATAATAACATTCATGCACACATGCTTCGGTATGGCGGCTGCTAGGTTTTCTAAGCTGCACTAATTACAATTAGGTCAGCATTCCTTATATAAAGGAATGTGACGTCTGCTGATGTCACTTGATAGTGACGTCTAACAGAATTATTACAAACTACTGAAAGTAAGCAAACTACTGAGAATGTTCACAACAACTGAGAACATCTCAGAGTATGCTAAGTACACGAAGAAACATAAAACTACTGAAACTACAAGTACAGAAAAGAAAATACAACTACTGAAAGGAAACCATCACAACTACTGAAGAGGTCTTCTTCAGCTGTTGTGACAACATCTGAAACTTGGTCTTCAGTCTTTGTCTTCAGCTTTTGTCTTCAGACTTTGTCTTCAGTTTTTGTCTTCAGACTTTGTCTTCAGTTCTTTTACTTCAGACTTTGTCTTCAGCTCTTTCACTTCAGACTTTGTCTTCAGCTCTTTCACTTCAGACTTTGTCTTCAGACCTTGTTATCAGTTGATGTCTTCAGCTGTTGCAGACTACTTCAGTTGTTATAATGTCTGTGGGACTTAAAAGGTTTTTCTGATCAGGCTCATTGGTTCTTTTGGTCCAACAAACTCCCCCTGAACCAATGCAGCCAAAACCTTTAAGCTTATTGAGGTCCCACTTATTCTTGGCAGAAATACTCTCTTGATCAGCTTCAGAGATATCAGATAAGCACAGGCCAGGGAACAGGTTTCAGTAGATGTGAATGTCAAAGGATGGAAGGGAACTCTGTCTTGGGGAACTGGACACAGAGCTGTTATCCCAACCATGAAACCTACTTCCCATTGATGAGTCTATAAGACTCTCTGACGTAGGCCTCAAGGAGAACAACTTGTTCCTCCTTAGTGAGTTCTTCTGCTTCTCCTTCGAAGAAGAACTCTGGGCCATAGTACTCTGATAAGTACTTTATCGTCTTTCCATTTTTCAACTCAACAGTTGTTATCTCTCTGTAAGCAAATTCATCTGGGTGAGTCCCTTCTAATAACAACTGGAGTTCATTTTTCTTGATCTCTTCAAGCCTCTTGTATAACAACCCCTTCTTGACCATTTTGTTCTCCATTAGAGTTTGAGGGGTCATCTTTGACTTGTAGGCTCTCTTGAAGTCTTCAAGTATTTCCCAGGGTGAGACTACAATGGCCAACATAATAGCAGCATCTATGGTCTTTCTCACTTGGCCATTGTATCTACTTGGTATGGATTTCTTATGAATTCTAGAACTAACCCTGGGGTCTGGCCAAATCCTTACTCTCTCCTTTTGATATTGAAAGGTATACCTGAGAGCATACAGCCTTTGAGCGTGTTTCTTCATGGCTTGTATAGATGATGACTGAGGAAACTCTTTGTCAATCATCTTCAAAAGTTGCTCATCGTGCTGTTTCTGCTGTTCTTCTTCTTCAATCTTAACTTTCACCATTTGCCTCTGAAAGTCTGGTGTGATCATTTGTTGACTTCTGGGCTCAGGTAATTTTAGAACAGCAGAGATTGGCAGACTGTCTTCTTCATCATCTTCTTCTTCTTCTTCTACCATCCTCAACACCCTTCTCCTCCTTCTGGGTGCATCACTGGATGTGGTTTGAGGTGGTTTTTGGGTAAGGGAGTTGGTTTTGAGGGTTGAGTTGGTTTGGAGAGTTGTGGGGTTGGTTGTTTTTGAGTGGGAGTTTGGGAAGGCTGATCTAGCATTTTTGTGGTAAGTTTGGCTTTGGAAAGCTTGGCCATATCAGTTCTCTTCCCAGCACCTGCTTCATCTAAGGCTTCGATAATCAACCCCTTATTGAATGCTTCAGAAGCACAGATTCTGGTGGTTATTGCCAGAATACTGTCTCTGGTCCATGATTTAATCTCAATTAATGATCTTCCCAAGTATTTTGCAATAAACCTGATCATTATCTCCAACCTCTCCCTTTCCATCACACTGTAACTGGCCCATCTCTCTTGTATCTCTTCAATCTCCAGCCTTCTGATCTCAGTGTCTAATGTGGCTGTATCAAAGCCCTGTCTGAAGAGTTGTCTATTATTCTGTCCATTGATCTGCTGTGAGCTTCATCAGCTTCTTTAATCAGATCTTCCAATGATTTCTCTTCATCAGGCTTTTGAGTTTCAGCACTTTTCTTTCTCTTGTATGTGATCAGCTGTTTTTCCTTTTCTAACTCCTTTTCTTTTTCTTGTTGTTTCTCATCTTCCACTCTCTTTCTCTTTCTTTCTTTCACTGCCTTAGACTCCCCCTTTTTGGGTGCATTGGGTTCAGGGGTTTGAATGGCAGAAAGCTTCTTTTGCACAGCATCATCAACAAGTGTTTTTAGATTTGAGGAGATTCTCATCAATGGCTTTATGCACAATCTCATTGATGATGGGAGTGATGAGAGGTAAGGAATTTTGAAAGGTAGCAACCATCTGCTCAGAGGGGTTCTGTCCCTGAGAGGTGGTGCCAACAACAGTGGCTGGTGGCTCAGTTGAGTGTAGTGGCTGAGTGTTTGGGGAACCTTCAGATGAAGGTGCCATCTGTGGGTTTATTGGGGCAGATGGACTTTGATCCTGAGACATTTTGGCAAGCAGTTCTTTGAGTCTGCTCACCTCAGCCTCAAGGATTGTGTTATGGGCTAAGACATCGTAGAAAAAGCCCAGGTCATCATCAGTCTTTGCTGAATCACCTGACCTCCTGATTGAATCAGGATGTACATGCCCTGAGTGTAGATCAGTTGTAGCATGTGCCCCTTGTTCTTGGTTCTGGGGACTTCCTGCCTCAGGACTGAGTCCTTCATCGGCAGTTGCCTCTGGTGAGGTCTTAGAGATGTTACCAACTTCATCCTGTTCATTTGCTGAATCAGTAGAAGTGGCAGCCTCACCAGATGTTCTAACCTCCTCCTCTACACGGGGAGATTGAACATTATAACCCCTGTGCTGTGGGTTATCAGCAGCATTTTGGTCCTCTTCCTCAGCTGTTGAGGTTCTCCCCATTGTAATGGGTGTCTGGGGAGGAGGAGAGGAATGCAGCTGACTCAGCACTTGTGCAACAATAAATGTTGGGCTTTGAGGGGCGGTTGCATTTGGAGATAGGTTTGAAGCAGATTGCACCCGGGGTGACTGGTGCTCTTCAATGGTAACCTTCTCAATTGAGATAGGTTCCAGCATTGTGGTATCCCCAATTTTGGTTGCATCAGGATCCTGTTGAGAGGATGCCTGAGCGGCTAGGGCTGGTAGAGTCTTGGACACTACTGGGGGGTTAGAACCAGTAAGTGTTTCCTGTATTGGTGGTACAGGGGCATCCTCAGGGGACTCATCTCCCTGAGTAGCCTTTTTAGGCTTTTTGGTGTTGGGTTTGGTGGGGACTTTGGATCTGGAAGTGGAGGCTGTGGGTTCCCGCTGCTTGGGTTTTAGCAGCCGGGCAGCCCCTTTCATTGTAGGGTCAGAGTTGTGCCTGGAGTATACTTCAGGCAATACAGCCGGAGCAGGGACTCCAAGGCCAACAAGGCCGTCTGATTTTAGCTGATTTAAAATTATGGCCATGAGAAACCTGGGATATAATATCCATCTGTTTGCCACAGGTTTCAAAGCCAGATCCTTTAGTTCCATAAAAACTATCTCAGAAAAATTTAGAGTTTGTCGTTCAAAGATAGAGTATAATACCTGTTGCCATCGGGAGGACATCTGATCCCATGAGGAGGTTTTTGGTGCAAGGCAGACATTCACCATGTGGAATATAAGACGTTCAGCATCATGGAAGTGCTTCTTCAGAATGGTGGTAGCACTTAAGTCTCCTTCATACCCGTTGTTGATGAAAGACATATCGGTTGTGCCTTTCGGGTATTCTGTGACACAGGTGGCATCATGTAGATCTAGGGTTTGTCGAATGATGTCCGGAGTGATGACCACCTGTTTCTGGTTGACCAACGACTGGAGAGTGATTTGGCTATCATTCTCACCAGTTTGCACAGAGACGTTGGTCCAGAACTGGCTTAGGGAATCGGGGTATATGGTAGGATTCAGAAGAAACGCGGTTCGGTACTGGGAATCTACCATAAGATCGATGGCGTTATCAAATTTGTTCCAGAAGGCCGATTTCGAGAGGTAGGCAACACAGTTGTGTCTGGGTTTGAGTTTCATGGTCGCCATTGTTGAGAGAGTGAAGGACGGAAAACGGCTAATGAAACGTTTGAAAGTAGGTTTAGGTATTTATAGGGTAAGAAAAGGCTGATATAAAACGACTGAAAGTGTTGGTGCTGTCATCAGTTGTTTGAAAACAACTGAAGACCTGGTTTTAACTTTCAGAAGTAACAACTGAAGACTTGGTATTAGTCATCAGTAGTTGTGAAACTACTGAAGACATGGTTTTGGCTTCAGGTGTTGTAACAACTGAAGACTTGGTGTTAGTCATCAGTAGTTGTGAAACTACTGAAGACATGGTTTTGGCTTCAGTTGTTTGAAGTGAAGCAGCAGTTGTAGAAACAACTGAAGAGAAAATTTCTCATCAGCTGTTGTCGTCAATTCTTAGCTCATCAGCTGTTTCATTCTGACCTCAACACTTTATCAGACGTTGTCTGATTTTCAGACGTTTCATTGGTCATCAGTACTTATCTTTAGACTGACATCAGTAGTTGTAACTACATCAGTTCTTTTCAACAGATAGAGTACTTCAGTACTTTTAAGTAATTTAGTCTTCAGTAGTTATGAAAACTACTGAGGATAAAAGAACTTATCAGTACTTATTTGTGACAATAGTATACGAATGCTCATCAGTACTTGTTGACTGAGATCATCAGTAGTTGTCACTTATTCTAGCTGCAGCATACCAAGCCTTAACACTAGGTTTTGGAAAGTTGAACTGTCCAAAGGCTTAGTAAATATGTCTGCAAGCTCATCAGCACTAGGAACAAACTTTGGATCAATCAAACCTTTTTCAAAACAATCCCTAATAAAATGGTGTCTGATCTCAATATGTTTGGTCCTAGAGTGCTGGACTGGATTCTTGACAATACAAAGAGCTGAAGCACTATCCATTAGTAATGGAGTCTTAGTCTCTGTAATGCCATAATCCAATAATTGATTCTGAAGCCAGAGTACCTGAGATGTACAACTTGCAGCAGCAATGTACTCGGCTTCAGCAGTGGATGTAGCAACAGATGTTTGTTTCTTACTTGCCAAGAAACCAAACAGTTGCCTAGGAATTGACATCCACCAGAAGTTGATTTTCTAGTTAATTTACACCCTGCATAGTCACTATCAGAAAAAGCAACTAATTTGCAAGAGTGCCCAGTGGAATACCAAAGACCTAGAGATTGAGTACCTTGCAGATATCTAAAGATCCTCTTGACTGCAATCAAATGAGACTCTTTAGGAGCAGCCTGAAATCTAGCACAAACACAAGTTGCAAACATAATATCTGGTCTAGAAGCTGTTAAGTACATCAAGGACCCAATCATACATCTGTAAAGTGTTTCATCAACAGCTTTACCTTTCTGATCTGCATCCAGTTGTGTGGTGCTGCACATGGGAGTAGAACAGGGCTTACAGTTTTGTAAATCAAACTTTTCCAAAAGACTCTTTGTGTATTTTGACTGATGAATGAAAGTTCCATCAGCTTTTGTTTGATTTGCAAACCTAGAAAGAACTGTAATTCTCCCATGGCACTCATTTCGAATTTTGTTGCATCAACTTTGTAAATGCATCACACAACTGTGGATCAGAGGATGCAAAAATAATATCATCAACATAAATTTGAACAAGGAGCTTATGCTGACCCACTTTCTTAATGAACAAAGTTTTATCTATGGAGCCTCTAGTGAAATTATTCTGAAGAAGAAATTTGACAGTGTTTCATACCAGGCTCTAGGAGCTTGTTTCAACCCATAAAGAGCCTTATCAAGTTTATACACCCAATCAGGATGTTTATTATCCTCAAAACCTGGTGGTTGACACACATAAACCTCTTCTTTTATTTTACCATATAAAAATGCACTTTTGACATCCATTTGAAAAACTTTAAGATTGTGGAATGCAGCATAGGCTAAGAACAATCTAATTGCCTCCAGTCTGGCTACAGGGGCAAAGGTTTCATCATAATCAATACCTTCTTCTTGTGAAAACCCCTGGACAACCAGTCTGGCCTTGTTCTTGACAATTTGCCCATTTTCATCTGTTTTATTCCTAAACACCCATTTAGTGCCTATTGCACACTTACCTGGGGGTAGAGGAACCAGTTCCCACACTTGCTGCTTTTTGAACTGAAGAAGCTCAAGCTGCATGGCATCAACCCATCCATTGTCTCTTAATGCAATATGATAGTTCTTTGGCTCTTGCTGACTGATGAAGAGAGCATAGAAGCAGAAGTTGGACAATTGACTTCTAGTTGAGACACCAGCATTGATATCACCAATGATTTGAGACGTTGGGTGATTCTTCAGCTCTTGGTACACTATGAGATCTGTGCAAGTGTTTGTAGCACGCTCAGCAGCAACAGATGTTGATCCAGATTCTTGAAACCAAGTGTTAGATGGCAGGTCAAATGAAGTAGAGGATTCAGAAATCTCATCAGCATTTGTTGTGGATGTGCTACTGAAGCTACAGGAACATCAAGTTTAGTAGACTCAGGCAGTTGATCACTAAACTTGAATAGGTGAGTACTGGGATCATCATCACATCAGTACCACCAGATGGATGACTAGCTGCAGAAGGTGATGAATTCACATGATCTGCAACAGCTGGAGGCTGATAAGGAACATATTGCAGTATGTCCAGATCAAACAACTCCACAGGGTTTTGTGGGATTTTGTCCTTAGGAGATTCATTGAACTTCACATGCAAGGTTTCTTCAACCATCTTTGTTCTGCAGTTGAACACTCTGTAAGCCTTGCAAGTGGATGAATACCCAACAAAATACCCTGCATCCACCTTAGAATCAAACTTTTGGAGTTGATCCTTTGTGTTGAGAATGTAACAAGGACACCCAAATGCTCTGAAGAATGAAATTAGAGGAGCCAAATGATGTAGAACTTCATAAGGAGTCTTCATCAACCTCTGATTCACTAAAGCTCTATTTTGCACATAGCATGCTGTGTTGACAGCTTCAGCCCAAAAGGTCAGTGGCAAACCAGAGTCAGCCAACATGGACCTTGCAGCTTCAATTAGGGTCCTGTTCTTTCTCTCCACTACTCCATTTTGTTCTGGAGTCCTTGGGATGCTATACTGCCTCTTGATTCCTTTTGAAAGGTAGAAATCATCAAGTGTATGGTTTCTAAATTCAGTTCCATTATCACTTCTTATACACTTGACTGATAGGGAATACTGCTTCTCAACATACAACACAAAGTTAATAATTGTCTGAGCAGCCTCATCCTTTGAATGCAAGAAGAAGGTCCATACAAATCTGGAGTAATCATCCACAATTACCAGACAGTATTTCTTCTTTGCCATGCTCATTACTCTCACAGGACCAAAGAGATCCATGTGCAGTAATTGCAAGCAGGCAGTGGACTTTGGTTCTTCTATAGGAGGGAATGAGACTTTGTGTTGTTTTCCTTTTAAACAAGCAGTGCAGGTTTCATCACAGAGGAACTCCTTTATTGGTAGACCTCTCACTAAACTATTGTGGATCAGCTGATTCATGTTTTTGAGATTAACATGACCCAGCCTTCTATGCCACAGTTTAGATTCCTGAGGAGAGGCCTTGGAGAACAGGCAAGGATGACCTTTTAATCAATCTTCTTTGACAAATCCAAGGCATATACTCTTCCTATCCTGTTGGCCTTCAGGAGAGTATGTTCATCCAATACCTTGTCAATCAGCCTCAGAACTTTGGAAGACAGAATCCGGCAGTTCTGGCTTGTGAAAAGTGCAACATGCCCTTTATCACACATCTGACTGACACTCAGTAGATTATACTTGAGATTCTCCACATGGTTAACATCATCAAATCTGATTTCTCCATTTGACACAAATCCTTTCCCGATGATGTAACCCTTAGCATCATTTCCAAATGAGACAAATCCCTTCTTTCCTTGAGAGTAGTCATTAAGAAGAGAACTGCTCCCAGTCATATGCATAGATCCTCCACTGTCTACATACCAGATGCTTCTTTGGCATGCTGAAGAACCCTGCATTTATCATAAGAAACTAGTTAGCTTTAGAGACCCAAACCTTTTTGGTTTTGGGTCTGTTTTCATCAACAGATTTAACCATAACTTGTTTCTCATGATTAACACTGATGAAGGTGGAGATGGTGCTGAAATGGAATTCTTAGATTTGGGCTTGGATTTCCTTTTCAGTGGTTTGATCACAGGTGCATCTAGTTGGTTAACTCTCCCCAACAAATGCTGAACCATCATAACAAGTTGTGTCTGATTTGTTGCTAAAGCCTTCAGCTCATTTGACACATCAGTACTTGTTTTTGATGAGTTCCTGTGACCCACCATTTCCTCCTTCTTGAAATTCACAGACTTCGTCTGATGTTTATCATGAGGAACACTATCAGCTGTTTTCTGATAAACCCCATCCTTCTTTTTGGATTTTGGTGAGGCCTTGGGTTTATCAGTTTGAGATGACTGTGGTACAAACTTGGTTTCAAACTCATTTTTCATTTTATTTATCTCTTCTTTAATGAGCTTATCTCTGTTGAGTTTGGAACCCTTTTTGTACCAGCATTCATCAGATAGATGATTGAATTTACCACATATTTCACATGGCTTATTCTTCATCTTGGATTGATCAACTGCTGAAGTGGAAACTACTGAAGGTGTGATCTTCAGTACTTTCCTCCTTTCAGTACTTGTGTTAAGTACTGAAGGATCGGTAACAACTGAAGACTTGTTCTTCAGCTGTTCTCTATCCGTCCTGAAAGACCGTATGATAGATTCCTCAGTAGTTGTTAATCCTTTTATTTCATCAGATTTGAAATGCTTTTCAATGTTGTGACTTGCCCTTCAGTACTTGGAGTACTTTGAGGAACAACATCTGAATTTCTCAGCTTCATGTGTTTATCAGCATTTAAACCATCAGGCAATTGATTTGCTGAGATCTTAACACTGACTTCATCCTCTAATTTTGTATTATCATTTGAGGATGAATCACATGATGATGTGGTTTGGAAATTACTTTCACCTTCAGATTTTACTATTGATTTTGAAGTAAAATCAGTAGGTGGTGCAGTATGATTGTAACCTATTCCAAACTTCACATTTGAAGCTGTTTGCTTGCTGAGAAGCATTTCAAATCCCTTGCAGGATGTTACCCAGCGGTCACACTCAACTTGGGTAGCTGCAAGTGTCTCTTTGAGACTTCTGTGGTTCTCGAGTATGACCTCTACCTTAGCCTTTTCATCATTAAGTTGGCATTTAAGCTTGTAAATCTCACCATCTTTGTCATTAAGTGCAGACACATACTCATCTTTTCTTTTGGAAATAGTTTTCTCAAGCTCAAGATTTTGATTGATTAAAGCTACATTTGCCTCTCTAATAGAGACAAAGGCAGCTATGCATGATTCAGAACATAACTTGGCTTTAGCCTTAGAAGATACCTGGGTTACCTGTGAAGATGAAGCATCTGAGCAGGAACCCTCAGTAGACTCCAGGGCCATGAGAGCAAGATTCCCAAAAGGATGTTCACCACCATGTTGACCAACACCAGCAGATAATTGCTCATTGAAACCAGAAAGATCATCTGGTAAGCTGCTCCAGTCAACAATTCCTGGTGTGAAGAAGCTGTGATGAGGTTGAGATTGTGATGGAGATGGTTGAGGCTCAGGTAGGGCTTGAGGTTGTTGTGCTATAGGGACATGAACTGGATTTGGCTGTGGCATGTAATAGCAGGGATAAGGATATGGCATTGGACCCTGAGGGACAAAGTATGAAGGAGATTGAGGTTGTGAGTGATGACCAGAACTAGCAGGATGTTGCCCTTTGTTTTGTGAACTATTGCTTGGAAAGGTCACAAAGGGTGCAGAGGAGTTAGATCCAGTTGATCTACACTCTCTTGCAAAGTGCCCAAGCCTATGGCATTTGTGACACCTCAACTTACTCTTGTCAAAACCAACTTTGGTTTTTCCAGAGAGTCCTGGAAATTTCCTACCAGTTCTCTTGTAGAACTTTTGAGATCTGATATTGATCAGGGCCATTTGGCTCAAAATATCCATCTCTTCTAAATCATCATCAGCAATACCCTGCAAATCATCCATGATAAAGCATAAATTATCACTATTACACCCAGAATGACTGTCAACACTAACAAATGCATGATCAGAACTGTTTGAAGAGAAATCTATATGCTCATCATAATGACTTTCTGATCCAGCATATTCTGACTCATGACCGACCAAGGCAGTGTTACCTGGTACAAAGTCATCAGAGAGCTTTCCTGATGATGCCAGTTTCCTTTTCTGCTCTATCTCTCTTTCAAATGTAAGCAGTTTCCCATGGAGTTGGGTGAGAGATAGGCTATCCAGATTTGCACTGGAGCGTAGGACAATGGTATATGTGTCCCATCTCTCAGGCAGTGATCTGAGGAATCCGTTATTCATCTGGCTGTTAGTATACTCATGCTTGACCATTTTCAGCTCAGAGATCAAGCAGGAGAAATGCTCAAACTGTTGAGTCAGTGTCTCACCCTTCCTATAAGAGAATGTCTCATATTGTTGGGCGAGGATTTCTCTATTGTTTGCTAAGACCTCATCAGTTCCTCCGAATTGTTCCTTCAAAGCATTCCAGAGGTCATGAGCAGTTTCATGATGCATAAGCCCAGAATAGATTTCATTCGGCAGTGCCATGGCCAGAATTCCATGGGCTTTAGCATCAATCTCAAACAGTTTACGATCTTCATCTGAGTATTGCTCCTTCTTCTTCGGAACCATTTGGTTGGTCTCCGGATTGTTCACCATAGGCTTGTGTGGACCATGAACCACAGATGTCCAACACCTGAACTGTTAACAGACAGGTGATGGAGCATTCTTCGTTGCCATATGTTATACTCACTCCTAACCAGCATCGGAGGCTTGGTTGAGGAGCCAGTATTGTGAGGGTCATTAGAAGGAGTAGTCATTCTCAGATTCAAACCAAAACAATCAAGTTTCAACGGATTTAGCACAAAAACACAACAAACTCAATATGAACCAAGAAGAAACTCAAACAGAATAACCAGAAGCAGCAGAAAATCAATCTCTATAACCAATTCTTGCAAATATGCTAATTCGATCAAACTTTAGATATCGAAATAGCAGTTTCAATGATCAATTGTTAAACCGATCAATGATTAACCAGCTCTGATACCATTTGTCAGGATCAGTGATCTAAGTTTGATCAATTAGAGTTGAATCGCAGCGGAATTAGAGCAAGAATTAAACAAATATAGCAAGAACCAATAAATATTCAATGGAACAGTACACGGTTATATAGAAATAGGGTTTTCTACAAAAGTGATAATAACATTCATGCACACATGCTTCGGTATGGCGGCTGCTAGGTTTTTCTAAGCTACACTAATTACAATTAGGTCAGCATTCCTTATATAAAGGAATGTGACGTCTGCTGATGTCACTTGATAGTGACGTCTAACAGAATTATTACAAACTACTGAAAGTAAGCAAACTACTGAGAATGTTCACAACAACTGAGAACATCTCAGAGTATGCTAAGTACACGAAGAAACATAAAACTACTGAAACTACAAGTACAGAAAAGAAAATACAACTACTGAAAGGAAACCATCACAACTACTGAAGAGGTCTTCTTCAGCTGTTGTGACAACATCTGAAACTTGGTCTTCAGTCTTTGTCTTCAGCTTTTGTCTTCAGACTTTGTCTTCAGTTTTTGTCTTCAGACTTTGTCTTCAGTTCTTTTACTTCAGACTTTGTCTTCAGCTCTTTCACTTCAGACTTTGTCTTCAGACATTGTTATCAGTTAATGTCTTCAGCTGTTGCAGACTACTTCAGTTGTTATAATGTCTGTGGGACTTAAAGGTTTTTCTGATCAGGCTCATTGGTTCTTTTGGTCCAACAAAGTAGCATTGTGTGTCTTTGAACAATGTTAACCCTCACATCTCAATGTTTCCGCCATTAAGATTGGGGTGTGACAGATTAGTATTAGAGCCCTTAACTATAGAGATTTAGGTTATTAGCAATGGTGACCTAGACTATGATTAATATAGTGACCTTTACATGAAAATTCTTCATGATCTTGTAAGTTACTTATATGCATACTACATGATGCTACATGTTACATGATAGATCCCTTATGTGCTACTTGATTCTACTTAGTTGAAATTATGCTTTAGGTGGTTGATTTGATTGACGAAATCTTCAATCTTGTATATCTCCAACTTCTTAACCATCTTCACCCGTCACTAGTTTCAACAAGTCATTTTCTTTTCTTAAACTTATTCTTGACTACATGTGGAACCATACGCATTATATCGAATGGTTCAATTTCTTAGACTTTATGTCTAATATTTGAAAATCTCATCAAGGTTTAAATTCCACTAGTCTATAAGGAAAATGTGTGACTCATAAACACCTGTATTTTGGATTTCCCGGCAAAAAGCCTTCGGGCTAAGGTAAGCATTTCGCATAAATCCCAATCAACTGCGAGATCAGTTATGCTTACCTGGGGATTTTCGGGATGAGTGTTAAATTATGGTCAAAATACACAAATTTCCTAAGGCAAATTGGAGTTAAGTTACCTTGACGGGTCAACGTTCCTATTGGCTGTGTGTTACCAAACAGAACCATCATGTATGCGTTTTATAAGTCCTGAAAATTTTTTGTTTTATTAGCTTTACTTCAAATTCTTATATCTAACCTATTCTTCTATTTATAATGTCTCGTCACCATGGAAAGCGTGGTAACTCCGATCGTAAAATCGCCGCTATGATCGCCCGGCAAACGGCTGTCGTTCTTCCTACAAGGGTCGCTGAACTGAGCACCCTAATGGCCAATTCCAGTAATAATGCAAATGGGTTTAATGGTGGGAATGGTGGTAATGTTAACAGTGGTCAAGGAGAAAACAACGGTAATCAAGGAGGGAATAACCAAACCTACACATTCAAACACTTCAACTCTTGTAAGCCAACCAGTTTTAGTAGGAAGGAGGGAGCCACTGGACTTCTTGAGTGGTTTGAGAGCAAGGAGAATACCTTCATCAATAGTGAGTGTCCAGAAGCACTCAAAGTTTATTATGCCACAAGTGTTCTCCAACAAATGGCAGTTACGTGGTGGAACAGTGAGAAGAGGAACTGGGGTGCGGAAGTTGCATGGGCACTACCATGGGAGGAATTCAAGAACATTATGATCCAAGTTTTGCCCGAGGAGTGAATTACAAAATCTTAAGGAGGAATTCTGGAACCATAAACAGGATAGTGGGAATCATTTGGCTTATTCAACCGGGCATCATGAACTAAGCATCCTCTTGCCCCACATGGTTGATACTATTCCTCGTAACATTGAGAAGTTGATCAAAGGGGTACCACCTCAAATTCAGGATGTTGTAGTGGGAGGCAGGCCCATGACTCTCGAAGAAGCAATCACCATCACAGCTCAGCACACTGGATATCACATCAAAGCCGGTACCTTAACTGTAAAGGGTACTAAACAGGCTGGGAAGGTGGTTCCAGAGGCTAATAAGGAGGTGAAGGCTGAATCCTCGTTTAAGGGCAAGAAACGTAACTTTACACCTACCCGAAATTTTGCTGTGGAAACAACCAATGCAACTCCGAAACAAGCTGCTACTACTAATCAAGCACCTGTTGCTAGAGCTTACACTGGTCTACACCCGATGTGTAATATCTGCAAATATCATCATACGGGAAATAACCCATTTCGTATCTGCTCACTTTGTGGGAAATATGGTCATTTGGTTGCTACGTGTCACCATGCACCAAACAACGCTGCTCTAGTTGCCAACCGAGCTTGCTAAATTTGTGGGGAAGCTGGCCATTTTCGTCCACATTGTCCCATCTTGCGGGTTATGTTCCACAAGCTCGAGGCCGTGCTTTCAATATTAATGCAAATCAAGCACAGGTAAATAACAACGTGGTGAACGGTATGTATCTTGTTAATAATTGCTATGCCTCTGTCTTGTTTGATTTGGGAGCCGATAAAAGTTTTGTCTCCTTAGAATTGGAACCCATACTTGCTAAGTCGCGTACTAAGTTAGAAAAGTCCTTTACGGTTGAAGTCGCCGATGGAAAATCCATCATTATTGACGTCATCGTTTGTGGTTGTATCTTGAGTCTTAACGAGCATGAGTTCCCTATTGATCTTATTCCCATGCAACTCGGGAGCTTCGACGTCATTGTAGGCATGAATTGGTTAGCCAAACACTACGCAGAAATTATCTGCTTTGAGAAATGCATTCAGATTCCATTACCTTCGGGTGATACTTTGAAAGTCTTCGGTGAGAAATCATCTAAAGGACTCAAACTTATGTCGTGTACTAAGGCTCGAAAGTGTCTAAGAAAGAATTACATAGCCTTTCTGGCTTATGTAGTCAACACGAAAGTCAAAGGGAAGGAACTTAAGGATATTCCTATTGTACGAGACTTCCCAGATGTATTTCCTGATGATCTTAGCGGACTACCTCACATTCATGAGGTTGAGTTTAAGATTGACTTGATTCCTGGTGCAAATCCTATGGCTAAGTCACCTTATCGTCTTGCACCATTGGAAATGTAGGAAATAGGCAGTCAACTTCAAGACCTATCTGATAAGGGCTTTATCCATCCTAGCTCTTCACCTTGGGGTGCACCTATGTTATTCGTAAAGAAGAAAGATGGTTTGTTTCGTATGTGCATCGATTGCTGGGAGCTCAACAAACTCACCATCAAGAACCGATATCCTCTTCCTCGGATCGATGATCTCTTCGACCAACTTCAAGGAGCCACGCAATTCTTAAAAATCAATTTGCATTTTGGCTATCACCAACTACGGGTTCATGATAATGATATCCTAAAAACCGCATTTTGCACTCGTTACGAGCACTATGAGTTTATGGTTATGCCTTTTGGTTTGACTAATGCTCCTGCCGTCTTTATGGATATCATGAACCGGGTATGTAAACCCTATCTTGACAAGTCTGTGATTATGTTCATAGATGATATTCTTATCTACTCAAAGACTAAAACTGATCACGAGCTTCACTTGCGACAAGTTCTAGAATAAGGAAAGAACGATTGTACACAAAGTTTTCTAAGTGCGATTTCTGGCTTGAGGAAGTCCAGTTCTTAGGGCATGTGGTGAATAGTTAATGGATTCATGTGGTCCTGCCAAAATCAAAGCCGTGAAAAACTAGAGTGTTCCTAAAACTCCAACTGAAGTTCGTTCTTTTCTTGGACTAGCGGGTTACTACCGGCGATTTATTGCCAATTTCTCGAAGATCGTGAAACCGCTTACGGCTTTAACTTAAAAGAACAAACTCTTCGAGTGGGGACCTGATCAAGAGAAGGCCTTTGAGACTCTAAAACACAAGTTGTGTAATGCTCCTATCTTAACCCTTCCTGACGGGAATGATGATTATACCGTATATTGTGATGCATCTAGTCAAGGCCTTGGTTGTGTTCTCATGCAGCGAGGAAAGGTCATAGCTTATGCATCGAGACAATTGAAGGTTCATGAGGTGAATTACACGACCCACGATCTTGAACTAGGGGCTATGGTTTTTGCCTTAAAAATTTGGAGGCACCACCTTTATGGGACACAATGTATAGTTTACACCAATCATAAAGGCCTTGAACACGTCTTCAATCAGAAGGATCTGAATATGAGACAATGTCGTTGGGTCGAATTGATTAGTGACTACGACTGTGACATCCGTTATCATCCAGGAAAAGCGAATGTTGTAGCCGATGCGTTAAGTCGCAAAGTCCATAACAAGATCGTCTCATTTCAGGAAGTTCGAGATAGACGAAAATGGTTTGACAAACTGAGAGAATTTGACACGGAGATTCACGTAGATATCAACGAGTCTACTGTTATGCTTCAGAGTATAAGGATTGAAAGCGACCTCGAGTATTGTATCCGTGAAGCTCAGCAAGCTGCTCTAGCTGAAGGAAAAGTAGATGAAGAGTTAGCGTATAGTGTTCGGTCACAGCTTGAAACAAAACCGAATGGCATGTTGTATTTCTTAAATCGACTCTAGATTCCAAATCGTGATAAGCTTCGTACTTTCATCATGAACGAAACTCATCAAACTCATTATTCTATTGACCCTGGATCCGATAAGATGTATATGGACGTGCGTGGGCAATACTGGTGGCCAGGGATGAAGAAGGACATCGCTTCATACATAGCTAGATGTCTTATGTGTGCAAAGATCAAAGCAGAGCACCAACGACCTAGTGGATTACTAGAGCAACCCGAAATCCCTATATGGAAGTGGGAACAAATATCCATGGATTTTATAACTAAGTTACCTCGTACTCCTCGTGGACATGATAGTATATGGGTGATTGTCGACCGTCTGACCAAAACAGCGCATTTCATACCCATACGTGACACTTACAAAACTTCAAGGTTGGCTCGTATTTACATCGATGAGATTGTGAGTCGTCACGGTGTACCTTTGCACATCATATCTGATCGAGATGCTCGTTTCACTTTGCACTTTTGGTCGTCAATGCAAGAACGACTTACCATCCGCAAACAGACGGTCAAACTGAGCGAACTATTTAGACTCTTGAGGATTTGCTACGTCTTTGTGTACTGATTTTGGTGGTGATTGGGATACGTATTTACCGTTAGTGGAATTTTCTTATAATAACAGTTATCACTCAAGCATCAAAATGGCACCATTTGAAGCTCTTTACGGTCATAAATGTCGTTCCTCGATTTGTTGGACGGACATCGGTGAAAATTTCATTACCGGTCCTTAACTTATTCAAGAAATGACCGATAAAGTTTCTAAGATTCGTAATAATCTTGAGGTGGCTAGGAGTCGACAAAAGAGTTACGCGGATAAAAGATGCAAGCCGTTAGAATTCCAGGTCTATGATATGGTTCTTCTTAAAGTCTCATCATGGAAGGGAGTTATTCACTTTGGGAAGAAGGGTAAATTAGCTCCACGGTTTGTAGGACCTTTCAAGATTCTGAAAAGAGTCGGGAAAGTGGCCTATAATTGGAACTACCCTCTAAACTTAGCGGGATTCATCCTGTTTTTCATGTCTCAAATTTGAGAAAATGTTTGGCCGACGAAACTCTGCATGTTCCTTTGGGTGATATCCAGATAGATGATTTCTTGCATTTTGTTGAGAATCCCGTCGAGATCATGGATCGAATAATAAAGAAGACCAGAACTACTACCACCCAAATCGTCAAGGTTCGTTGGGAAAATAAACGCAGACCCGAGTTTACCTGGGAACGCGAGGAATATATGAAGAACAAACATCCTCATCTGTTTGCCTAGTCTCATCCTTAATTTCTGGACGAAATTCCTTAAAGTTGAGAAGACTGTGACCTTTCGAATATTTGTTAATTAATTGTTACTTCCGTTATCTCTTGTAAGTGTTATTTATGTCAAAAATGTAACTATGGGAGTTCATTTGGCAATTCTAATAATCTCAATGTTCCTATTAATTTGTAATCTTAGTTTTATTTATTTAAAATTTTATAACTTGATTAATTATTAAATAAATAGATTTTTGTAAAATTTAAGTATTAATTATGAGTGTATAATTATAGAATTGAAACGAATAGTTAGACAACAAAATACTATTTATAAATTTATAAATTTTACAATTTATAAAATTCTGGTGTTAAAAATATAAATTATAAACTCATCTTATAAATTTTGCTACATAAAATGTTAATCAAACAAACATCAAGGACCAAAAGTTTAATTTCTTTAAAAAAAAAACAAACCATCACCCGCCCCCTCTTTCTCCCCGATTTTCTGCCAGCCGGTCAGCAAAGCTCTGGCGCGGCGCCTGCGAGCCCCAAACCACCCAAAAAATTCGGCCTTTAAACCCAAAATTGCTTCTAAACATTTCGCAAACCTGTTTCGAACTCGAAGATGTGTTTTAATTTGATTTTAAACGCGGTTATGATAGCCTTTGGACACGAAACCGAACCCATCAAAACCAAGTCCGTTTATGCACTTAAATGATACTATTAATGCAATTAATCGAGTATACACTTTCGTTTAATCAATTAGAAATCAATGGAATGATTAGTTTCATTTGAAACGACGATTTGCACATCTAAATCCCACTCGTAACTCCCGAATTTAACTCAAACTCGTTGAACTCGAAACGATTCTAATCGAGGCTATTAAACAGAGGGGAAAAGTTCCGTTCGACTTTCTTACACTCTCTGTAATCCCAATTTCACCAAAACACACACACGCATCACATTTGGATGAAGATCCAGTCGCGACACTAGCTCGAACTCGTACTCATCAATTCCGCAACCATTCCAGGTGATTCTAACACTCACACACTCGATTAAACATGGGGAGTCAAAGCCCCATGGTTAATTTCATTATCATCATCGATTTGATGTTCAATTGGTTCGATTATGAATCTAGGGTTCTTGGGTAATTGTGATTTGTTTACAAACATAATTTTTATTAATTGTTTTGTGTTTTAAGACAAGAATTGGGGCTTTGGCCCACTGGTTAAGGCACATCATAGATCTATGGGCTTGACAAGCCTATTTGGTGCTAAAGCCGAGGTTATTGCCAGCTCCTGATGACGTATTCTTGTTCATAATAGGAACCAAGTACACTTAGCTAATTGTATATTTCGTTGTGGCCATATCTTTGTCAAGGTTTGATTGTATCATTATGTTATCTATATATTCTTGTATTATTTCGTAACCTATGACATGAGTTGCCTTTTAAAAAGGTTTTATATATGTATGTACAATTTTATGGGAACTCACCAACATCATATGCTGATCGTATTTTCTAACATGTTTCGGGAAATGCACAAGCTTAAATGTTGATTTTGAAGATTTGAAAGCATCTAGGACTGGACCTAGAAATAATAAAGGATTCATTTTTAAATCTAGAATTTTTAATTTAGTTTATGTTATGGTTGTTTCTTTGAGATTTATGAATGTAACGTTACAATATGATCCTTATGTTTAATAATATTTACACTTTGAAGTAGCGTTGTGTGGCTTTGAACAATCTTAACCCTCACATCTCAACATTTCCGCCGTTAAGGTTGGGGTGTGACAGATTGGTATCAGAGCCTTTAAATATGTATACAAAAGTTAGTGTTGCCGAGTGAGTTCTAATTTTTTAAAACTTAGAGAAAACACTTTGGCATATTAGTCAATAGTAAATTAGTAACTTTAGAATAACTTATTTATCAATGCTTTATACGCACTCTAGCATTATTAACCATTCAATACTTTACATATGTATTCGTCCTTTAACACTTTATTCATTCATTTACTTTATCTTTGTGCTTGTTCAAGTTTGAAGCTCCTTTATCGGGTGAGTATACTCTAAGTATGACTCATGTATGGGTAAACCTGCACAAGGTAAGGCCCTTGCTGTTTGAGTACACATATCACAACTCTTGTCAAGGTAAACCCACACAAGGCAATGCCCCTATCATTTAAGTTTGAATGATACAACTCCTTTAGCAGGTGAGATTAGGGGTGTTCATCAGATAGGATAACGGATTATTCGGATCGGATTATTCGGATTTGAAAATTTTATGACCCTATCTGAAATCCGATCCGATCCGATCCGAATAAGGATATCTCTATCTGATCCGAATAAGGATATCTCTATCTGATCCGAATCTATCGCATATTTTTCTTTAATTAACATTGTATCATACTTTAGCACTTTATAATAGGTGTTCCATAAATAGTATATAACCTATGCTACTTTATTATCATTCTATCATAGCTTATCATCATGATTCACATAAGTAAATCATATCATTTATAATAGTTTTATATCACATTAGCAACTACCCATCAAAATATTCTAAAGGTAGGGCAATACGGATGAAGCAATGCGAGCAACTGTAGCATAGGCCATGCAGATGAACAAACATATACGGATTGCTAAGTATGGGTAAAGCGTGGACTTCCCAATGCGGATGGCTAACCAATGTGGTTAACAGTGAAGGCAATATGGATAACAGTAACATGGTTAATACAGGTGCACTGATCAATACGAATGAACCGATCAATGTGGGCAATGGTACTTAGGCAATACGGGTAGCAACACCTAGGCAATGCGAGTAATAGTAATAAGGAAATGCGGATGCTTTACTTTACTCATCCGCATTGAAGCATACTTGGAACATTTCTAGGTAGCCAATGCGAATATTATATCAATGTGGTAAATATATTACTCCTCCACCTGGAAACACTTAGAATATTCCATTTGTTAATGCGGACAACCAATGCTAAAGCGAGTGGGGGTGGTTCCCTCGCATCAACCTATACTTGAACAACTTTTCTTTACACATGCATACGATTAGGCACCCTATTCTCGGGTTCATACATACACCACTGTTCATCATGTCAACTTTATAAAACATATAAAAATGCTAACTTTACCATCATAAATCCTTTAAACTTTAATAAAATAATTATAATATGCATACTAGCTCCAAAATACATAAATGAGTAGAAATGAGGATCTATAAATCACCTCTTTCACGTAGAACTCGACGAAACCCTAACCCAAGAAGATACAACCGAGATCTACATATTCACACGAAAGGCGTCAACTTTATCTAGGAAACAGGTGTATAATCACCCAATAAATCGAAATATATGTAAAAAATCATGACCTTTGCTTGAATCTTGACTTTCTCTTTATAACCACTATTCTCTCTAGCTCATTTTGTAAATATTAGAAGGCAAGAAATATACATAGGGCGGCCACATTTTCTTTTATAGGGGCTTTAGGGTTTAAAGTTTCATTTACCTATCTTTAGTCCATGTTCTCTTTTAAAACCATAACCGTCCCCCTTTTAATCAGCGTTTATCATGAAATTTGGGACGTTACATTAACCCTATCCAACTTGTATAAATGGTAACTATTATGATTGTACCCTTCAGAAAATTGTTTATTTGACAAATATTAGTTACATAAATAGAATCAAACATGTTTTATATATATATATATATATATATATATATATATATATATATATATATATATATATATATATATATATTTGGGTTATTGGATTTTAATAATCCCAAATTTTATTTATTGGCTAGAATTAATCCCAACTCAGAAAATATTTACAGACAACTTCAACTTGAAACTTATTTTCCTCCAACGATCCTTTACTAACTGAGAGTTAACCATCGTTAGTTTTTTTATGAAATGGGTAACTGAAAGTTAACCACAATTAGTTTTTTTTATGAAATAGGGCAAACTTTGAGTCATTCTTCAACTCCGCCACTGCCCAACTTCTATCAGGTCCATTTTTTGGTGTCCAGCCTTCATCATCATCTGAAATCTACCTCCAACGAGCCAAGTGGTTCAAATGAGGATGTGAAAATTGACGGGTTTCAGGATGCGTAAGTTTCAGATTGTCAGACCTGATGATTGATATTAACTTTCTACTTAGTGTTTTGGTCAAATAAGTAGTCGACATCATCGAAAAAGTAACGATGTTAATTCTCAGTTAGTAAGGGATAATTAGAGGAAAATAAGTTCAAAGTTGGGGTATCTGTATATATTTATTAAGTTGGGATTAATGCTGGCCAATAAATAAAAGTTGAGATTATTAAAATCCAATAATATTTTATAAAAAAAATTAAAATTAAATTGTTAGTAATATTGAGATAAGTTTTTAAAAATAAAGTGGTTAAAATAAAGTAATAAAGAAACGTAAAGTAAAGTTAATAAAAACAAAGGAAAGAAAACAAAAGATTAATAAACATTTTTAAGGTAAGGGAAAAATGGTTACTTTCATAAATCTAATTGGAAAAAATTAGCATTCTGTTAGTAAAAATGATAAAAAAACATGAAAACTTCTAAAATAAAAGACACTAAATATACTTATTAATTTATGGACAAGATCATAATTTAAAGTATAGTTAAATGACAAAATTTATAATTTACTTTAAAAACAAATTCTAAAATCTTATTACTAACTATTTAATATTATTTTTTAATTTCTAAATCTTAAATCTTTGTTACTAACTATTTGTTATTTTTTTATTCAATATGTGTAATACACGTGATACTAGTCGAAATGTAAATAATTACTTAACTGCCATCAACTAATTAAAACCATTGATCAAATGATTTAAGTCTCCAAATGAGTTTTTGAGATCTTTACAAGTTATGAAAATATTATGATTCTATATGTATATATATGTGTAGATATATAGTTACTAATTTGGTGTTTTTGTTATAATTCGATTAAATACCTCTGACATAGTTCCTCAAATATCTTTCAATGAAAATATTTCTGTATGATCGTATCATACCACCCACATTTTGTCGTTTGTTATTCTCTCTGTTGGTACGTACACTGCCCTTTTTGTTTCTTGGTCTATATCCGAATAAAACAAGCTTAAGCAGGCAATGTCTCTCCTGCACTGCACCTGCAAGAACATCTTCACGACAACATGGCGAGCTCCTCTTTTGTCAATTTATTCATCTAAATGGGTAGTGTGTGTCTGTATAATATATATGTATGATAATTTAATCTTATATATATCTATATTTATGCAGTTTTAGGTGCATAAATACCTCATCGACCTAAGCATTTTTAGTTTGCCAAAGTCTAATATCAGGTGAGTAATATAAAAATAAGTTAAAAATGAGTTAAAAGTTTAAACGAATACTCATATAGTCATATAAATTAAAACTAGTTTTCTTCCTCACGCTACGTGTTGTGAGGTTGGTCGTTTTTCCTCCGCACAACACAGCATTGCTTTGGTTGTTATTGGTTCGGCACATTGGAATTTATTAAGGGGAATAACAAAACCGCATATGATTATACTGTAACGCCTGCCTCCCAGGGCACACTCTGGGGAGCATTACACATCATATATACAGAACACATAGTAATCTATATTCACAGTGGACGTCTAACTTTGATTAACGTCATAGCATACTGTACATCTGGCATATTAGATAATACTATTACATCAGTTTAACTATACTAGAGATCCAAATCTTCAGTAGCTCTCTAAGACCTTTATTTCCTCATAGGCTAGCATGTAATCTTCGATCTCTGCAATCACTTGACACCTAGGATGTGTGTCCATAAAAAGAAAATATTTGGGACTCAGTATAAAGCTTGTGAGTTCATGAACATAACATTCTTCAATCTGGTTTGGCAGTTGCCCAACAGTTGATAACCTTTCCTAGTACAATCTGGTAATATCTCTAGGTCCTGATACAGTTTAAGTAATCATAGGTTAGGTAATAATACAATTAACTAGTTATTGTAATGGTTGGATATTGGTTTACGCTACCTTGTTTAAGCATGGACGATCAGTCCATGCCTAACTAAGGCTAGGCTACCCAATACCCACCCCTAACAATAACTCTAACGCCTAAAAATAATAATACTAAAACTGCTCCTAATAATAATAATAATCTAAAATAAATAATAACTAACTTGACATAAATTTAAATGAGAACATATCTTAAAACTATCTACGACAATCTGATGTAGTGTCTCCCTATTCGCGCTCCTATCCGAGCTTTAAAAATGACTAATAAAATACCCAATAAGGTATTGTAGGTTTGAGGTTCTCTATACTAGAGCGTTCCCACTAAAAAAAACTTATACTCTAACTTCCTTGTATGTACTTCTATTTATAGAGATGAAGCGTACAACTGATTTCCTAAAACAGTCGATATGGGATGAGTTTTTGACATGCTTACTTGCCTGCTTCCTAATTTTCTATCTCAAGATTGAGAATTTTAGAATTTATAATTATTATATTTTTATAATTAATTCAGCTGTTTACTTTTTTTTTTTCTTATAACTTCTAAAATATAAGAGTCCATAAAATTTCAAATATGTCATTGAGGCGAGCTTATTTTTCTCTACGAGTCCACCTAAGTCTCGTTAAAGAACGAAGCACATTTAAATATAATATATTATTATATTTATATATATTTAAACGGTCTCTTACGATACTAAAACTCGTCTAAAACTTTAAATTTAAAATAGTTATTTCACTCATTACTTACTCGTTTAACAATATACAAAATGTAAAGTTCATATTTCTTTAATTTTAACTATTACATTTGACCCTGAAACTTAGGATGTGACATTCTTCCCTCCTTAAAAGAATTTCGTCCTCGAATTCTATCACACCCCAAACCACAACGATTTCCCGCGGGGTGCGAACGTCATGGTTTCATAGTCACTGGTCGACCACCACATGGTTTTGTAAAACATACGTCTCAAATAAGTTTAAAATACATAATTGTTTCAGAATTAAATTACGGAAGCAATAGTAATAAAGTAAATTGTTTTTAAAACATGGCAAATGCGAAAATGAATGTCCCAAACAGCATGAATGGCCCCAAACAAGAGATGATCCATGCTAGCTTAACTTGATGCATCTATCAATTATCTGAAAAAACATACATGAAAAATATGTCAACGTAATGTTGGTGAATTCACAGGTTTTAAGTAATAATAAACAGTGTAAAGGACCACAAACCTTTCTATGATTTGATTGTTGTACACACAATGCTACAAATTATATAAGCGCCGCAACTGAAGCTAGACTATAACTGTAATAAATTGCCCCTACCCATGCCTACCATCAACATAGGGGTGAACAGGCTAATAATGCACCTGTTTAGACATCCAGTCAAGGTTAGGGTAATTAACCTGGGTGGGGGTAGTCAAACCCAATAGTACTATCCATGATTACCTCGCTCAGGGAAAGAAATTAACGGTCCGGTAAAGGGGACTTCATACGGTAAGTAAACCACTTATATAACATGTGAAATCATTAACAAGTAATTATGTCCATGAAAACAGTAATTTGCATGTAATCTCCCCCAAAATGAAAATAAGTAAAACTGGGGCCGTAAAACTCACCTCAAATGCACGCATGAATAATAGCAATAGTCCGTACGTATGATTGATCTAGGAATCTCCTAAACAAAATCACAATATATTCATGAGCTCATTATTACTAACCCTAGATGGTCATGCATAACTCATCCACAAAGTTAGTTTTGAAAACGTCACTTGAGTAGTTAGACACGTCGAGCCGTTAATGTTTTATTTAGATTCTTGTCTCCATAGTTATCTCCTAAAAATATATAATGTATTGCATGGGTTTTATATTAAGTATAATACCATTATACTTTCCGTGTGCATGAGTTTCTTTTTACCAAATACCTCCAAAAGTTTACTTTATATAAATGTAGACATTTGACAGAAACAGGAGGATTTTTAGGCCTGGTTGTCATCCCCTTTTCATGGTCCAAAGAATCTTTATAAAATTTGCTATTTTTACCACATCTAGTTCTATGTCTTAGGTCCCCAAAAAGGTATATCTTGTAATATATAACTAAGTTTAAGTGTCAGTGCAGTATTTTCCTGTACATGTCCATGGATTTCATCTTTTTGAGAGGCCAAACCCTATTTTTACAAATAGAGCCTATAGTACTTTTAAACCTACATAGTAAACTAAGTTACTACAGAAAGAAAAACTTCATTTGATTACTTTAAGCATAACTCATGCCTCAATCTTTCTGCCCTATCTAATATGCCAAAAACTCAGATTCAACACCCTAATCATATTTGTACTTTCTGGATGGGTTATACTTATCTAAAAATTTCAAGGTTGGATGCATTGAAAACTAGACATTCTAAGGTTAATTTTAGGCTTAATAAACAGTCGATTTGAACGTGTTTAGATCGAGTTATGGTGTCTAAAACACAGAACATGAATCTGCCAGAATCTGTCTTACATGTTTTGTTACTTTTTAAGCTTTGCTAGAGCACCTTTGGATGAGTTAGTGAACATGGACCATCATGGTAATGTATAGAAGATTAGGAAGCAAGGAGAAGGAGAAGATGATCTTGAAATGCATAAAAGGCTTGATCGCTTGAACTAAGAATCAAGCAAGGAAAGGTGGAGAAGATGTTGTTGGATGCTTGATCTCACCAAAAACCTCTTGATCTTTGGTAGATGCACTAGGAACCCACTTGATTTTGTAGAAGACAAGTTTGGAAGGTGGGTTTGTGTTGTTGGGGAGTGTTAGTCGAAATTTAGAGGGACGAAGAGAGTGAAAGGGTGAAGTGTGTGGAGAATAGTTAGATTGATGGCCTTTTAACCCTCTTGCTTTCTTGGAATGATGGATTTACAAGAGGGAAGTCTTCTACAATTGGTCAAGAGATTGGGAAGATGGAGCTCTCCAATTATGGTAATGGAACATATTCATTTAATCATGCTCAAAAAGTTAGTCACAAGTATGGCAACCCTCAAAAGTCACAAAGTCAATGTTTTTTGGGATTTTGTGAAAGTAAAAGTGAAAGGAGAATAGTAGGAGGGTGTAGGGTGGATGTCCAAATGGTTGGGGGGGGGGGGGTTGGGGTTTTTTTTTTCATTTTCAATTTATGCGTTTAGATTTTCTAATAAATTTAGACTTTTTCAACGAATATATTTTGGGTCATAAAATACTTTGAAACACTTTAAAATATATATTAGCACATATATATTAATTATCACCAACGCTCATGTGTGCCAGTTGTATCGCGTGTAAGACTGGTAATTGCGCCGAATCACCGATGTATTTAATGCTATGCATGAAATGTCTTCAAATAAAGAAAATCAGCTAAAATTCATGTATGATAAGCGAAATTTTAACTAAGTCAGGGTCGGATATTGACCTGAAATTGTCGGTTGTCACAAATTCGAAGGTTACCCGAAGAGTTGAGAATATTTGGCTTTCATTTCTTCTGCCAATCCCCAATTCTTCTCGGACTATTTTCTAACCTTACCACTCAACCAATATTAATGGAATTATCTTTTGAGCTAAGATTCCTATATTGTATTGCTTAGAGTTTTAATCCTCAAGAAAAGTCTACTACTATTGTGCCTCTGTGTTTTTTTTTTTTTAATATAAGGTTCTCCAGTTTACTAGAGTTCTTTGTTTCTTCTAGAAACCCTATTATAATTTTAAAGTGAACGATAAAGTCTATCAGATATAGTAAAGATAAACACATCTTAGTGTGAGACTAATAGAGCTTAGCTGATATTTCTATCTTATAGTTTTGTTGGGTTTTCACAAGTTAAACAGATCTATTTTATCCTTATAAAATAGAAGAAAGCAGCGGAATATATATATTAAACTTGTTACATTGAGCTAATTTATATATAAAATATTTTTATATAAAATCAGTCAAAACCCATATGGATCGATATATGAAATCATACTTACAAACAACCATAGAAGGTACGATGAACTACCTTCAATGATGAGGTTGGCGGGAGGTGAACGAGGATGGCAGCTCCTAAAGCAAGAAGCCTCAAGCTGGTCTACCCACGAGCCACTAACAAGAACACCGGTTGTTAGGATTTTTCACTTGTAGAACTCCCTTTTGATTTATCTATACCGATCGAGAGAAAGAAGTTCTTCAGTCGTGTGTTTAGAGAGATCTGCAAGCAATCTTATATTGCATGTCCTTGGAAACATAAAGTTTAGGAGAGAGAAAAGTGGGTGGGGCCCAGCCCCTCAACCCATCCGCATTTCTCAGAACAACATCCGCATTAGTTAATGCGGATGAAGTTGTTCTCCCGCATTTGTAAATGGTCATCCGCATTAGTTAATGCGGATGTATGTTTCCATAAGCATTTCCAGAAATGCTCATCCGCATTTGTTCCAAAACAAATGCGGACAGGGATTGTTCATCCGCATTAACTAATGCGGATGAGTAAACATCATCCGCATTTGTTCAACCACATCAAATGCGGTTGTGTAAAACGAATGCAGATGAATTAATATTCCTCCCTCTTTGAAATAAATTATCCATATAATTTATATACTACACAACTGTAAATGTTTGGAAACCCAATTTTCAAATATTCTAAGTGTTAATATTTATTTATATGATCATATCATAAAACAAATATCTTTGGTGTTTGTCTAGCTCGTTCTTGGGTATGACCCGACTTGGATCATGACATACTAGCCACATCAATTCAATATGTATTTTGGGCAGATCATATCCATCAATCTCCTACTTGCACAACATACATAGAGGATTGATGCAAGTAGCAAATACCACCTAACAACGGTTTACTACCCCTAATATGCATGACTAAGTGCCATTCAATAACATCATTCCTTTCAAGTCCCTTACTTGAACTGATTTAGGTGAATTCAATCATATATCCTTTTGTTTCAGATGTCATGTTAAATCCAGGGACATAGAATGATCATTCCCTGTTGATTTAACTTTATCAGACCTTAGACATCATACTCTCAACGAATAAGAGGAACAAATCCCATCTTGACTACATACGTTTATCACAATCACCTTGTATCACACCTGAACATAGCCTTGTGTATTGTCCATTATTTCAGAACAATAAAGAACTAGATCAAAGTATAATATTTGGTGAATATCAAAACCCAATATGTATCTCAGGTCAGAGGATACTATGATATTCGCCTTTACTCAAATTTACTTATGATCAATTATAAAATTCCATGCAGTAACATTTGAGAGCGGGTCAGTCCAATATTTGTATCCCACAAATATCTATGAACCTTGGTAGCAACCTTTTGCTCTATATTCATACCTTATGAATATCTACCAATCCATGTTCATAATAGTCTTACATTCATATTTGTTCCCACAAATATAACCGACTACGGACATTTAGAATAATAAACATATTCATGGATGTAAACATGCTAAAATGGAACATAATTCAGATTGTCATAATTTATACAAAGAGTTAGTATTACATTCATTCCAAAGTTAAAATACAAAACAGATCAAATCCAATCACTAGAATATCAAAGTCCTAAGGCACAAGTATGACTCTCATGCTTTGCCCTTTCAAGGAGCTTCGTGAGTAGATCCGCAATATTTTGATCTGTGTGAACTTTGCGAATACATATCTTTCCCTTTTCAACTTCATCCCTTATGTAGTTGAATCTCCGCTCAATGTGCCTAGTCTTTTGATGTGCACGGGGTTCCTTGATTTGAGCAATCGCACCCTCGTTATCACAAAATATCTCTAGGTGGTCTTGAATGGTAAAGACTACCCCTAGATCGGCAATGAATTTCTTTAACCATGCAGCCTCTTGAGCTGCCAATGAAGCGGCGATGTATTCGGATTCTGTAGTGGACAATGCTACCACGTCCTGCTTCGAGCTCTTCCAGGACACTGCCCCTCCATTCATAATGAAGACACACCCCGATTGTGATCGAGAATCATCTCGATCAGTTTGGAAGCTCGCATCCGTGTAACCTTTTACAACGAGCTCCTCCTCACCAGATCCATATATTAGAAACATATCCTTAGTCCTCCTAAGATATTTCAATATACTTTTAACAGCCATCCAATGGCAATTACCTGGATTCTGTTGATATCTACTTGTCATGCTTAATGCGCATGACACGTCCGGTCTAGTTCATATCATTGCATACATGATGGATCCTATAGCAGATGCATATGGGATTTCCTTCATTCTTTCTAGCTCATCCTTTGAGTTCGGACATTGAGATGTACTCAATATTGTCCCTCTTTGAATAGGTACCATACCTTTCTTAGAGTTTTCCATTTTGAACCTTTTCAAGATTTTATCAATGTATGCACTTTGGTTTAAACCTATCAACCGTCTTGATCTATCCCTATAGATCTTTATTCCCAAAATATAGGCGGCTTCACCAAGATCTTTTATGGAAAAGCAACTTCCAAGCCAGGCTTTAACACCTTCCATGTTTGGAACATCATTTCCAAATAGTAGTATGTCATCAACATACAATACTAAGAATGTGATAATGCTCTCACTAGCCTTTTTATACACACAAGCTTCATCAGCGTTCTTGATAAATCCAAATTTCTTGATCTCTTCATCAAAACGTTGATTCCAACTTCTCGATGCTTGTTTCAATCCGTAGATTGATTTCTTTAACTTGCATACTTTATTAGGATGTTTTGGATCAACAAAACCATCAGGCTGAACCATATAGACATTCTCTTCGAGATGTCCATTAAGGAAAGCGGTTTTGACATCCATTTGCCAAATCTCATAGTCATAATATGCAGCTATGGAAAATAATATCCTAATTGACTTTAGCATTGCCACAGGCGAGAATGTTTCATCATAATCAACCCCTTGAGTTTGAGTGAAACCCTTTGCTACAAGTCTTGCTTTATAAGTATCCAAGTTTCCATGCATATCGGTTTTCTTCTTGAAAACCCACTTACATCCAACCAGTTTGGAGTTAAGTGGTGGTTCAACCATTCCCATACTTGGTTGTCGCACATGGATTGCATCTCAACGTTCATGGCTTCTATCCATTTGTCACAATCCGAATTGGACATTGCATCATGGTATGTAGTTGGTTCATCCGAGTCAACCACATAGCATCCATTCATGAAAAATCCATATCTTTCAGGTGGAATGCTAATTCTACCAGATTTGCGAACGTTTTGTGTGTATTGATCAACCATTTGATCATTATCAACAACCTCTTATTGACCGCTAATTTAAACCAAACGTGTATTGGCTTGTGGTTCTTGATCCTCATCAATTTCCACTATTCTATACGTCGTTTATTCCATAAGAAACTTAGTTTCCAAGAACTCAGCTTTTCGAGCAATAAATACCTTTTGCTCGGTTAGATCAAAGAAGTAATATCCCATACAGTCTTTGGGATATCCAACAAATATACACTTAATGGATCGACTTTCTAACTTGTTTTGGGTGCTCTGCTTCACATAAGCTTCACAACCCCATACCTTTAAATATGATAGTGATGGAACTCTTCCATGCCATATTTCAAAAGGTGTCGTATCCACTTTCTTGGTTGGGGCCATATTCAAAATACGAGCCGCGGAGAGCAATGCGAAACCCCAAAATGATAGAGGTAGTGAGCTTCTAGCCATTATAGATCGAACCATATCCAATAAGGTTCGGTTTCTCCTTTCAGACACACCATTATGTTACGGTGTTCCTGGTGGAGTAAGTTGTGAGACAATCCCACAACTCATAAGATGATCTTGAAAAGCATCACTTAGGTATTCACCTCCTCTATCTGAACGAAGAACTTTGATGGTTTTATTGAGTTGATTTTCTACTTCATTCTTAAAGATTTTTAACATTTCAAAAGCTTCATGTTTGTGTGTCAACAAGTACACATAACCATAACGACTATAATCGTCGATGAAGGTAATGAAGTATCTTTCACCATTCCTTGTCATTGTCTTAAAAGGACCACATACATCCGAATATATGATTCCTAATAAATCCTTTGCCCTTTCGTTAGTACCACTAAAGGGCAACTTGGTCATCTTTCCTTGTAAACAAGATTCACACTTATTAAATGAACCATTTTCATTTGTTTCCAAAAGACCATTATTTTGAAGTGTTTGAATCCGATTCTTGTTTATATGCCCAAGACGACAATGCCAAAGATTTAAATCACTTAAACCCATTTTAAGTTTCTTGTTGCTTGTTTGGTATAACGAGTTATTAAATGATGAGTTATCATGAACCAATTCATAGATAACATTATAAGGCATAGCCTCAAAATGAAATACATCATCCATAAAAACACAAATACCATTATTTACAAACTTTAATACATAACCATATTGTTTTAAAAGGGAAACAAAAATTATGTTCCTAGTCAAACTAGGAGCATACAAGATGTTTTTCAAGACAACTTCCAAACCATTTGGAAGCTTCAAAACATAGTCTCCTTGGGCTTCAACATCAACTTTTGCTCTGTTGCCCATGTAGAGACTTGTGTCTCCCTTCTTGAAATGCTTATTTCTTTTGAACCCCTGCAACAAATTGCAAATATGAGTTCCACATCCGGTATCCAATACCCATGTGTTTGAAGAAATAACATTCAATTCAATATGAATCATGAAAGTTGTACCTGAGGTCTGCCCAACATCCCTCTTGTTTCTCAACTCTTTGAGATAGGTTGGACAATTCCTCTTCCAATGTCCTATCTCACCACACTTAAAGCATGGATCGTTCTCCGTTACCATAGGCTTCTTAAGCTTTGGTTTTGGAGGTTTAGTTCTTGCCTTTCCCTTACCCTTTCCTTTGATGTATCCCTTTCCTTTAGCAACATTTGCCTTGGGATCGAGGTGTTGCCTTTTCTTATTGCCTCCCTCATTGATCGTGAGGACGGGTAAAACCCTTTTACCCATCCCCGCCTCGGCCGTTTTGAGCATTGCGTGAAGCTCACCAATGCTCTTGTCCCACCCGTTCATGTTATAATTCATGATGAACGTCTCAAACCTTTTAGTTAGGCCATTAAGGATCAAATCCGTGGCCAACTCTTTTGAGACTGGACAATTTAGCCTTTCAAGGCGATCAATGTGGCTCTTCATCTTAAGTACATAAGATGAAACCGATTGAGTTTCTTCCATGCGACATGCATGAAGCGCTCGAACCGTTTCGAAGCGTTCTACCCTTGCTTGTTGAAGGAACATTTCCTTCAACTGGGTAATCATGTTGTATGCCCCATGTTGCTCTAAATCCTTTTAGAGCTCGGGAATCATAGTTCCCAACATGAGGCAAGATACCTGCACAGAATCCTCAATGTGCTTAACCCAATCGTTATAGGCCTCAACATCATCAACATCGGGTTCGTTGGGAATGGGATCTTCTAGTACGTAAGATTTCTTTTCTTGCTTGAGAACGATTCTCAAGTTACGAACCAATCCATAAAATTATTATGGTTAAGACGATCCCTTTCTAATATAGTTCTTAGTGATAGGTTATGGACGGTCGGGGTGGGAGCGTTGTTGTTGGCGGCCATTTCCACAAACAAAGTCCAATTTTAGTATTTCCAAAAATAAAACTTTAATTATTAATACCCTTTTCACGTCTCATAGACAATTAATAATTAAAATCTAGAATCCAACATTATATTTAAATAATGGTTAGGTGACCTTTATCCCATCATTTAAATTAACAAGGTAGTCAACACTTGACAATTGCAACCCTTTGCAACTTCTAGTTTTATGGGATCGGTTAAACATCTTAATGTTTAGTTGGCATGTTTAATCCCATCAACACCATTGTACACCATGCTTCGGTGACCCTATTCACATGGTTTCCAACTCAAGTTGTCCTACTTACACACACGTGTGAGTTTACACATACAAGTGGTTAGGTGACCTTTATCCCACAAATATGTTAACCCCACCTCAAACACACAAGTTCCCTAAGAGTGGTTAGGTGACCTTTATCCCACAAACAGTTCCCAAGTGATTCGAGTGTTGTGTAAAAGGATGGTGTTAAACTTGTTTCAAAAGGGATTTTAGTTTTCATTAATTTTAGTTTTGAAAACTATTTTGCACCTAACATTTGCATGCATTCAAATGTGTGGTACCCAGTGTGAAACAATTTTCAAGGTTCTTTCAATAAAACCAATTTTATTATGAACACATTAACTTTTAATAAACCCTTTTATTACCCATGTTAATGTTTTATAAGAACCAGTTTTATGCTTGTTGTTGATTTTAAATTGTTTAAACATGCATATCCATATATCATAAAACAATAATAAAGCAACCACACAAGCATCACATGAATCCATAACCGTAGCCATCTAAGCTTAACATCACTTGTTGACCGAAACAAATGAGTTAATAAAGTCGTTTCTATGGGTGAAAATGACACAACATTTGTGCCGGTGAACTCCCACTTGATCCCTCATCCAAATGCTTCAAGTGTCCACCTTGTGTTGTGACTCTTCCAATCCATTTGGGTCTCCATTTAGGTTTTGACTTCAGCACCAAACTCCTTTGGGCCTTCATCTTCTCCTTTCGGTTAAAACTGAGAAAGATAGTCTTGTTGCATCTTCTTTTACAAAACATATCCTAAATACAATTTTTCTAGTAAAAGTAAAGTGCAACTAGCCTATTTATTTTACATACCAAATGAAAAATAAATAAATTACATACCCAATAAGAAGAATAAACATGTTTAATTATTACAAACCATTTGAATAATTAAAACAAATCCCAACACATTCATCCATAGGTCTCGGCTTTGGTTATGAACAAATAAAATACATATCCACATATGTAAGCAAAATCCAAAAGCATCCCTTTGAATCGTAGATTCTCGGCTGAAGCATAAACAGCCGAGAACCACGGTTTTGTTTCCAAAACAAAATCATCCAAATGATATAAAATTTTCAAGATTCCTATATGCATGTCTAAATAGATCTTGAAAAATAGGGGATACTAGGGCTGAAGCCTCTCGGCTTTTGGTGAATCATCACCAAGAAACCGAATTTTCAGTCCAAATGAAGCATGTATCCATATAAGCGGCTCTTGATGCCATTGTTGGGTTTTCACAAGTTAAACAGATCTATTTTATCCTTATAAAATAGAAGAACGCAGCGGAATATATATATTAAACTTGTTACAGTAAGCTAATTTATATATAAAACATTTTTATAGAAAATCAGTTAAAACCTATATGGATCGATATATGAAATCATGCTTACAAACAACCATAGAAGGTACGATGAACTACCTTCAATGATGAGGTCGGCGGGAGGTGAACGAGGATGGCAACTCCTAAAGCAAGAAGCCTCAAGCTGGTCTACCCACGAATATATTTTGGGTCATAAAATACTTTGAAACACTTTAAAATATATATTAGCACATATATATCAATTATCACCAACGCTCATGTGTGCCAGTTGTATCGCGTGTAAGACTGGTAATTGCGCCGAATCACCGATGTATTTAATGCTATGCATGAAATGTCTTCAAATAAAGAAAATCAGCTAAAATTCATGTATGATAAGCGAAATTTTAACTAAGTCAGGGTCGGATATTGACCTGAAATTGTCGGTTGTCACAAATTCGAAGGTTACCCGAAGAGTTGAGAATATTTGGCTTTCATTTCTTCTGCCAATCCCCAATTCTTCTCGGACTATTTTCTAACCTTACCACTCAACCAATATTAATGGAATTATCTTTTGAGCTAAGATTCCTATATTGTATTGCTTAGAGTTTTAATCCTCAAGAAAAGTCTACTACTATTGTGCCTCAGTGTTTTTTTTTTTAATATAAGGTTCTCCAGTTTACTAGAGTTCTTAGTTTCTTCTAGAAACCCTATTATAATTTTGAAGTGAATGATAAAGTCTATCAGATATAGTAAAGATAAACACATCTTAGTGTGAGACTAATAGAGCTTAGCTGATATTTCTATCTTATAGTTTTGTTGGGTTTTCACAAGTTAAACAGATCTATTTTATCCTTATAAAATAGAAGAAAGCAGCGGAATATATATATTAAACATGTTACAGTGAGCTAATTTATATATAAAACATTTTTATATAAAATCAGTCAAAACCCATATGGATCGATATATGAAATCATACTTACAAACAACCATAGAAGGTACGATGAACTACCTTCAATGATGAGGTCGGCGGGAGGTGAACGAGGATGGCAGCTCCTAAAGCAAGAAGCCTCAAGCTGGTCTACCCACGAGCCACTAACAAGAACACCGGTTGTTAGGATTTTTCACTTATAGAACTCCCTTTTGATTTATCTATACCGATCGAGAGAAAGAAGTTCTTCAGTCGTGTGTTTAGAGAGATCTGCAAGCAATCTTATATTGCATGTCCTTGGAAACATAAAGTTTAGGAGAGAGAAAAATGGGTGGGGCCTAGCCCCTCAACCCATCCACATTTCTCAGAACAACATCCGCATTAGTTAATGCGGATGAAGTTGTTCTTCCGCATTTGTAAATGGTCATCCGCATTAGTTAATGCGGATGTATGTTTCCATCAGCATTTCCAGAAATGCTCATCCGCATTTGTTCCAAAACAAATGCGGACAGGGATTGTTCATCCGCATTAACTAATGGGGATGAGTAAACATCATCCATATTTGTTCAACCACATCAAATGCGGTTGTGTAAAACGAATGCGGATGAATTAATATTCCTCACTCTTTGAAATAAATTATCCATATAATTTATATACTACACAAGTGTAAATGTTTGGAAACCCAATTTCCAAATATTCTAAGTGTTAAAATTTATTTATATGATCATATTATTAAACAAATATCTTTGGTGTTTGTCTAGCTCGTTATTGGGTATGTCCCGACTTGGATCATGACATACTAGCCACATCAATTCAATATGTATTTTGGGTAGATCATATCCATCAAGTTTGACTGATAGGTAGAGAGTGTACTAATTTAGTAAGCATATCATCCACTAGGAAGATGGTGTCATATCCATAATTTAATCATTACATTAACAAAGTCTATTCGTTATCTTTCATTTCCATTACAAGATTTAAGATTGTTGTATCTAGTTAGACAATTTCTAATGTTTCACCATAAACCTTAAGTAGATAAAGAAACTTCCCTACATGTCTTGTAATTGATCTTTGATTCCTGAATACCAATAATAATTCTTGAATCATATTACATGTTATTACTACCTGTGTGTGCTCTATATTTTGATTTATGGGCTTCATTTAGTATCGTATCTTCTAATAAGCTAAGACTTGATACTCATATATGATTGTAGAGTCTTAAGATACTATCACTTCTATATCTTAATAGTTTTTGTCTACCAATCATTCATTGCTTCTTAATGTGATTTTTCATCAAGGATTTTTCTTGTGCATTTCAATTTAGTCTAAGAGGTTTATCTTAATATTATTTTTAGATATTCAAATTTTAGTGATTGGCCCATTCTTGTTTATAAAGTTCACCAGTGATTAATTTTGCTCTTTCCTGGATGGTATTGTATATCATAGTTGTATTTACTTAACAATTCTTTTCATTTTCACTAGTGTTATAAAAACTTAAATAAATCTCCAATAATAATTGTAAGGTTATACTTGAAAGGTTGATGCAACCAAAGAAACCAAAGCAACCAAAGAGCTTCCAGTTTGTATTCACATTGTGCAGAATAGAAGTTACTTCAGAAGTTTTACACTTCTCACAGAAAAATACTCTAATGTAAAATCTTCTGAAGCCAAAGACCAAATCTTCTGAAGCCAAAGATGAAGTCTTTCGAAGCTTCAAAGACAAAGTCTTCTGAAGCCAATGAAGTGAAGACTGATTTCTTCCGAAGACAGGGATGACATGCTTTCTCTGATCTACTTTTGTATAAAACTGACCCACTTTTCGCTGCAACTCTGGAGACTTTCCAACTTGCATTAGTTGGTGAAAAAGTCCATGCTTTTGCAATTGTAAATTATGGTTTAGTGCAGTTAACTTTCTACTTTGTACATTTTATCATTTTTGTTATATATTAGGATGTGAGCTATGGCATGTCATAGTCACTTGTCAAAAAGAATCTGCCTTTTGACTTTACATTGATCTTGTTGTCTAGATTAGTGTTTCTAGCTGGCCTTCAAAGTATGGCCGGCTGTAGGATGTAGTATAAAGTATCTCAGGTCCTTGTATTTCTATGTACGCTTTGTAACACTTGTAAAAGAACTTAAGAGAAATATACATCATTCTTGAAAACCATATTAATATGTTCTTGTTCTTAGTTCTGTTTTATTATTTACTTGTGTTCTTAGTATCTTTTACATAAACTCGGTTCCCCATTTGATTAGTTAAGTGTTCTAACACTCTCCTCATTGTGAGACTGATCGTACTGACCATCCCTTAACCAGTTCTGCAATTAGTATCAGAGCATCTTAGGCTCTTGATTGTAAGATCTCACCATCTTAAATCCCTTTAGTTTCACAAATCACTTACTATGACAAAGTCTACCAACTCAAATGATAGCTATCATAAAGGCTGATATGGAAACCTGTACTATGACAAAGTCTTCACTGATCACTCCTGATGACTTTGACACTTGGTGCCAAAGAATGGAAGGCTTTATCAAGTCTCAAGACTCTACGATATGGGGATCTGTTGTCTTTAGACCTCATATACCATCCACCTCCTCAGCTGCTGGTAGTGGTGGTATGATACCAAAGGAAGTGGCTGACTATTCTGAAGAAGACTGGAAAAAGATTGACATAGATCAGAAAGCCATGACCGCCTTCCAAACTTCTCTTCCAGCTATGCAACTATGAGATGCACTAAAGCTTATGTATGAGGGGTCCAATGAAGTAAAAGAGAACAAGAAGGATCTCTTAAAGCAGCAGTTTGAAAACTTTACCTTTAAGGTAGGTGAAACCATGACTCAACAACACTTTAGATATGTTGAGATTGTGGATACTCTAATGGATGTTGGAGTAACTCTTGAGAACAGGGATATTGTGAGAAAGTTCATGTCCTCTCTTCCCAGACAATGGACATACTATTAGGTAGTCATTAAGAGGACTAAGAACCTCAAGACCCTTACTCTCACTGAGTTGTATGGTATCCTCAGTGACTACCAGATGGATATGAACATGCAAAATCCATCGGGTAACTCTAACAATCAGCAGAGTTCAGCCCTTCATATGGTTGAAAAGGATTGCAAAGAACCATAACATCATCTCATCTGCTACCCTGACAACTCACAAAAAGGTCCTTTCATCACCTTCCGGGAGACACCAAGAGAGAGCTACACCCAAGGAAGTCCATTCCAAGAGACAAGCTCTTCACAAGCCTTTGTGTCTACTGATGAAAGCACAGGAAACTTTCTCTTTACCCTTGAAGACCTGGATTGTATTCATCCAGATGATCTGGAATACATTGGAATAGTCCAGCAAATGGCCCTTCTTACTCACAGAGCCACAATTTTTTTACAAGAGGACAGGGAGGAAGTTTTCTAGCAATGCAACCAGTGGAAAGTTTGGGTTGGACAAAAGCAAAGTGAAGTGTTAAAATTGTAACCAAATGGGAAGCTTTGCTAGAGAGTGCAAGGCATCAAGAACAATTGGTGGCCAAGCACAAACCAGACCAAACTACACTGATGGAGCTCACCAGAATGAGAAGTTCAAGCAACAAGCTGCAGTTGTTGTTAAAGAATGAGGCTTTGACTGGAGCTTTCAGGTTGAGGATGCATCTCCAAACCAAGCACTGATGGCAGATCATGAAGAAGCCAAGGTATTGGAACCTCTTTGTACACCTAAATGTATTGCTAAAGTTAACAGATATAGGTCCTATAACTTAGAAATGAGATCTGATCTTTAGTCCTTAAACATTTTAAAAGCTGATTTCAAAAGAGCTGAAAATGATTACAAACTTAAAATAGAAGATTTAGAGAAAACCATTTCAACTCTTAAGCATGAACATACCAACTACAGGACTCAGATAAAAGATCTCATCACTAAATTAACTGAATGCCAGGTTGAGCTTGTGATCAGCAAAGCCAGGGCAGAAAACTATGTTCTTGAAGAAGAGACCTTTAAGAACATAATATCCTCATCCTTGCATGAAAAGTTTGTTATCAGAATAAGCAGGGACTATGATCTACTGAGATAGCTCCTCCACACACTTTATTATCTGTAAGATCTCCAAGGTGTGGAACTTGTGAAGATGAGCTTCCCCTCATAGACCCCATTGATGAAGAGGATGAAGAGGAGATAGTGAAGGATGATTATGAGAAGAGTGAAGAAGATCATCCTAAGAAGGAACACTATTCTCCTGAGGAGAGAAAAGAATCTGGGATGACCAAGTCTAAGAGGAAGAACTTGATCCGAAAAGCCAAGAGGAAATCAAAGAAAGCTCAAGAGATCAAGGCCACTTTCAACTCTAAGCAGAAATAAGTGTTCATCTCAGCAGGATTTCAAGTGGTGAAGGTTGAAGACACAACTATGAACTTCAATACCAGAAGTTCTAGTTCATATCCAACTCATTCCAGCAAAGAGAAAAAGGCTGATCAGCTATGTACCACTGCTACACAGCCTAAACCATCTAGTTTCAAGAGCAAGCCTCACCCTAAGAAGCTTGTTGCATCATCTGTGAAGATGAAGATGGAGGTGGAAAGTGATCAAGTTTAGTCTTTCTCTCAAAAGAAGACTCACAGAAGGAAGCAAATGGATTGCATCATATGTGGTAGTACTTCCCATCTTGCTAAGGATTGCATCTACAATCCTAAAAGTACTATCCACATGATCAAAAAGGAAACTTCTGAGAAGAAGAAAGAAAAGCCAGCTTCAGAAGGAAAATCTTTTCCTTTCAGAAGCTCCAAGGTGAAGAAGAAGACAAGTGAAAACTTACCTTCGAAAGAAAAGTTGGTCTCAGAAGAAAGGAATGCTTCTGAAGTACTTAAGCCTGCTGTAGTGAAAGCAAGATTTTCTAAAGGTCCAGTCTCCAAAACTTTTGAAGTAGTCAAAACTTCCAAAGTATTGAAGGTCGAGTCTAATCTTCCAAAGATGGTGTGGAAGATAAAGGAAGACCAAATGTCCGAGAGTTCTTCATCAACAACAGCTAATGACCCTCAAAGCTTGAACATAGGATCACGTACTGTTACATTGTCTTCAAATCACTTTGATAAGCCTAAGACCAATAAGGCTTGGGTTTCTAAATATAACTAAACATTTTCTTTTATGCAGGAACAACTAAAGACAAATAGAAATGTACGAATCATTGATAGTGTCTGTTCCAGGCATATGACAGGCAATGACTCTTTGCTTCAAAATTTTGAGAAAATTGATGGAGGTCAGTTGCTTTTGGAGGAGATGCTGGAGGTTACATTATTGGAAGGGGCAGGGTCACAAATGGTAAGCTTAGTATTTAAAAGGTAAACTTTGTCAAAGAGCTTGGGTACAATCTACTGAGTGTATCCTAATTTTGTGACCAGAGACATAAAATACTCTTCACTAAGCATGAGTGAATTGTTCTCAAGCCCAAGGTGGTCATTCCTCAAGAGCATATCCTACTCAGAGCCCCTAGAAAAGGGAACATGTACAAGATGGACCTGCAGGAAACATCTCCCTCAAGAGAAGTTTCTAGCTTTATATCTAAAGCAAATAGTGACGAGTCTTTCCTCTGGCATAAAAGAATATGCCGTGTATTAAAAACATGAATAAATTAACTAAGAATGATTTGGTAACTGGAATGCCAAAGAAAGAGTTTACAAGTGATGACCACTATGTAGCATGCCTGAAAGGGAAGCAACACAAAGTGTCTCACAAGCCCAAGGAAAGAAACTTTATTACTACTCCCCTACACTTATTACATATGGATCTCTTTGGCCCTACCAGTGTAATGAGTTTAGGAATGACCTCATATTGTTTAGAGATCACAGATGACTTCACAAGATTCACTTGGGTCTTTTTTCTTAGAACTAAGGATGAGACTCCTGAGACCTTGAAGAACTTCATTCTGAAAATTGAGAATCAATATGATCACAAGATCAAAACCATAAGATGTGATCAAGGAATAGAATTTAAGAACCAAATCCTTGACATATTTGGTGATCAAAAAGATATTACATGACAATATAGTGCTCCCAGGACTCCTCAGCAAAATGATGTTGCTGAGAGGAGAAACATGACACTTATTGAGGCTGCAAGAACCATGTTGTCTTACTCTAAACTGCCTATCACCTTCTGGGCAGAGGCAGTCAACATACCCTGCTATATGTAGAACAGAGTTTTAGTGGTTAAGACTCATGGTAGGAGTCCCTATGAGCTGTGGCACAAAAGGAGACTATTTATTGGTTTCCTCAGGTCATTTGGATGTCCTTACACCATCTTGAATACCAAAGATCAAGTAGCCAAATTTGCTAAAAAATCAGATGATGGACAATTTATTGGATACTCTTCCCAAGCTAAAGCTTATAGGGTATACAATCTCAGAACTAGAGTAGTTGAGGAGTCAGCCAATGTGACCTTAAATAAGCACACTCCTAGTGTGAAAGATTCTGGTCCTGATTAGCTGTTTGATCTTGATTTAGTTACCAACTGTTTTAACAAATCTTGTGAGAATGTTTCCGGATCTATAGGTAACTTGTCAACAGGAGATCCTGACCCAAGATTTGAGCTGAGAAAACCAAGCAGGCATACTACATTAGCTCCAGTGGTAACTAATCCTGCAAGTGAAGATCATATCAGCATAAAACATGACAAATTCAGCTGATACATATGAGATGCCTACTAATTCCAACTCAGAAGCTCAAAACTCAGGTGAAGGAGCTTCAAATGTGGGAGAAAATGGAGGTGGTGACAGTGATCAAAAATTTCTTGATGCTAATAACCACTCCATAGAAGACAACATAAATGATGTCATACACACATTGGATCAAGCCTCTCTTGATACGTGTGCTGATGTGGTGGGTGATACTCTATTGCCAGATCTAAATTTCTCAAATTTAGATCTTTCTAACCAACTAGATGTGATCCCTCAACTCAGGATCCACAAGTCACACCCCACCACAAACATCATTGGAAATGTTGATATATGGGTGAGAACAAGAGGACAAACCCATGAAAAAAATGTTTGTCTATACTCTTGTTTCTTGTCCCAGATAGAGCCAAAGAAAGTTGATGAGGCTTTGAAAGATGGAAGTTGGGTTGAAGCAATGCAAGAGGATCTGCTTTAATTCAAAAGACAAAAGGTTTGGAACCTAGGTCCTCTTCCTCAAGGGAAGACTACCATAGGAACCAAGTAGATTTTTAGAAACAAGAAGGATGATAGGGGACTTGTTATCAAGAACAAGGCCAAGTTAGTTGTTCAAGGATATACACAAGAAGAGGGAATTGACTACACACAGATGTTTTTGCTTCTGTGGCAAAACTTGAAGCTGTAGAAATATTCTTGGCTTTTGCTGCATCCAAAGATTTCAAGGTCTACCAACTTGATGTCAAGTGCTTTCTTATATGGGGTGATTAATGAAGAGGTGTATGTCAAACAACCACCTGGCTTTGCAGACCCAGATCATCCTGATTATGTCTACAAGCTTGATAAAGCTCTTTATGGGTTGCACCAAGCTCCAAGAAAGTGGTATGAGGCACCTGTTGGTGAAGGTGTTTCACAACCTCTCTCGAGCCAGAGCTTGACTGCTGAACCAAGCAATGAAGGCCAAAGCTCTCTCCACCCTGAGTCACCAAGGCCTGTGAGTGACAAAGGGAAAAGGAAATTGACTCTTGAGGAGATTGAAGAGGAGGAAAGAGAGAGGAAGAGGAAGCTAAGGGGAGAGAGTTCAAGGGGGTCTCTAGGCTTCATGGAAGCTGTTATCTGGGTTACCCCCAGGCCAAACACTCATGATGATGAGTTGAGGGTAGCTAGGATAAACTACTTGGGGACCAGAAACTACAATGTGGATGAATACTCTCTCTTCTCTTAGAGGAATTGAATGAAGTGGCAGACACAGAGTTGTCTAAAGAGAGGAAGGAAGCAGAGGATGCAGCATTGCTCCTCAAGATCAAGGAAGAAAAGAGACAAAAAAGGATCTACAAGCATGCTCCTACCCTCTCTCCAGTTCAGGAAAATCCTGAGACAGAGGCTGTGGCAACTGAACAACCTCAGGTAGACAAGGAAGCTGATAGACAAAACATGATTAGCTACCTGAGTGCCACAGGCCTTTATCAGGCATCAACACTTCTTCCCTTATCATATGAGTATATTGAATTCGAGTATCTTAAGAAGCTTGAGCAACAAGTTATAAAAGAACAGAAAGCTGCTAAGAGAAGGATGAGGGAAGAAGCTGTAAAGTCAAGAGCCATCATCCAAAAGAGCCAAAAGAAGTCTGCTGACAGACAAAGGATGATGAGCTTCTTGAAGCTGTATGGATTCTCCAAAAGGAGGCTTGGTCCAATGTCTCTATCCACCATGGATGAGCATATTAGGTTGATCAAGCAGAAGATTAAGAAGGGAGAGCTTGTTGACTTGCATTCTCCACCAAGTCAAGTTCTTCCTGAAGCTGAGGTCAAGGTTGAACCCACTGAGACAACACAACATGGACCTAGAGCTACATCTTAGCCAACTTCATCTTCTGATCCACAGCAAGGTCCTCTTCCCTCTCCTTCTGAACTTGTAAGAGAAGAGAACCCAACTGAGAGAGATACAGCAGAACAGCCTGGTACTGAAGACCAGTCCTCTCAATTAAAGACTTCAAAGAGGAGGAAAAGGATGGCCATGAAGAGTATTTCTAAGAAGAAGAAGAAGAAAAAGGCATACACCTCCAAACTTCAGGAAGAGTCCGAGCATCTTGAGGAAGTGCATGAAGAGGCTACCCAATCAACTCCAACTCAAACACAGCCTCTTGTATTTGGAAGACCCATTCTGTCCTGGACCTTTGCTGCAAATCCATACAGATGGTATGTCATCAGAGATCAAAGAGGTCAAGATGTCTATTTCTGGCAAGACATGCTTGTAGGAACCTCTGAAGTTAAGAGGCTGATTCAACCAAAAGATACCAAAACAACCAAGTCTTCCAACATGCACTTTGGAACAAAGGTGAACTAGCTTCAGAAGTTTTACACACTCAAGAAAAATATTAAGTGTAAAATCTTCTAGAAGCCAAAGTTCAGTAGAAACTGCTGCGAAAGCTTTACACTTAACTTGGAAAATATTCTAAGTGTAAAGTCTTCTGAAGCCAAAGACTCAACTCTTCCGAAGGTAAAAGATGAAGTCTTCCGAAGCTCTCAAGACAAAGTCTTCCGAGGCTGTTTAAAGACAAGCCTGATTTTCTTTTAAAGAGAGAGAAAAGATACCTTTTCCATCAACTTTATCATAAAGCAACCTATTTTCCGCTGCATACTCTGGTAGTTCTCCTGCTATCCCTAGTTGGTGAAACTTCCATACTTTATGATAAAGTAGATAAAGTCTTCGCCTGCAAGTTTCTGTTTTTGTTCCTTCTTGGCTTTTTGTAATAGGAAAGTCAGTGAGCTATGGCTTGTCATAGTCACTAGTCAAAAGGCAATCTGCCTTTTGACTTTAGGCTGATCTTGTTGTCTAGATTAGTCACTTCCAACTGTCTTTTTGCATATTGGCGGTTGTAGGATGTAGTATAACTAGTCTCTGGTTCTTGTATTCATACATACTTGTACAACACTTGTAATAGAACTAGAGAAGCAATATGCAACTTCTTTGAAAACTTTATCTTGTGCTCTTGTTCTTGTTTTACTTGTGTTTATCTTGTATCTTCAATAAAGGTTCACAGTTCCCTATTTAAATTGTTAAGTGATCTTAAGATCCTCCTAAGTATGTTCACTAAGTGCAAGCTTAAGTACCCTTTAACGGTCCTACATTTGGTATCAGAGCATTCCAGGCTCTTGATTGTAAGATCTCACCATCTTCAAATCCTCTTAGTTACACACATCACTTAACTCTTCAAATGGCAGCTATCTCCAAAGCTGATACGGAAAATGGAACTATGACAAAGTCCCCACTGATCACTCCTGAGGATTTTGACACTTGGTGTTAAAGAATTGAAGGCTTTATCAAGTCTCAAGATTCCAGGATGTAGGAGTCTGTTGTCAATGGACCTCATGTACCATGCACCTCTTCAGCTGCTGCTGGTGGTGGCATGATACCAAAGGAGAGGGCTAACTTTTCTAATGAGGACTGGAAAAGAATTGACATTGATCAGAAAGCCATGACAGCCCTCCAAACTACTCTTCCCAAACTCCATCTATAGAGGTTTCAAGAAGTGCAAGACCGCTAAATAGCTATGGGATGCACTAAAACTGATGTATGAGGGTTCAAATGAAGCCAAGGAGAACAAGAAGGATCTCCTGAAGCAGCAATTTGAAAACTTCACCTTCAAAATAGGTGAAACCATGACTCAAAAATACTTCAGGTATGTTGAGATTGTGGATACTCTGGCTGATGTTGGAGTAACTATTGAGAACAGGGATATTGTTAGGAAGTTCATGTCCTCTCTTCCAAGACAATGGACACACTACTATGTGGTCACTAAGAGGACTGAAAACCTCAAGACCCTTACTCTTACTGAGTTGTATGGGATACTCAGTGGATACCAGATGGAGATGAACATGTAAAATTCATATGGTAGCTCCAACACTCACCAGAGTTTAGCCCTTCATGTGGTTAAAATTGATAGCAGAGAACCACAACATCATCTCATCTGCTACCCTGAAATCTCACAAAAGGGTCCTTTCATCACCTTCCTAGAGACACCCAGAGAGAGCTATATCCAAGGAAGTCCCTTCCAAGAAACAAGTTCTTCTCAAGCTTTTATCTCCACTGATGAAAGTACAGGCAACTTTCTTTTCACTCTTGAAGACCTGGACTGTATCCATCTAGATGATCTGGAGTACATGGAGATAGTCCAGCAAATGGCTCTTCTCACTCACAGAGCCTAGAAGTTCTACAAGAGGACTGGAAGAAGGTTTCCTAGCAATGCTGCCAGTGGCAAGTTTGGGCTGGACAAGAGCAAAGTCAAGTGTTACAACTGTAACCAGATGGGACACTTAGCTAGAGAATGCAAGGCACCTAAGTCAAATGGTGGCCAAGCTTCATCCATGCCAAACTACACTAAAGGAGGGAACCAGAATGAGAAGCCAAGACAGCAAGCTGTAGTTGCTATTGAAGAAGGAGGCTTTGACTGGAGCTTTCAAGCTGAAGATGCATCTCCAAACCAAGCACTCATGGCTGATCATGATGAAGCCAAGGTACTTGAATATCTTTGCTCTCCTGAATGTATTGCTAAAGTAAATAGATACAGATTCGACAACTTGGAAATGAGATCTGATATTGAGTCTTTAAATATTTTAAAAGATGATTTTAAAAGAGCTGAAAATAACTATAAAATTGAGATAGAAGATCTAGAGAAAACAGTTTCAACTCTTAAACATGAGAAGACAAACTACAGGACTCAAATTAAGGATCTCATTACCAAGTTGACTGAATGCCAGGCTGAGCTTGTGATCAGCAAAGCCAGGGTAGAAAAATGTGTTCTTGAAGAAGAGACCTTCAAGAACATGATATCCTCATCTCTGCATGCAAAAGTGTTTTATCAGAATAAGTAGGGACTGGGATCTAGTGAGATAGCTCCTCCACACACTCTACTATCAGTTAGATCTCCTAGGTGTGGAATTGGTCAAGATGAACTGCCATCCATAGACCCCAGTGATGAAGAGAATGAAGAGGAGAAGGTGAGGGATGAATCTGAGATGAGTGAAGAGAGTCAATACAAAAAGGGTCACCATGCTCCTAAGGAGGAAAAAGAAGCTGGTTTGAGCAAAACCAAGAGAAAGAACTTGATTAGAAGAGCAAAGAGAAGATCCCGAAAAGCTCAAGAGATCAAGACAACCTTTGATCCCAAACAGAAACAAGTATTTATCTTTGCAGGGTTCAAGGTGATGAAAGCTGAAGATCCTGTCAAGAATCCTAGTACCAAGAGTTCTACTTCAGCTTCAACTCACTCCAGCAACAACAAGAAGACTGATCAGCTGTGTGTCACTGCTACACAGCCTGAACCATCCACTTCAAAGAGCAAGCTTCACCCTAAAAAGCCTACTGCATCATCTGAAAAGGTGGATAAAGAAAAGGAAAGTGTTCAAGCTCAGTCTTCTTTGGGAAAGAAGACTCTCAGAAGGAAAGAAATGGATTGTGTTATATGTGGTAGTACTTCACATCTAGCTAAGGATTGTCACTACAATCCCAGGAGTACTATCCACATGATCAAGAAGAAAACTTCTGAGAAGAAGAAACAAACAGCTTCGGAAGGAAAATCTGTTTCCTTCGGAAGCTCCAAAATGAAGAAAAAGACAAGTAGGAAATTGCCTTCGGAAGAAAAGTTGGTCTCGGAAGAAAGGAATGCTTTCGAAGTACTGAAGCTTGCTGTAGTGAAAGAAAGATCATTCGAAGGATCCGTCTCCAAAGCTTCCAAAGCTACAAAAGCTTCCGAAGTATTGAAGGTCAAGCCCAATCTTCCAAAGGTGGTGTGGAAGATGAAGGAAGACTTTGAGACTGAAAGTTCCTCTTCAGCAACAGTAAATGATCCTCAAAGCCTGAACATAGGATCAATTACTGTTTCATTGCCTTCATCTGAATTTTATAAGCCCAAGACCAATGAGGCTTGGGTTTCCAAATGTAACTAAATCATCTCTTTTGTGCAGGGACAACCAAAGGCAAACAGATATGTGTGGATCATTCATAGTGGCTACTCCAGGCACATGACAGGCAATGAGTCCTTACTTCAAAAATTTGAAAGAATTGATGGCGGACCAGTTGCTTTTGGAGGAGATGCAGGAGGTTACATCACTGGTAGGGGCATGGTCTTAAATGGTAAGCTCAGTATTGAGATGGTAAATTTTTCAAGGAGCTTGGATACAATCTTTTGAGCGTGTCCCAATTTTGTGACCAAAAACATCACATGCTCTTTATTGAGCATGAGTGCATTGTTCTCAAGCCCTGGGTTGACATTCCTTAAGAGCATATTTTGCTCAGAGCCCCCAGGAAAGGAAACATGTACAAGATGGATTTGCAGGAAACATCTCCCTCTATAGAGATTTCTTGCTTTCTATCTAAAGTAAATAGTGATGAGTCTTTCCTTTGGCATAAAAGAATGTGCCATGTAAACTTTAAGAACATGAATAAACTGATTAAGAATGATGTGGTAACTGGAATGCCAAAGAAAGAGTTTACAAGTGATGACCACTGTGTTGCATGCCTGAAGGGGAAGCAACACAAAGTGTCTCACAAGCCAAAGGAAATGAACTCTATCACTACTCCCCTACACTTGTTACATATGGATCTGTTTGGCCCCACCAGTGTAATGAGTTTAGGAAGGACCTTATACTATTTGGTGATCACAGATGATTTCACAAGATTCACTTGGGTGTTTTTCCTTAAAACTAAGGATGAAACTCCTGAAATCTTAAAGAATTTCATTTTGAAAATTGAGAATCAATCTGATCACAAGGTCAAAATCATAAGATATGATCAAGGAACCAAATTTAAAAACCAAATCCTTGATACATTTTATGATAAAAAGGGTATTTCAAGACAATACAGTGCTCCCAGGACTCCTCAGCAAAATGGTGTTGCTGAGAGGAGAAACAAAACACTTATTAAAGCTGCAAGAACCATGTTGTCTGACTCTAAACTGCCCATCACCTTCTGGGCAGAGGCTGTCAACACAGCCTGCTATGTGCAAAATAGAGTTTTGGTAGTTAAGACACATGGTAAGACTCCTTATGAACTGTGGCATAAAAAGAGACCATTCATTGGTTTTCTCAGAACATTTGGATGTCCTTGCACCATCTTGAATACCAAAGATCAAATAGCCAAGTTTGCTAAGAAATCAGATGATGGACACTTTGTTGGGTACTCTTCTCAAGCTAAGGCTTACAAAGTATATGATCTCAGAATTAGAATCATTGAGGAGTCAGCCAATATGACTTTCAATGAACACAATCCCTGTGTAAAAGGTTCTGGTCCAGAATGGCTGTTTGATCTTGACTTAGTTACCAACTGTTTTAACAGATCTTGTGAGAATGTTTCAGGATCTACAGATAACAGGTCAACAGAAGATCCTGATCCAAGATTTAAGCTGAGAAGACCAAACAAGAAGACTACTTTAGCTCCAGTGGTGACTAACTCTGCAATCGAAGCTCCCATCAGCACTAGTATGACAAATACTGCTGATTCAAATGAATTGCCTTCAAATTCCAGCTAAAAGGCTCAGAATTCAGGAGAAGGAACTTCAAATGCAGGAGGTGGAATTGGAAGTGGTGACAGTGATCAAGAATTTTTTGATGCTGAAACCACTCCATTGAAGACAACATGAATGATGTTACACACTCATTGGATCAAGTCTCTCTTGATAAGTGTGCTGATGTGGTGGGAGACACCTCATTGCCAGATCAGAATTTCTCAAATTTAGATCTGTCCAACCAACTTGCTGTGATCCCTCAACTTTAGATCCACAAGTCACATACCACCACAAACATCATTGGAAATGTTGACTCAGGGGTAAGAACAAGAGGACAAGCTCATGACAGCCATGTTTGTCTACATTCTTGTTTCTTATCCCAGATAGAGCCGAAGAAGGTTGATGAGGCTTTAAAGGATGGAAGCTGGATTGAAGCTATGCAAGATGAGCTGCTTCAAATCAGAAGACAAAAGGTTTGGAACTTTTATCCTCTTCCGCAAGGGAAGAGTGTCATAGGAACCAAATGGGTTTTCAGGAACAAGAAAGATGATAGAGGATCATCATCAAGAACAAGGCTAGACTGGTTGTCCAAGGATACACTCAAGAAGAAAGAATTGATTACACTGATGTCTTTGCTCCAGTTGCAAGACTTGAAGCTGTAAGAATATTTCTGGCTTATGCTGCATCTAAGGATTTCAAGGTCTACCGGCTTGATGTGAAGTGTGCCTTTCTCTATGGGGTGGTTGATGAAGAAGTTTATATTAAACAACCACCTGGCTTTACAGACCCAGATCATCCTGATTATGTCTGCAAGCTTGATAAAGCCCTTTATGGATTGCATCAAACTCCAAGAAAGTGGTATGAGACACTATAAACATACCTCGGTTAACATGGATACAAAAGAGGTACTATTGATGGGACTCTCTTCATCAAAGAAATAGGAAATGACATATTGCTAGTTCAGATATATGTAGATGACATCATCTTTGGTTCAACTAATCCAAAGCTCTGCAAAGACTTTGAGATGCTGATGAAGAATAGATTTGAAATGAGTGCCATGGGGGAACTCAATTTTTTTCTAGGAATTCAAGTGAAGCAGGTTGAAAATGGCATCTTCATAAGTTAGTCAAAGTATGTTCATGACATACTTGCTAGATTCAAGATGACTGACTGTAAGGTTGCAAAGACACCCATAGCCATAAACCACTCCCTTGGTCCTGATCTTGAAGGGGAGTCTGTTGATAAACATCTCTACAGGGATATGATTGGGTCACTGATGTATCTTACTGCTAGCAGGCCTGATATCATGTTTGCCACATGCATATGTGAAAGATATCAAGCCAACCCTAAGATGTCACACCTAATCATTGTCAAAAGGATCCTTAGATATCTCAAAGGTGCTCCAAATCTAGGCCTTTGGTATCCAAAGAATTCAGACTTGAATCTGTATGCTTATACAGATAATGATTACGGTGGCTGCAACATGACTGCAAATTCTACATCTGAGGGGTGTCAGTTCTTGGGTGGAAGGATAGTCTCTTGGCAATGCAAGAAGCAATCCTGTGTGTTTGCATCAACTTCTGAAGCTGAATACATTGCTGCTACCAGCTACTGTGCTCAAGTGCTTTGGATTCAGAATCAGATGCTAGACAATGGGTTCAATTTCAAAGAGACTCCCATCCACATAGACAACAACAGTGCCATCTCTATTACAGAGAATCTCATGCAGCACTTAAGGACCAAACACATCAACATCAGGTATCATCTGATTAGGGATAATTTTGAAAAGGGATTGATAAAACTAATCAAAGTTAACACAAATGAACAATATGCCGATCTGTTCACAAAAGCGTTTGATGAACGGAGATTTAAATATCTTGTATCAGCTATTGGGATGATTAACTTTGAGTAGATTTTTCTTAATAACTTAATCAATATTATTTCTTAAAAATGTGTGTCCTAGGTTGTCTATGAGATCACTTCATAAGCCCAGTTCTCTTTGGAAGAAAAATGAACTTTTAAAAGGATATCTCTTAGAATGATGAAAATTTACCTTCGGAAGAAGCAAAAGTTGCCTTTGGAAGAAAATTTATGTCTTAAATCGTTTAAACAGCTTAAATTTATGTCTTAAATCGTTTAAACAGCTTATCTGAGATTTACCTTCGGAAGAAATTCTTGAAGTATCTTCCGAAGCTTAAATTTTGGTATAAGTACTTAAATGCATTTTAGGAACAAATTTCTTCCGAAAGCAATTTAGTCTCGGAAGACTCATTTATTTCTTCCGAAGCCAAAATTTTCAAAACTCTTTGAAATATCTTCCGAAGCAAAATTGCTTTCGGAAGCTTTGATTGCAAAGCTTCCGAAACCAAAATTGCCTTCCGAAGCTTTTTCTATTTCTAAGAAAACTAACTTTTTGGGCGCCTTTTTCAGAAGTAGGACCCACTTGAGAATTTCAAAGTTTATCTTTTTGTCATAACTTTGTCTCAAATCCAGAGTATATCTTTCCAAATGGTTCTATTTCATCTCACTTCTCTCATTGTTCCTTAACCTAAAATTACCCCCAAATTTCATCTTTTTCTTCTTTCCTTCACTACAAAGCTTCTTCAAATGGCCAATCTTGATTGTCGTAACGACCCTGATTTCACCATGCACCTACACAGGCAACACAATTAAGTTGCTCTGTTAAACTCTGAGAAGGATCCAAGCTTCTCAAACGTGTGTAGGTATCTTTCTTTGTCTCATTACTTCACCTCCCTTACAATAGATCCTCCTCTCTATGAGGATCAGTTGCTTGAGTTCTGGCGGACCTGTCAAGAGGTCACCATGGATGGGGAGAAGGCACTGTCTGCCACAGTGCAGGGGAGGATGGTTTTCATTACTCCAGCCATTATAAACACCCATTTGCAGCTGGATGATGAAGCAGGTGAGCTGTCCTTTCCAAAAGCTGTTGTCAACCAATCCTTTACGCAGATGGGCTACAAAGGTGACTTTTCGGTCAAGACCTTCAGGAAGGGGAAGGTCTCATTCCAATGGAAATACCTCCTCCATGTCGTCATACATAGCTTATCCAACAAACATGGAGGATGGGACCAAATTCCAGAAGAACTCTCCTTTATTGTCCATGGGATGGTTCAAGGGGTCAAATTCAGGTACTCTCAGTTTGTATTTACAAATTTACTAGCGAATTTGGATTCCTTAGAATATTACATGTTCCCCCGGTATGTTCAACACATTCTTAACTGTGAATTGAGACCACAGTTGAGGGGAACAGGTAATGTTCTTAAACTTGCACATATGAGGCCCAACATTTTCAAGATATTGAAAAAACCAACTATTAGGTTCTCAAGGGTAGAAACAGCCATTGTCCCGAAAATGTTTGAGCTCATTGCTCAGGGTGACATCCTAGCTGCACCATCTAGTGATGAACCAACACCCTCCACCTCTCAACCACCATCAAGGCCAACAATTACCCTCACCTACACTAGAAAATCCAAACGAACCCCTGCACTTGCTATTGAGCATGTGCAGGCCCCCATATCACAACCCATACAGGAGGAAGTGGAATCTCGAGCTCCCACTTCCCCTAAGGAGCAGACCACTCCCATCTTTCAGACAATCAGTGCTGAGGTTCCTCATGCTTAGCCTAATGAGCTCACAACTCCACAAATAGCCTTAAGCCATTACTCTGAGTCTCAACACTCTAGTGATCAACCTTCAGGGGAAAGCTACCATCCCCAGCCTCTTGATCTCAACCGCCCCATACCCAGCCTTGACTTCTACTCTGATGAAGATTTGTGTTTTAGTGAGTATCATGACTCTCCCCTCTCTACCCACACTCAAGGGGAGATGAGTACTCCTGCTTTACCCCTGTCTAGCCCACATCAGACACCCCAAACTGAGGTGGATCTTCCTGTGATTGTCCAGGAGATCCATGTGGAAGAGGATCTCACTATTGCCGGTGATTACATCTTTAAGACCTCAACCACGGCAACCCAGCCTCTTGACACTGTCATTGGGCAAGGGAAATCCAGCAGCCAAGAACCCTATGTTGGTGGTGAAGGAGCGGACCTCGGTTCACCTCCTTTATCCCCCAATGATTCTTCAAATAAAGATGAGGGGAGTCTGAAACTCAGGGTGCACCAACTCGAAGACATCTACACCTAATTGGTTTCATAGATAGCTCACCTTGAATCACAGGTGACTATCTTGCAAAGGAGGGTCCATGACCAGCAACTTGAGATCACCGATCTCAAGGGCCAGTTAGCTGAGAGACCCATAGGACAAACTCATCCAGGTCCATAAGAACCTATGGATGTTATGGATCACTTCCCCAGCTCACCTATGCATGAGGGTGATGCTACCAAAAAGGGGGAGGAAGTTCTGACAGCCACAGAACTTGGGAGTTCTTCCTCAATATGGACATACAGGACTCACCATCCTATCTTGCAGTTGTCCATGCTCAGCAACCTCCTCTAGACAGTGATATGGAACTACTCATTCAATAACAGTTTTAGGAGGGAGTACCAAGAGCAATGTCTGCCCCATCTAAGAACCCAATCTGGGGTTGGGGGTATGACAGTGATAGGAAAGCTCTTGTGATCTCTAGAGCTCAGGGTCAACAAGAAACTCTCAACATCTCCACCCTGAGTTTCTATAAGGGTATAAATCTGGTAGATCTGGCACTTGTCAACCCAAGCAATAATAGATAAGCTGTCAGACTAGCCAATCAAATTCAAGAATAGGTGCTAGCAGAATTCAAATGGAGAACAACATCATACAGACAGAGGCTAGCAGTTGAAGCCTTTGGTCAACTAGATGTTGAGGTAGACCCCAAGATTAGCTTCAAAGGGAAAGCCTTGACTGAAGGCCAAGAGGCTGAGACTGTGAATCTTGAGACAAGATTTCCTCCAGCACCCCATACCCTCAGTGAGGCACCAGCTGGTGATGGTGCTTCACAACCTCTCTCTGGCCAGAGCTTGACTACTGAATCAAGTAATAAAGGCCAAAGCTCTCCTCAAACTGAGTCATCAAGATCTGCAATTGACAAAGGCAAAAGGAAGATGACTTCTGAAGAGATTGAAGAAGAAAAGAGAGAGAAGAAGAGGAAGCTAAGGGGAGAGAGTTCAAGTGGTTCCCCAGGATTCATGCAAGCTGCAATTCTGGATGCCCCTATACCAAACACTCAAGAAGATGAATTAAGGGCAGCCAGGCTCAACTATCTGGGGACCAGGAACTTCAACATAGATGAACTCATCTCTCTCCCCTTATAGGAGTTAAATGAACTGGCTGACATTGAATTATGAAAGGAGAGGAAGGAAGCAGAGGATGCAGCCTTGACCCTCAAATACAAGGAAGAAATGAGGAGAAAAAGGCTTTACAAGAACATTCTTGTCCTCTCCCCTGTTCAAGAAAGTCCTGAGTCAGAGACTGTGGCTGCTGAACAACCTCAGGTAGTTGATGAAGAAGAAAGATTAAAAATGATCAACTACCTGAATGCCACAGGTCTCTATCAGGCACCTGCACTCCTTCCCTTGCCTTATGATTATATATTATTTGAATATAATAAGCAGCTGGAGGAGCAAGCCAAGAAAGAAAGGCAAGCTACAAAGAAGAGGCAAAGGGAAGAAGCTGCAAAATCAAGAGCCATCATCCAGAAAAGTCAGAAAAAGTCTGCAGATAGGCAGAGGATGATGAGCTTCTTGAAACTGTATGGGTTCTCAGGAAGGATGCTTGGTCCCATGTCTCTATCCAAAATGGATGAGAACATAAGGGTGATCAAGCAGAAGTTAAAAAGGGGAGAGCTTGTGGACCTTCATTCATCATCAAGTCAAGCTCAACCTGAAGTTGAGGTAAAGGTGGAACCTACAGAGACAACATCACCTGCACCTGAAGCTGCACAACAGCCAACTTCATCTTCTAATCCACAGCAGGGTTCTCCTCCCTCTCCTTCTGAAACTGGGAGAGAGGAGATCCCAACTGAGAGGGAATCCACTAAAGAACTTGGTACTGAAGACCAACCCTCTCAGTTAAAATCATCAGGGAGGAAAAAGAGGATGGCCAAAAGAAGATCATCTTTAAAGAAGAAAAGAAGAAACGCATCCTCCTCCCAACCTCAGGATGAGTCAGAACATCCTGAGGAAGTGCATGAAGAGGACTCTCAACCAACTCCTATCATACTAGAGCCTCTCTCTGTTGGAAGACAAATTCTATCCTAGACTTATGTTGAAGATCCAGACAGATGGTATGTCACTAGAGATCAGGGAGAACAATATGTCTACTTCACAAGTGACATGCTTGAACTCCCTCTGCATGATCTCTATAACATAAAAAGGTACTTCATGAGTCTGAAGAATCCACATCTGCTGATGAAGAAAGGAATTTTGAAGATCCTTATATGGACTATTCCAGTCTGAAGAACCTCTCTGTTTTGGTAGCATTAGCCTAGGAGGAGTTTGTAAGAGCCTTTGAAGTTAAGAGGTTGATGCAACCAAAAGATACCAAAACAACCAAGTCTTCTAACATGCACTTCGGAACAAAGGTGAACTAGCTACGAAAGTTTTACACACTCAAGAAAAATGTTAAGTGTAAAATCTTCTAAAGCCAAAGTTCAGAAGAAACTGCTGCGGAAGCTTTACACTTAACTTGGAAAATATTCTAAGTGTAAAGTCTTCCGAAGCCCAAGACTCAACTCTTCTGAAGGTAAAAGATAAAGTCTTCCGAATCTCTCAAGACAAATATTACTACTTTATCACGTCAAACTAATTAATGCAACTTGACATTTCTTGTCTAGGCGCTGTTCGCTCCAGGCATTTGCTACTTTCGAATCATAGAGAATGCAACATTACGGTAGTTATCACATATAACTTTTTCTTAACCATTCATAAAATGTTAAAATATCTTCTATTTACTAACTTTTAATTTGTTGGCCGGATTTATTCTCAGAAAATATATGTTTGGACAGCTTTCATTGTTGGTGGCTGGGGACTATTGTATACCATCGGCAAAAGCATTCGAGACATGACTAGCTAGTCGATTATATTTTCATGTATTTTGTTGAACCCATAATTGCTTCTAAACCTTGTTGGGTCAAACAATTATATGTCATTTTATTGCGTTTATTCGATTTGGGCATGGGCCACTGATTTTGGAGTCCTGTTAATGGAACACAGTCTAGGGCTATTAATGGAGTTTTAGCAGCAACCGTTTACCTCCTTTAAGTAGGTAACCAACTGCCTCATCCAAGGGTTCCATGTTATCCGATGATAGACATATAAGAGTCTATGTCAAAAATCTGATATGTATGGATATTGATAATGTTGTTCATCTATGAATGCAATATCAGTTCTTTGTTGTCATTTGTATTTGATTCAATATTGTTCATAATCACACATAAACAGTAAGTACTGGTAATGGAAGTTCGGAGATTTCACAGTCATAGTCAATGACTTTAATGATCAACTAAGGCTTTTGTATGAATGCAAGTTTGAATGCATATATTCAAAATAATCCATAATCTATGTAAAATTAAAGTGTATGATTTGTTCCTACGAGATCCCAATAGTCCCTTACTTGAACTCGAACAACTTCCGCACACAACGCTATTTATACTAACCAAAGGAGTGTTTTTCCTTGGAGGCATTGGTTGGTAGTTGACCACGATAACTACCGCTACTTAGGTTGTACAATAATAATACATTAGATACTTGTAAAACAATGGTCTATTAGCAACTAAAATACAAATTACATAAATATAAGAACAATTGATTATACAATATATGATCATAGAGAGATGGGAGAATGAGAGAAAGAGAGCCCTATATTCATTTTTATCAACCAACATATACACATATATGTAGGTCTTTAATAACAAATACAATGAAAACACATAATCGAGAAAATAATATTTAGGAGTTTTAAGTCACACTTAATTATATAGATAACCACATTAATATTCATAACACTCTCCTTTGGTTATCAGTGTAATACGTTTGGGAATATTGTCTTGTTAAAAACCTTGTTAGGAAAATTTCATGGGACAAAACTATAACTGATGTAGGCGGAAGCAAAAGCTAATAATTGAACATGTTGATAAGGAACAATTCTTCTAACTATTGTTGATTCACAAAGAATGCCGATAATCAAGGTTTCACACAATAACACACACCGTGATAGAGAGAAAAGTATTTTTTTTTATCAACTTCAAGACTAAAACTTCTCCCAATGCTTACATGCATATATAAAGCAAAACAAAATTTGAATGAGCCACAAAGCATAAACGAGCCAAAATTTGGGCTAAAAATAAAGTGCAACAAAATCTGAAAATAAGACAAAAAGTAAAATAAATCATAAAATAAACCATTTTTTGGGCCGAAACGAAGACCCAAACCGCCTACGGGTTTGTGAAAACGTGCTCCAAGGTCCAACGATCATTTCTGGTCGCAGGCCCAGAACGAAGATTTCTAGCTCAAGTTATGACCATTTTAGTGAAGCCCCTTTAGACAAGCGATCTTGGCCCTTCAAAACAGAAATAGCTTGCTCCTTCATACTTGGACCCGCAACAATAACTAAGGAAAAAAGAGCGGAGTGCATATTTTCCCCCTAATATATCTAGATTAGTTATGTTAACTCATTAGAAAACTTATTAAGAAAACACAGTGGGACAAAACTTAGTAAAGAGAAAAAGAGTGCACTATGTATAATACTCCCCCTCATTTATACATTCTTTAAGTGATGAGTTTCGATCTTATACGCAAGTTTTCTTAAGACTTTTTTGGTTAATAATTCATCGCTTGATCTTTTCATGTACAATTTCTTATGTCAAGCAAGGGATGCACTATTTTCATGTAAGACTTATATTGCCTCCTCCTGTAAATTTATATGACAAGATCCATGATCGTGTTCGTGTTACACTTCCTACATCTTAATAATATCCAAATACTTGTTTTACCAATTTTCAATTTCTTATTTCAAGACACAAGCTAGCACAAAACATAATGTACCAATTACACATAGATATGGTACTTTTGGATCAAGATTCTTTCATATTCTGATCTCTGTTAGAGACAATGAGTGTACATCTTTACCATACTTAGATGATAAGTTGCTCCAAATTACATTTCATCATCTTTTAGATGTAATTTGATTGACATCATTATACAAATGCTTGACATGATGGTTGAAACATATATTTGTAATACCATCATCTTTTAATTTGTTCTTTAATAGTTTGAACACTTTTGCTTATCTTTGAAAGATACACTAAATCATCAATATATATTGTAATATATTAAAACATGATGCTGCTGTTTTAATAAAGTTACGTGAACCAACTGCATCATATCTCTCTCTTTTTTTTGATAAGTAGTGAGTTGATTATGGCACATTCGGCTTGAATTTTTTGGTCTGTATATATAACTTGTTATAAATTATAACATATTTCTCAACTTTATTACTCCAAGCATTTACAATCCGTCATGAACTTATTTTCATCTTGACGAGTTATATATGTTCATGCACCTTCAGAAGTTTTGACATATAACTTCTTCATTTAGCATATCAATTCGCATAACATATGTAAAAGTTTTCATTGCTAATTATTTGATTTCTAATATCCATATTATACCATTTCATAGCCTATATCATAATCATAAATCATCATGTATATTTTCTTTGACATGTCTTTATTTATGCCACAGGTCTCTATCAGGCACCTGTACTCCTTCCCTTGCCTTATGATTATATATTATTTGAATACAATAAGCAGCTGGAAGAGCAAGCCAAGAAAGAAAGGCAAGCTGCAAAGAAGAGGCAAAGGGAAGAAGCTACAAAATCAAGAGCCGTCATCCAGAAAAGTCAGAAAAAGTCTACAGATAGGCAGAGGATGATGAGCTTCTTGAATCTGTATGGGTTCTTCGGAAGGAGGCTTGGTCCAATGTCTCTATCCACAATGGATGAGCATATAAGGGTGATCAAGCAGAAGATAAAAAGGGGAGAGCTTGTGGACCTTCATTCATCATCAAGTCAAGCTCAACCTGAAGTTAAGGTAAAGGTGGAACCTACAGAGACAACACCACCTGCACCTGAAGCTGCACAATAGCCAACTTCATCTTCTAATCCATAACAGGGTTCTCCTCCCTCTCCCTCTGAAACTGGGAGAGAGAAGATCTCAACTGAGAGGGAATCCACTAAAGAACCTGCAATTGAAGACCAACCCTCTCAGTTAAAATCATCAGGGAGGAAAAAGAGGATGGCCAAAAGAAAATCATCTTCAAAGAAGAAAAGAAGAAAGGCATCCTCCTCCTAACCTCAGGATGAGTCAGAACATCCAGAGGAAGTGCATGAAGAGGACTCTCAACCAACTCCTATCATAATAGAGCCTCTATCTGTTGGAAGACAAATTCTGTCCTGGACTTTTGCTGAAGATCCAAACAGATGGTATGTCACTAGAGATCAGGGAGAACAACATGTCTACTTCACAAGTGACATGCTTGAACTCCCACTGTATGATCTCTATGACATGAGAAGGTACTTCATGAGCCTGAAGAATCCAGATCTACTGATGAAGAAAGGAATTCTGAAGATCCTCATGTGGACTATTCCAGTCTGAAGAATCTCTTTGTTTTGGTAGCATCAGCCTAGGGGGAGTTTGTAGGAACCTCGGAAGTTAAGAGGATGATGCAACCAAAAGATACCAAAACAACCAAGTCTTCCAACATGCACTTCGGAACAAAGGTGAACTAGCTTCGGAAGTTTTACACACTCAAGAAAAATGTTAAGTGTAAAATCTTCTGAAGCCAAAGTTCAGAAGAAACTGCTGCGGAAGCTTTACACTTAACTTGGAAAATATTCTAAGTGTAAAGTCTTCCGAAGCCAAAGACTCAACTCTTCCAAAGGTAAAAGGTGAAGTCTTCCGAAGCTCTCAAGACAAAGTCTTTCGAAGCTGTTTAAAGACAAGACTAATTTTCTTCTAAAGAGAGAGAAAAGATACCTTTTCCATCAACTTTATCATAAAGCAACCTACTTTTCGCTACATACACTGGTAGTTCACCTGCTATCACTAGGTGGTGAAACTTCCATACTTTATGATAAAGTAGATAAAGTCTTCGCCTGCAAGTTTCTGTTTTTGTTCCTTCTTGGCTTTTTATAATAGGAAAATCAGTGAGCTATGGCTTGTCATAGTCACTAGTCAAAAGGCAATCTGCCTTTTGACTTTAGGCTGATCTTATTGTCTAGATTAGTCACTTCCAATTGTCTTTTTGCATATTAACGGTTGTAGGATGTAGTATAAGTAGTCTCCGGTTCTTGTATTCATACATACTTATAGAACACTTGTAATAGAACTAGAGAAGCAATATACAACTTCCTTAAAAACTTTATCTTGTGCTCTTGTTCTTGTTTTACTTATGTTTATCTTATATCTTCAGTAAAGGTTCATAGTTCCCTATTTAAATTGTTAAGTGATTTTAAGATCCTCCTAAGTGTGTTAACTAAGTGCAAGCTTAAGTACCCTTTAACGGTCCTGCAATGCTTGATCTACCTCTGCATGATCTCCATGACATGAGAAGGTATTATGAGAGTCTGAAGGATCCTGATCAGTTGATGAAGAAAGTAATGGTCCTAATCCTGATGAGGACTGTCAATATCTAAGTATACTTCTCTGTTTTGGTAGCATCAGCCTAGGGGGAGTTTGTAAGGTTATACTTGAAAGGCTGATGCAACTAAAGAAACCAAAGCAACCAAAGAGCTTCTAGTTTGCATGCACATTGTGCAGTATAGAAGTTACTTTGGAAGTTATACACTTCTCGTAGAAAAATACTCTAATTGTAAAATCTTCCGAAGCTAAAGACCAAATCTTCCGAAGCCAAAGATGAAGTCTTTCGAAGCTTCAAAGACAAACTCTTCCGAAGCCAATGAAGTGAAGACTGATTTCTTCCGCATACAGAGAGGATATGCTTTCTCTGATCTACTTTTGTATAAAGCTGACCCACTTTCCACTGCAACTCTGAAGACTCACCAACTTCCATTAGTTGGTGAAAAGATCCATGCTTTTGTAACTGTAGATTATGGTTTAGTGCCTGTAACTTTCTACTTTGTAACTTTTATCCTTTTTGTAATATATTAAGATGTGAGCTATTGCATGTCATAGTAACTTGTCAAAAGGCAATCTGCCTTTTGACTTTACATTAATCTTGTTGTCTAGATTAGTGTTTCTAGCTAGCCTTCAAAGTATGACCCACTGTAGGATGTAATATAAAGTATCTCAGGTCCTTGTATTTCTATGTATGCTTTGTAACACTTGTAAAAGAACTTAAGAGCAATATACCACATTTTTGAAAGCCATATTAATCTATTCTTGTTCTTAGTTCTGTCTCATTGTTTACTTGTGTTCTTAGTATCTTTTACATAAACCCGATTCCCTATTTGATCTGTTAAGTGTTCTAACTCTCTTCTCATTGTGAGACTGATTGTATTAACCATCCCTTAACCAGTCCTACAATAATCTTCAAATTCTAAAATCTTTAAAATCATGTGGAATTTTTTTTATTTCTTAATTGTGTGTTCTTAGTATGTGTTACTTGTTTTTCACTTATTGAACATATGGCCTATAAATTAAACTTTACATATTTAAAATTTATATTCCAAGAATTAACGTAAAGTTTTTCTTGCTTATGCAATCTAGGATTTCTCTAAGATGACCCTCGTGATCTCTTCTATCCTTAGAATGTATATCAGAATGTCATCACAGTAGATGGTAAGGTTTATAAATTTTGTCATAAGATCCATGAATATCTCAGGTTCATTGGTCAATTCAAATAGCATCACCAATAATTCATAGGGATTGTATCATGCTCTAAAATTAGTCTTAGGTATGTTTTCAAACCTTTTGTTTCTTCACTGTGTTCATGCCATATGCCAGATCAATAATATACCATTTTCTTGAAAATTTATGGACTTGAGTTATAATGATAGTGTTTTCTGCTCCGTTATCATATACTACCATTTTTTAGACAATTTAAGTTATACCATTCTTCTGTCAAATGTGACTTATACTTAGTTGAGGGTTTGCTAGTCAATTCCTTTGACTACCTTAAATTCTTTGGGTTTCTATAGGTATTAAGTCAATAGGAATCAAGTTACTATTCAAGCTTATCATAGGATTCTTAATGATGTCAACTATTGTCTTTTTTCTCCCATTAGTTATTCTACTTATGAAGGTATGGTGTAAATCTTGAGTTTCTTAATTCATAAATGGCCTAAAGATAATTGATACTAAGCTTTTATTCGTACCAATGTAATCTTTTTGATTGAAATGAATATACTGCGAATTAGATCTAATTGGTTAGATGTAGTCATAAACGTCTAAGACAGCTTTCATTTGACTTCAGCACTCATGTGCCTCTATAGATTCCCTTGTTACCAAAAGTTGGAGGGTTGCACATCATGAAGAATTTATAAGAATGCTTTCTTACTTATTTTTCTATTTTCAAGTTTCTTTGTCTACTATCTTTGTTGTAGATAACGAGAAACTTTTCAATAGTTTGTTTCTTACTTTCTCCGGATTAGATCTTGGTTGAGTGGCAGTGATAATCTTGACAGCTTGAGTACAAAGTTTTGTATTTGCCTTGTATCTAATTGTACCTTTATAGTTACTTATATTCGTTCTACATACGGATCACCTTTGGCATTCTAACTTACTTTCAAGTCATACTTGATACTATTTCGAACATTTTAGAATATTATCCTTTCTCAACATACTATTCATCAGTTTATATTTTATTTTATCTTATCGATTGACACTCTTGATGAATACTAATACAACATTTGAATATTTGATAATGTACATCTAGCCCATATGTTCATATTCCATTACACCACTAATCCTTGTTATATGGAGCTATCACTTCACCACTAAGACATAGGCACTAATCAACATGTTAAAATCTTACTAGGATACTCTTTTCATTATAAATTCACCATTATGTGGATCCAAGCATAACATCAATTTACTCACATGAATATTCTAGCTTTCTTTTATTATGTATCAATATGAGTGTCTAAATATGAATTTCATCCTTATTGAGCACTCCTGTTCGCTTGTTTTCCTGAACATTCTATTTTATAATTTATTTGACTATTACTAATCGTGACTTGTCTTGCCTAGTCTTCTGTTAGTTAGACTAATTAACATAAGACTATCCGTAGAGGTGCATGTCTTCTATAATTCCTGATCAACGCTATTAATCTACTTCTTATGTTTAGGTAAACATAATCGATAACAAACCAAAACACAATTTACAAATGTAAATCCTTAATAACATTAGCTAACTGCTATCAACCTTTTATATTATTTACGTATTCTAATTATCTTCCACTATATGCTTAACACATATCTAACTCTTCTCATCTATCTTCACATTACTTGACTCGTTTGGCAATCTACGTAGTCTTCCCAATCTTAGTTTAAGTTTAGACACTAACTGATAATGCCTAATTCGCTTAAACTATGACTCTGATACCAACTTGTAACGCCCGCCTCCCAGGGCACACCCTGGGGAGCGTTACGCATCAGATATACAGAACACATAGTAATCTAAATTCATAGCGGAAGTCTAACTTTGATTAAAATCATAGCATACTATACATCTGGCATACTAGATAATAGCATTCATCAGTTTAACTATAGTAGAGATCCAAATCTTCAGTAGCGCTCTAAGACCTTTATCTCCTCATAGGCTAGCATGTAATCTTCGATCTCTTCAATCACTTGACATCTAGGATGTGTGTCCATAAAAAGAAAATATTTGGGACTCAGCATAAAGCTTGTGAGTTCATGAACATAACATTCTTCAAAATTCAAAACATATTTAATATTGACTATTTCATCAAACAGATACAGCCATGGCAAACAGATAGGAACAGAGTAAGCATAGTATAAATTCACATAACCAGACTATGTATACAAACTCCACTGCCTAAAGCAGAATCATACAAGTAGCCCTCAAGCATCCTATCAAGCATTGCCACATATCACAGATGCTATTGATAGCCAATTCTTCAATTATTACCGGTTATCAAAACATCACATCCCATTTTAGAAAACAGTTCAGAGGAACTCACCTGTTTAGCAGTTGCCCAACAGTTGATAACCTTTCCTAGTACAATCTAGTAATATCTCTAGGTCCTGATACAGTTTAAGTAATCCTAGGTTAGGTAATGATACAATTAACTAGTTATTGTAATGGTTGGATATTGGTTTACGCTACCTTGTTTTAGTATGAGTGATATACCTAACTAAGGCTAGGCTACCCAATACCCACCCCTAACAATAACCCTAACGCCCAAAAATAATAATACTAATAATACTAAAACTACTCCTAATAACAATAATAATCTAAAATAAATAACAATTAACTTGACATAAACTTAAACGATAACATACCTTAAAACTATCTACGGTAATATGATGTAGTGTCTCCCTACTCGTGCTCTTATCCGAGCTTTAAAAACGACTAATAAAATACCCAATAAGGTATTGTAGGTTTGAGATTCTCTATACTAGAGCGTTCCCACTAAAAGAAATTGATACTCTAACTTCCTTGTATGTACTTCTATTTATAGAGATGAAGCGTACAACTGATTTCCTAAAACGGTCTGGGATGAGTTTTTTACATGCTTACTTGCCTGATAGTAGTGTTTTCTATCTCAAGATTGAGAATTCTAAAATTTTTTATTATTATATTTGTATAATTAATTCAGCTGCTTACTTTGTTTTTCTCTTATAACTTTTAAAATATAAGGATCTATAAAATTTCGAATATGTCGTTGAGAAGAGCTTATTTTTCTCTGCGAGTCCACCTAAGTTTCGTTAAAAATGGAGCACGTTTAAATATAATATATTATTATATTTATATATATTTAAATGGTCTCTTACGATACTAAAACTCGTCTAAAACTTTAAATTTAAAACAATTATTTCACTCATTACTTATTCGTTTAACAATATATAAAATGTAAAGTTCATATTTTTTTATTTTAATTATTACATTTGACTCCGAAACTTGGGATGTTACAAATACCAATACTGACAATGATGTCTTTTACTCATAATTGGTTTGGTTCGTTATGGTATCGTAACAGTAACTGCCCTCGTTATAACATACGAAAATAAAAAGTATACGCGTTTAATACAACTTAGTTTTTAAAATAAATTATATCGGATCATTGGAAAAAAGACAAAAGACAGCCGCACATTCCGTTTTTTAAAGAAAGCCCGCAAAAGAAAGTTATTACAGAAAAATGAAACTATTAGAAAATGAACCGGTTTTAAAGTGTAAGTTTTATGTACTAAGAGGGGTGAGCATGGAAACTTTAAAAAAGAAAAAAAAGACAAACCAATTAAACTCTAATGTCAAAATTATTATAAACCAATTTTCTTTTGACAAAAATGAACACATAAATCTATATTATTCAATCATCAATTTAATTATATAATGAGTTAAACTTAAGTATATATAAAATGAGTTAGACTTATAATCGTAAATTAAAAGCTCAATTACAAATACTCATATATAAATGTTATTCACACTACAAAGTAGCTTTTTTGTCTTGTTAACCAAAAATACCTATTTTGACTCTATTATGTTCAGAAAGCCCTGAATGTAACAAGCAAAAACGAGATGTTTTGATAGAGACATGATACAAAAATAGTGTAAAATGTCCCTTTCGGTTATATGAACTAAAATTGAGAGTCAAGAAAGATGTAATTTGAGAACTACGTTTTTTTTTTGTCAAAATATTGTAAAATTATGATAAAATTTAGTTTTTTTAATTGTTAACAATATCTAGTTTCATCCCATATCTTAATCATTAATTCATTAATTAGATTTATAGCTCTGTCGGCTTCATAGATTTTGTAAAAAAATTATACTAACGAATTGAATAAATCCAACTTGTTGTAAACTAGTATGTTTTGAAAGTTATTAGTTATTGGTGAAAAAAAATACAAATCATAAATTATGAAATAGTGAAGATTTAAAAATTATAAAATAGCATTTTAAGATAATATTCTTATGATTTATTAGTTTTAGTATATTATGAGAATAAGAAGCATAATATTCTAGATACTTAATTATTTAAAATTATTAGTGTTTAATAGGAGAGATATGCATGAAACAAATATCTAAATTCCACCGGAAGTCAATACGTGACAACCCAAGTTACTTATATATTATGAGAAAAGTTTTATAAAAATATAATAAAACTTCACAACCGTTTCAATTAAATCACTTAACTTATTATATTCTAAAAACATCCTAAAGTATCCTAAAACTCATCTAATCACATTTTACCGCAACATTTTTACCGTGAAGTAGACTAGAAAGGGGGCACCCAACCCACAACTACCCTACACATTTTTAACTAAATAAAAAAAATTAAAAACATTATTACTATATTAAAAACCAATCTTGGTGCTATGGTGATATTTATTGTTTCTTGATTTTGGCCATGTTTTAATTGATTAGAGTATTATTTAAATTTCATAGTATAGTTTTATCTTTTCATTTTATTATTTTTCAGTTCTTTTAGTTTACTCTTAATACTTTAGTTAATAATAATATTTAACGGACTAAAACTTTAAATCCTACATCTAGGTACGCGAGCGTTTAATATGATTTAATCTTTTGGTTAGATGGTTTTTAAAGTTCGTTTTTGTATTTCTTAGTTTTAATTTTTTCAAAAATGTATCTTTTTCGTGGTTCGTACTTTTTTATCTGCATTTTGATATTCAAAACCTAACCCGTCACAACGTGTGGTATATATCTACAGTTATACATAAAACATTAATTCTAAAACGAGGGTCAAAACAGGTTACGAAGCCAAAAACATTTAATTTTGAAACAATGCAGTTTTGGTTAAATTTTATACAAAAACATTGAGAGAGAAAAGAAAGTTTAAACTAGACTCCATATTTTACTGTTTTTGAAAAATTAACGAGCACAACTTTTTTGTGAAAAATCAAATATGGCCTTAAATAAAATCCTGGATGTAAAAATTTTAAAAAATGTTGGAGGGATGGAAGCTTATCAATGGCTGAATTAGAATACAAATTGAAACCATTTAAGTGTTGCTATGTATATCCCTCTCTACTACATTATTTTTACTTGTTATATTTCCACTCAAGTTCTCAGTAAATATGATTCAAACTTTTTGTATTCTCTTTGTTTGTTTTCTTTTTTCAATCGTCTATTACATTAATAATAATAGTTGTCTTTATATTTATGTTAATTTGATAATTCAAACGTATTTAAGTTTCAAAAAAAGAAATTTCAAAATACTTTTTTTTTTACTTTTCATAAATTTAAGAATGAAAATGCAAAGCAGATTATATTATTTTTAAGAAAGAAAAGAAAAAGTGTGCATTAACAATTTTTTAATATCTGATGAATACCCTAAGTTGATTATTATCAATTTAATTATCACTAAAGATCAAATATATTATAAAATTATAATAAAACAATATTATTAATTAAGATAAATAAAATCAACTTATTTGAAAAAAAATTTACAGGGGTTTCTAAAATGATTATAAAAATGTTTTTTGGTTTCTAGAGAAAGTGTTTTTCTAGAAAAAGATATTTTTCTGAAAAAAAACATGTTTTTCCATCTATTTTTGAAAAAAACAATTTTATTTTTTTGACAGAAATACTAGATCAATGACACGATTAAAAGAGGGGTATGGCAAGTAAAAGTGATGATGATAATATTTTAAATTTTTAAAAATTAAAATATAACAAGTTTTAAAATGATTTTTAGAAGGTAGTATGACAACTTGACAAGTAGGGGGGGGGGGGGGGGGGGGGTGTTTTACCTTAACAACTGCTTAAGGTTCACCGAACTCATACATTTATTTTACCGCCCATTGGGTTGAACCCGATTTATGGCAAATGATGAAACGTATTATTACGGTTGAATTGTTTGATTATCCTCACACCGGTCAAAATATTTTTTATTTTATTGATAAAGTTTTTAAAACATATAAACTGGAAAACAAAATTTTGTCAATATCTTTTGATAACGCGTCAAATAATACGCTTGCGATAGAACATCTAAAATTAAAATATAAACCAATTTGTGACGGTGTGTTTTTTCATAGTCGATGTGTTGGGCACATTATAAACTTAGCCGTTTAAGACGGTTTAAAAACTATTAAAACAATAAAAGATGGTTTTAAAAGATGTTACGTGACATTGTAGTAGTAACCAAAGATATAGTAGGTATCACAAGTTTTGTAAAAACGTAAATTTCAAATGTTTAGATCAGAATTGGGACGTATCTATAAGATGGAATTCGACTTGTAACATGTTTGAAAAGGTTATTGAGTTAAAAGAAAGTTTAATAGCCTTTTATAATACTTTTGTAAGTCGTGGAAAGACTTCGACTTACCATCCATCGGGTTGGGTTATTATTGAAGAAATAAGCAAAATGCTTAATGTTTTTAAAACTACAACTACTTGTATTTTTTGAGCTTATTATCCAACAAGTCCATTAGTAATTCTCTAAATTTACTTAATTACTTTAAAACTAAATAAGTTGTTATTTAGGGATAGACCTTATTCGGATATGATACCACCAATGAAAGAAAAACTTAAAAAATATTTTAAAAAAATGCCTCCAGTTATTACATGTGCCGCTGCCTTAAACCCTTGCTTAAATACGTCGGGGGCTGAAACTTTACGTGATAAAATTACTTTTAATTTGGATTTAGAAGAAGAAAACACATATTATGGTCAAAGTGTAAAAGCTAATTTTAACGCATAATTAGACAAAATGTTTGATGTTTATTTAGCAAAATATGATAAAATATCAAACATACATGAGTCTATGAGGCATGCGGCATATGACAAAGGTTCAAGTGATCTAATGTTTGCTTAGTATGATACTTTAAGAGATGAATGTAGTATATGTCAACGTGGTAACACTTCCAGTAGTGAACTCGGTAGGTATGGTGGAACAAACTTTTTATCTATAATGACTCTATAGGATTTTAAAAATTTTGACTTGTTGGCTTGGTGGAAAGATAAAGAAGATCAATTTTCCATCCTATCTACCATAGCCCGAGATTTACTAACCGTCCAAGATTTCATGATAGCTTTGAAATCTGCTTTTTCTGTTAGTGACAGGATTATATCAATACGAAAAACCCGACTCACTCCCGAAGTAGTTGAAATGTCTATTTGCTTGAATGATTATTTGGATACAGCTGAAAGAATACAAGATAAATACTCACTTGAAGGAGAATTGGAAAATGAAGGCGAAATATATGAAGACGAAGTAGACGCTGGATTGACACCCGAAATGACCAATGATAAAGCGCCATATGATGATTATCTTCGTAATAGCTCGGGTTCGAGGGGCGAAGAATAAAAACATCTCAATTTTCAAGACTCAAGCGGCGTAGAATCTTAGCTGTTTTGTAATCTTTTTTTATGTATTTTTATGTATTTCATTTAACGTATGTTTTTTATGTATTTTATTTATGGTTTTTGTGTATTCCATTTACAATTTAAAAAAAAATTACAAAGATTTTTGTGTTTTTTATGTATTTTATTTAAAAATAAAAAAAATTCAAACCGAACCGTTTGGGCCCGAACCGGTTTAGGAACCGGTCCGAACCGGTTGGGATAGGGTTGGGGTGTTTGGGCCCGAAATCAGTTTATAAACCGAACCGGTTTGGGCCAAACCGGTTTCACCCCCAAGTCAAAAAAACCGGTACAGTTTATAAACCGGTTTTGCCTAATATTTCTTCTATTTGTTTCAGTAGCTGCATATTTGAGTTCCATTGTTATTGGTGTTTGTTTGAACAATATTAATATTATTGGTGACTTTGAAGATATTGCTGCGATTCCTTTTCCCCGTATGGGGCCGTCTAGTGATTGTGGTAAGTTTTGCTTAATGGCTTAGTAAGTTTAAAAAGTAAATGTTTATCTTTTAACTTGTTAATTTTTTCTTTTTATTGCAGATACTATCATTCATGTTGTCATATGTAAGTACATATATCTCACATATCTTTAAATTAACGTGTAAGGTTAATATATAGTTATGTTGGAACTCTTATAGTAATTAGGAGGTCTTTCACACCGAGTAGTTCCCGCATCGCTCCATGCTTTAGTCAATATATGAGCCTGTTGCTGGTTTCCATTGATGTGTTCGAGTACTATCTCATTATTTTCAAACATTGGTTAATATAGTTATTTCGGGACTTGATGTGCCATAGTCCGACTGTTAGACATACACTGAATTTATTTTACCAAGGCAGATGTATAATCAATATTTAGAGGTACTACAGGGACGAACCGGTGCATCATATATACCGCTACTGTTAAGATGTTAAACTAAATATTAGTATGGGTATATTATGTATATATGAGAAAGTTTATGTTTGTGTCTAGTATGTAAGTATGTAAACATATAAGGGTCAAATATGTGTTAGTAGAAAACCTAGTGGTTGGTTCTAGGGCTATATATACCCTCATATGTATGTGTCGTTGTAGTATGAACAATTGTATGTATGAAAGCAAGTTTATCAATAGAATTCTGCAAGTTCTATCAATCATTCTATCTTGTTCATCCAAATCATATCTCTGATTTACCAACAAACTGGTATCAGAGCCTAGGGCTCTGAAAGGATTTCAAGAAATTCGTTCACTTTTGAAGAATCAAACAAAGTTACTGTTCAGATTTCATTAGCTGAAATTGGTCGATCATTCAAACAAAGATTGGCGTCTGCGATATCGAGTGAATCAAGAACAATCACAAACCCGAGTAGAACCATTGGGTTCGTTGGTGTTGTGTCTTCCAAATTGAAAGGGTTTGCTATTGTTTTCTTCTTATCTTCTGATCATTAAGTGTTAAAAGAACAAAAATGTGGTGTTTTTGTTGATTGTTGTATCGATCAGAATCAAGGAACGAAAGAAGACAGATGATTTCTGTGTGAAATCGGTCCTTGATTGGGAAGAAGTTGATCACCAGTCTTGATCGTTGTTCCACTTCTTGGTCAGAAAAATCAAAATTGAGGATTTGGTGATTATTCTCTGTACCAATTATTAATCAAGTAACAATACGCAGTGAACAAGAATCAGGTCTGCGTTTGGTACGGAATCGAACAAACAGAACAAAAGCAAAGCTTGTTTTGCATTCTGTTAGTGTGAAAATCAATTGGGTTTATTCCAATAAAACCGGTGATCAAGGCAATTGAAATCGAAATAGATCGAAGAGAAAGCAACAATCGAAGAACAAGCAAGTTTTCACTCTTGATTGTTGAAACTCACAAACATAAAAAAAAAACTAAACAGAAGGGTTGTGACTTGTGACCCAGGTTTGTTCAAAGAGAAAAAAAGTCCAAGGGGCTGTTGGAATTCAAAGAACATACTCAATTTCACAGGGTTTTTGTTGTCTATTTTGTCGTGAGAATTCGAAGCCAACAAGGCTGTTTTGTATAACAAAAACAGAAACAAAATTCGTTTTATGTTCTTATTGCAAGAGACGAGTATTCGTTTTGATTTCCGGTCACAAGTCAAAGGATTTCGGGGCTGTTTTAATTGGTGATTAAATTCAAACCCTATTGAGATCAAGGAGTGTGATCAATTGAAAATATGCAAGATCAATTTGAATCGTTGAATTGATTAAAGAAAAGCAAGAAAAAAATCGAACCTTTATGGTTCATATAGCAAGTTAAACTGAATTTTTACAATTCGTGTAGCAAGTTAAAGTCCTAATATTTGTTGTTCGTTGAGTATATCAAGAGCACGTTTCGAATCAATCGTGGTTCGTTAGAATAGCAAGTCAAATTTAACCCTTTGTGGTTCATAGCAAGTTAAAACAAACCCGTGTGGTTTGTAGCAAGCTAAAACAAACTCGCGTGGTTTGTAGCAAGTCTCGAGCCTTTTTGGTTCATAGCAAGTTAAGCAAACCCATTGGTTTGTAGCAAGTTGAACTTTTGGTTCAAGTAGCAAGTCGAACAATTATTTTTTTAAATAGCAAGTGCAAATAGAATCATTTTGATTCAACTTTGTAATAAAAGACCAATATTTGGTCAAAGCAAGTTATTGCATAAAACCCTGATTAGCAAGTTGGTCAGGAGCGCATCAAATTTGGTTAGCAAGTAGGCTGGAAGCAAGTATAACGAATTGATCAAAATTAATGTCCAATTAGCAAGTTGGTTGGATAATTTTTATCAAATTCGCAACAGCAAGTAGGTCAGAACCTGATTAGCAAGTTGGTTAGGAGCAAGACAAAACTGGTTAGCAAGTTGGCCAGAAGCAAGCAAGAAATTTTTGATCTATTTGATCAAGGAAGTGATCATCCGATCACAAGCAGGTTAGCAAGAAAGAAAGAAGCAATGGCAGATGATAAAAAGCATGATAATGCATCAAGCGGTACATCAACTCGTGAACAAGGAAACATTTCACTTCAATGTCCAAAATTGAATGAAACAAATTATACTACTTGGTCATTGTTGATGGAAACTAACTTAAACGCCTATGGTCTTGGGGATACAGTTGATGCAAAGAATGAAATAGTGGATGAAAAGAAGATTAATACCACTAAAGCAATGATCCTTCAAACGTTGCCTCAAGATTTATTAATGCAAGTTGCACATTACTCGACTGCAAATGAAGTTTGGGACTCAATCAAAGTCAAAAACCTTGGAGCCGATCTAGTGCAGAAAGCACGGTTACAGACATTGAGAAGTGAACTAGAGGCTTTGAAAATGAATACAACCGAATGGGTAAGTGACTTTGTGGGAAAGTTAAGCACTATAAAAGCCAAGTTTAAAAGTCTTGGTGGTACTTTGAAAGATAAGGTACTTGTAAGGAAATTGCTTAACTCAGTTCCAAAGAAATTTCTACCAATCGTTGCATCTATCGAGCAATATCAAGAAATTGATACAATGTCATTTGAAGAAGCAGTTGGAAGAATTACAGCCTTTGGAGAACGTATTAAAAGTCAAGAAGAACCGAAGGCTAATAATCAAGGGAAAATTCTAATGGCAACTTCAATTAATCAAGGTCGTGGTAAAGGACGAAGTAGAAACTCTAACAAAGAAGAAAGTGGATGCGGAAAAGGCATGGGTCGAGGTAATAAAGATGTGAGCAAGTTTAGATGTTATGAATGTGGAGAACTTGGTCATTTTGCAAACAAATGCACCAAATGGAAGAAAAAGGAGAACGACAAGCAGGAAGAATTCAATCTCATCTATGGTGATGATAAACTAACTCTACTGTAAAAGCAAGACAAGCAAGTTGAAGATCTCACTTAAACTATATTTAGTTTAAGGGGGGGGGGGGGAGGTATTAAGATGTTAAACTAAATATTAGTATGGGTCTATTATGTATATATTAGAAAGTCTATGTTTGTGTCTAGTATGCAAGTATGTAAATATATAAGGGTCAAATATGTGTTAGTAGAAAACCTAGTGGTTAGTTCTAGGGCTATATATACCCTTATATGTATGTGTCGTTGTAGTATGAACAATTGTATATATGAAAACAAATTTATCAATAGAATTCTACAAGTTCTATCAATCATTCAATCTTGTTCATCCAAATTATATTTCTGATTTACCAACATACTGACAGTCGCATCCCTTTGACAAACAAATACGGTTTCTAACTTCTTATATTACATGAAGACTTAATTTCTACTAAACGCACACAAACGATTGTCACTAAAACATAATATTTGTGTATCTGACTAGTAAACTTTGTGTATAATCTTGCACATCTCCTTCATTTATAGAAACCGAGATTGCCCGGCCACTTGCAAAATCGTTTCTTTGGGTATATATTGAATCAAATTTAAGAGCTATTGCATTGCATGTTATTCTTTTGAGCATCTCCCCACACACCATGCACATACATTAAAAAACGTCCAAATAGTACGTGTTTGTAGTTGACGGGTGTCAACTGAACATAGGGCATTCAAGTACAGTACGTGGTGTTATTGTGTTTGTTCTTAATTACTTGTGTCAACCTTGACAAATACGTACGCACGGCCGTATGCAAATATTTATACACATTTCTTATTTACCTGTTATTGTAGGCAACTTGCATGGGTACCGTGGTCCTCCGAATTAAAGGATAATTTGGAGCATATTTTTCCTCACAAATTGATCAGCTACGACAAAAATCATGATATGAAGTTGGGGTTTTTGATCACCATTGCACTTCTCCTCATCTTGCTTATAATATTCTGCACATACAAGGTTAAAGAAGACAACCCATGGATCCCAGGTTAGTCCAAAAGTAGATCAAGTACGCCAACATACATATATACTAATACCATATATGCAGCTGGTTTAATTTATGTACTTACGTAATTTCAGATTTTCTATTATACTCTTGTATCTAGGTGCTGGTTTGATCCTCATGTGTAGTGTGATGTTATGCTTGGCATTGACCGGGTTCGCGACCAAATTTGGCTTTCGTGGCAAACATACAAAGTTATTAAGAACATCCGGAATGCACATATCTTTTGGATTTTATGCCTACTTTTTCTGTGGGCATGGGATGTTAACCATGATTTATAAGTTAATGCCTACGAAAGGATACCATGAAAGAACAGTCCTATTGATGTAAGTGCTTTTAATTTTTAGATTACTGTGTAACTGAATTCCTTTCGTTACTTGTTGTCTTTTAACTTCAGTTTTACTAATCCTATTTGTACTTCTTGGAATAGAATGGCAATAAGCCCCGGTCTATACTGTGTGATGTAGCGCAAGCAATGAAATAGAAGCTCAAACACGTTGATTCTGCGAATACCCGTGATGATCTTCACCCAAACCCCAAATTCGACCCCAAAAGTCACGAATTTGAAAAGACAAACTTTTTTAATTGCAGAAATGATCAAGTGACCATTCAAATTAAATCAAGACAACTTAAATAACTACCCAAAATTCGAACGGGCCTAAAACAAACAACCATGGGCCAAACAAAAGCCCAAAACAAAACCGAAAAACTAGAAAAAAGCATCAAAGTAGCCCTCGTTTCCACGGTCGTTTTGACCGGTAACACGTCAGAAACGGAGGCTTGTAGCCCAGGTTATGCCCATTTTTGTGCAGCGCGGTCTTGGGCCTCCAAAAACATTAAGGCCCGGTCTTCAACACTTGGGCCTGCATCACTGTGGGATTGCTTCTCTGGGATATGCAATATACGGCGACACTGTAAAAGAATCGTTCACCTTGAATTTTCATCGAAAATCAGCATGGTCCTACATTGCTATAATCTTCATGGTACGTATGTGATTGTGTTGGAGATTTAACTTTAATTAGTATATACAAAGTTTCATTTAACATATGTTTTTTATTTGTTTTCTTGCAGGTACTTGATCAGCATACGATCAGATATCCTTTTGTGGAAAGAAATCTTATTGTTTATATATCTTCTCCACTATTTAATTATTACTTGTTATATATTCCTTAATTATAATCACATATATGTTAAATATAATACCAGTGGTAAAATACGCTGATCGATTGCTAGAGCATTGGCAACCACAAGATTCCATGCGTCGTTGTGCTTGCAAATTGGTGATCAAAATCATTTTAGTGCTCCTCACTGTAGTACCTGCTGTCTTTTGGGGACATTTACGGTAACTTGTCTTGTTATTTAAAAAATGTTGATGCCACACATGCACATGATATATTAATAATATTTAAGTACTTATAAGTACCCATCTCCTTGATCATTTTATTAGTAAGTACCTCTCTGAAGAATTCTATCTTCATTTGATACTTGAAATAAATTTTACTATATGTGCTAACCCAATGGATATTGATTAATGATAACATGAATTTTTAATCTAATATAATGTGTAAATTAGCATAATCGCCCCAGCTATAATCATATTATTCCTTTTCTTTTTCAGTTCAAATCGTAACACTTTGTGCAGCTACAGTTGGAATATTTTTGGTATGTTATAATTTTCATGAATAATTATACCTAAAACAAATACTACTACTTTATCACGTCAAACTAATTAATGCAACTTGACATTTCTTGTCTAGGCGCTGTTCGCTCCAGGCATTTGCTACTTTCGAATCATAGAGAATGCAACATTACGGCAGTTATCACATATAACTTTTTCTTAACCATTCGTAAAATGTTAAAATATCTTCTATTTACTAACTTTTAATTTGCTGGCCGGATTTATTCTCAGAAAATATATGTTTGGACAGCTTTCATTGTTGGTGGCTGGGGACTATTGTATACCATCGGCAAAAGCATTCGAGACATGACTAGCTAGTCGATTATATTTTCATGTATTTTGTTGAACCCATAATTGCTTCTAAACCTTGTTGGGTCAAACAATTATATGTCATTTTAATGCGTTTATTCGATTTGGGCATGGGCCACCGATTTTGGAGTCCTGTTAATGGAACACAGCCTAGGGCTGTTAACGGAGTTTTAGCAGCAACCGTTTACCGCCTTTAAGTAGGTAACCAACTGCCTCATCCAAGGGTTCCATGTTATCCGATGATAGACATATAAGAGTCTATGTCAAAAATCTGATATGTATGGATATTGATAATGTTGTTCATCTATGAATGCAATATCAGTTCTTTGTTGTCATTTGTATTTGATTCAATATTGTTCATAATCACACATAAACAGTAAGTACTGGTGATGGAAGTTCGGAGATTTCACTGTCATAGTCAATGACTCTAATGATCAACTAAGGCTTTTGTATGAATGCAAGTTTGAATGCATATATTCAAAATAATCCATAATCTATGTAAAATTAAAGTGTATGATTTGATCCTACGAGATCCCAACAGTCCCTTACTTGAACTCGAACAACTTCCCCACACAACGCTATTTATACTAACCAAAGGAGTGTTTTTCCTTGGAGGCATTGGTTGGTAGTTGACCACGATAACTACCGCTACTTAAGTTGTACAATATTAATACATTAGATACTTGTAAAACAATGGTCTATTAGCAACTAAAATACAAATTACATAAATATAAGAACAATTGATTATACAATATATGATCATAGAGAGAATGGGAGAATGAGAGAAAGAGAGCCCTATATTCATTTTTATCAACCAACATATACACATATATGTAGGTCTTTAATAACAAATACAATGAAAACACATAATGGAGAAAATAATATTTAGGAGTTTTAAGTCACACTTAATTATATAGATAACCACATTAATATTCATAACACTCTCCTTTGGTTATCAGTGTAATACGTTTGGGAATATTGTCTTGTTAAAAACCTTGTTAGGAAAATTTCATGGGACAAAACTATAACTGATGTTGGCGGAAGCAAAAGCTAATAATTGAACATGTTGATAAGGAACAATTCTTTTAACTATTGTTGATTCACAAAGAATGCCGATAATCAAGGTTTCACACAATAACACACACCGTGATAGAGAGAAAAGTATTTTTTTTTATCAACTTCAAGACTAAAACTTCTCCCAATGCTTACATGCATATATAAAGCAAAACAAAATTTGAATGGGCCACAAAGCATAAATGAGCCAAAATTTGGGCTAAAAATAAAGTGTAACAAAATCTGAAAATAAGACAAAAAGTAAAATAAATCATAAAATAAACCATTTTTGGGCCGAAACGAAGACCCAAACCGCCTACGGGTTTGTGAAAACGTGCTCCTAGGTCCAACGGTCATTTCTGGTCGCAGGCCTAGAACGAAGATTTCTAGCTCAAGTTATGACCATTTTAGTGAAGCCCCTTTAGATAAGCGATCTTGGCCTTTCAAAACAGAAATAGCTTGCTCCTTCATACTTGGACCCGCACCAATAACTAAGGAAAAAAGAGCGGAGTGCATATTTTCCCCCTAATATATCTAGATTAGTTATGTTAAGTCATTAGAAAACTTATTAAGAAACACAGTGGGACAAAACATAGTAAAGAGAAAAAGAGTGCACTATGTATAACACTCCCCCTCATTTATATATTCTTTAAGTGATGAGTTTCAATCTTATACGCAAGTTTTCTTAAGACTTTTTTGGTTAATAATTCATCGCTTGATCTTTTCATGTACAATTTCTTATGTCAAGCAAGGGATGCACTATTTTCATGTAAGACTTATATTGCCTCCTCCTGTAAATTTATATGACAAGATCCATGATCGTGTTCGTGTTACACTTCCTACATCTTAATAATATCCAAATACTTGTTTTACCAATTTTCAATTTCTCATTTCAAGACACAAGCTAGCACAAAACATAATGTACCAATTACACATAGATATGGTACTTTTGGATCAAGATTCTTTCATATTCTGATCTCTATTAGAGACAATGAGTGTACATCTTTACCATACTTAGATGATAAGTTGCTCCAAATTACATTTCATCATCTTCTAGATGTAATTTGATTGACAGCATTATACAAATGCTTGACATGATGGTTGAAACATATATTTGTAATACCATCTTTTTTTAATTTGTTTTTTAATAGTTTGAACACTTTTGCTTATCTTTGAAAGATACACTAAATCATTAATATATATTGTAGTATATTAAAACATGATGTTGGTGTTTTAATAAAGTTACATGAACCAACTACATCATATCTCTCTTTTTTTAGATAAGTAGTGAATCGATTATACCACATTCGGCTTGACTTTTCCAGTTTGTATATATAACTTGTTATAAATTATAACATATTTCTCAACTTTATTACTCCAAGCATTTACAATCCGTCATGAACTTATTTTCATCTTGACGAGTTATATATGTTCATGCACCTTCAGAAATTTTGACATATAACTTCTTCATTTAGCATATCAATTCGCATAACATATGTAAAAGTTTTCATTGCTAATTATTTGATTTCTAATATCCATATTATACCATTTCATAGCCTATATCACTATCATAAATCATCATGTATAATTTCTTTAACATGTCTTTATTTATGCATAAGGATTACATCCATAAGATGTTTAACACGTATCTCAAAACAAACTTAGTTTTATCAAGGTCTGTTATTTTGAATCACCTTTTAACCATTCAATTAGCTTAGGAAACTCATGAGGAGTTACAGTTATATTCAAGTCATCAATATATATATATATATATTCGGATCCGTATTTGTATATAACAATCATAGTGTTTTCGAGAACTTGCTTTACATGATTTGGACACATGGATTTCATTTAAATTTCAATATCATGTAAATCATAATATTTATAAGATGCATATCAATTTTCTCTTAGTATTACCAGATTAATGTGATGTTGAAAAAATATTACATCTACTACTTGCGAATATATCTCCTCATAATTAATTATGCGTCTTTTTAGAAATCATTATGCTACCAATTTTTATTTATATATATTTTTTCATTATTTCACATAATTCTTTGGCATATAAACCTCGGTTATATCGAACATATTTTACAATTTCAAGTATATGATCTACAAGTTCATAAACTTTCTATTCACTAGAGAATTTTGACCCTGCCATATTTGCATCTTTCTATTTTTGGCCAATCATTTTTATTCATAGGCATATCTTATTTCTTGATCTTATCAATTTCATCATTTCTGCTATTACATACAAATTATCACCGACATCAATTTTGTTTCGATTCTATACATTTCTAGACATGATATATCTTTATTTTCAGGTACCTGAGGTTCTTCTCGAACCATTATGTTGGATGCTTTTTTAAATGACCTTTTGACTATTACCTTGACTTGGTCATCTTTATTATTTGCTTTAATTTTTGAGGATTTTTCTTCTTCGAATCAACTAGTATATCATAATTCAAGCACGCCTTTGACTTATTACCAATACGTGGTTGTCCTTCTAGGACTTTAATTTTAATTGAAGCATTAGCATTTGATATATGTGATTTAGTCACTGTTTTAAGGTCAGTGAATATGTCTGGTAATCATTTCATAAATCTTTCAAAATAAATTATCTTTTAAACTTTTATTTCTAGTTTATGAATCAAGATGAGACGTTGACAATTTATTTTAATTTATTTTATTTTCTATCTTCTTTATATTTCCGTCTTATGTTGGGAATGATGATTCTTTAATAAGAAAAATCAATAAATTGAGCTGTAATAAATCTCTTGTTAATGACTCTAGTTACTTAATTATAGAAAAATTTTCATACCCAACATGTATTCACAACCTAATTATCATCTTTGTGCGTTGTGGTGGAACAATTATAAAATATATCGCACAACCTAATAACCTTAGATGGTATATACTTGGTTCCTAGTAAAGACCAATTGTAATAGAAAAGAAGTACAACAACACATAGGCTTGATGTATATTACTATTTCAACATATATGTAACATGGTCCTAAACACAAACCTAAAATTTTGCTTTCATAATCATTGGATTTGCAATCAACTGGACGTTCACTACTCGTCTCAACAAAAGCAATTTGTGAATGAACATATGATATTCACCACTTATTCCAATAATTATAAGTAACTTGAGAATAATATCGTTGTTATTATCAAAATAATTATGCTATTATAAAATGATATGTTTTCTATCTTATTAGCTAAGCCACATATCACACAAACTTCAAGTTGAAAATTTGTCATCCAAAACCTGTAAAGATAAAACTAAAAAGAAAAGAAAGTAAAAATACCAAGTAAGTGGGATGCCCATTTACAAAATAATTTTTAGATTGACCCCACCCGAATGGAGATTGAGTACGAGCAGGAGAAAATCATGCAATGAAAATGGTCAAGGCAATCCCATAGACTCAACAACAACTTAAAAATAAAATAAATGAAAATAAAAAAATAAAAGAATAAAAAAACATACCTGGTAGGTGATGATACAAAACTCTACAACTATAAACGTACCTACACCTCACAGGCTTGTGCTAACCTCAGGAAGATCAATCGTCTCCCCCTTTATCTCCTCAAGCTGCCCCTTAATGTAAAATTTTAACCTGTGCCCATTCACCTTAAACCTTTGACCTGCACTATTCTCAATCTCGATAGTGCCATATGGAAAAACCCGAGTAATTAAATGTGGACCTGTCCAGTGCAACTTAAGCTTTCCCAAAAACCTCAACTGTGAATTAAAAAGAAACACTTTATCCCCAAACTTAAATTCTTTCACACTCTTAATATGGCAATCGTGCAGTTTCTTAGTCTTCTCTTTATAAGTCCAATACCTCTCATACGCCACATTGCGTAACTCCTCAAAATCATGTATCTGGAGCAACCGGTGCTTACTCGTAGCGTTCATATCAAGATTCACCTTTTGCAAGGCCTAATACGTGCGGTACTCTATCTCTACCGGTAGATGACACACAAATCATCCTAAAAGGAGTGGTCCCAATAAGCGTCTTATATGCAGTACGGAAAGCCCAAAGTGCATCATCTAGACTGTCGACCCAGTCGATGCGGCTCTATTCGATAGTTTTCTCCAAGATATGTTTAATACCATGATTGGCATTCTCCACTTGTCCACTGGTCCGTGGATGATAGGAAATCAAAAGCCGATGGGTGACCCCATAACATTTCAACACCTATTCTATCTGTGCATTATAGAAGTGGATGCCACAATCACTAATGATGGCCTTATGAGTGCCAAACCTAGCGAACAACTCTCTTAGAAATTTCACAACCACCTTAGCACTATTAGTACCCAAGGCTTTTGCCTCCACCCACTTAGACACGTAATCTATAGCTACTAGGATGTAATGAATCCCACTTGACAAGGGGAATGTTCCCATGAAATCAATGCCCCAGATATCGAAATCCCAACCACCTGGATGGGGTTTTGGGGTACCTCATTCAGGGATGAGATGTTGCCGACTCTCTAGCAAACATCACAACTATGGACAAACTCATAGGCGTCCTTGAAGACGATGGGCCAATAAAACCCTGCATCAAATACCCGCTTAGCAATGTAGGTTCCCCCGTAGTGGCCGTCAGCCGGCCCCGAATGAAAATGCTTAAGAATACTATGAGTCTCAGGTCCAAACATACACCTCCTAACCATCTCGTCTGCACCTATCCTAAACAAATAAGAATCATCCCAAATATAAAACTTAAGATCAGCAAAGAATTTCTTCTTTTGCTAGTATGACATCTCGTTAGGGAGCTCTCGTGTGGAAAGGTAGTTGGTGATATCGGCAAACCATGGATAGCCCTCTTCCTGGGCTCTCACAAACATCAACATCTCATGGGGAAAGGAATCTCCTATCTTCCCCCTCCTTGACCCCTCACTCTCTGAACTCTCTAGCTCCAGGACCTTTAAAGGGTACTTAAGCTTGCACTTAGTTAACACACTTAGGAGGATCTTAAGATCACTTAACAATTCAAATAGGAAACTGTGAACCTTTACTGAAGATACAAGATAAACACAAGTAAAACAAGAACAAGAGCACAAGATAAAGTTTTCAAGGAAGTTGTATATTTCTTCTCTAGTTCTATTACAAGTGTTGTACAAGTATATTTTAAATACAAGAACCGGAGACTACTTATACTACATCATACAACCGTCAATATGCAAAAAGACAGTTGGAAGTGACTAATCTAGACAACAAGATCAGCCTAAAGTCAAAAGGCAGATTGCCTTTTGACTAGTGACTATGACAAACCATAGCTCACTGACTTTCCTATTACAAAAAGCCAAAAAGGAACAAAAACAGAAACTTGCAGGCGAAGACCTTATCTACTTTATCATAAAGTATGGAAGTTTCACCAACTAGTGATAGCAGGTGAACTACCAGAGCATGCAGCGGAGAGTAGGTTACTTTATGATAAAGTTGATGGAAAAGGTATCTTTTCTCTCTCTTCAGAGGAAAATCAGTCTTGTCTTTAAAGAGCTTCGGAAGACTTTGTCTTGAGAGCTTCGGAAGACTTCATCTTTTACCTTCGGAAGAGTTGAGTCTTTGGCTTTGGAAGACTTTATACTTAGAATATTTTCCAAGTTCAGTGTAAAGCTTCTGCAGCAGTTTCTTCTGAACTTTGGCTTCGGAAGATTTTACACTTAGCATTTTTCTTGAGTGTGTAAAACTTCCAAAGCTAGTTCACCTTTGTTGCAAAGTTCATGTTGGAAGACTTGGTTGTTTTGGTGTCTTTTGGTTGCATCAGCCTCTTAACTTCAGAGGTTCCTACACTAGCCTTGATAGGTGGTCAGTCGCCACATTCTCCGCTCCCTTCTTATCCTTAATCTCGATGTCGAACTCCTGGAGCAAGAGAATTCACCTAATCAACCTTGGTTTCACGTCCTTCTTCATGAACAAGTAATGAAGAGCAACATGATCAGTGAAAATAATGGTCTTAGAACGCATAAGGTAGGATCGAAACTTGTCACATGCGACTACCACTGCCAATAACTCCTTCTCAGTTGTAGTGTAATTCACTAGGGCTTCGTTCAAAGTCTTGCTAGCGTAATAGATAAGGTGAAAATGCTTCTCTCTACGATGCCCTAGAATGACCCCAATAGCAGAATCACTCGCGTCGCACATAACCTCAAATAAAAGGCTCTAATAGGGAGACACAAGAATGGGAGCAGTAACAAGCCTCTCTTTCAACAACTCAAAGGCCTTGGTGCACTCATCATTAAATTCAAATGGCTTATACTTCTCTAATAGCTGGGTCATAGTCTAGCTATCTTAGAGAGGACACAAATAAAACGATGATAAAATCCTGCATGACCTAAGAAGCTCCTACATATTTCACAGAAGTATGTGGCGGGAGCTTGGTAATCGTATCAATCTTAGCTTGATCCACCTCAAGTCTCATATGTGAAACCTTATGACCTAACACTGTACCCTCACAAACCATAAAATGACACTTCTCCCAGTTAATCATTAGTTCCGTATCCTCACAACGAGCTAGCACACGATCTAAATTACGCAGACAAGAATCGAAGGAACTCCCAAAAACATAAAAGTCTTCCATGAAAACCTCCATGGAGTCCTCGATCAACTCATGAAAAATGGCCACCATACAACGCTGGATAGTGGCCAGAGCGTTACATAACCCAAATAGCATGCGTCGATACAGAAAATTGCCATAGGGGCATGTAAAAGTGTTTTTTCCCCTAATCCTCTAGTTCAATAGGGATTTGGAAATAACTAGAAAAATCATCAAGAAATCAATAGAACTTCTGACCTGATAGTCGCTCAAGCATCTGATCAATGAATGACAAGGGGAAGTGATCTTTTACGGGTGGCATCATTAAGTCTACGGCAGTCAATGCAAACTCGCCATCCGGTGACAGTTCTGGTGGTATCAACTCATTCTTCTCATTTACCACCAGAGTCATACCCCCCTTCTTAGGGACCACCTGGATAGTACTAACCCATGTAGAATCAAAAATCGGGTAAATCAGGCCGGCATCAAGTAGCTTTAACACCTCTTTCTTTACCACATCCTGCATATTAGGGTTCAATATCCTCTGAGGCTGTACCATCAGCCTATACTCCTCCTCCATTAAAATTTTGTGAGTGCAAAAGGAAGGGTGAATACCCTTGATACCTACTAACTTCCGGGCAATAACATGCCTATACGCCCTCAACATAACCATTAGCCTCTCCTTCTCCTCCTCCATCAAACTTGAAGAAATAATATGGGCAACTGAGAACCCTTACCAAGAATGCATATTCCACATGAGATGGCAATTCCTTAAGCTCTAGGGGCGGGGGTATCTCAACAGATGGTTTCTTTTTGGGAGTCTCTCTCTCTCAAACACCTTAAAACACTCAGATCCTACAAATGGCTAATGAGAAGGTGATAGGGGATCAGACTCTAGGTCAAACTTCGTCAACTCAATGCCCTCAACATCTACCCCTTACATTTGGGTCTCTACCAACTCTCACCCACATACCTCACCAAGAAAACTACCTACATATGACAAAAGAGTATCTATGAAGTAAAGAGTGTCATCATGTTATGGGGTATACCTCATTGACTGCCTATTATCAAAGGTGACTGGATCATCATCAACACAAAGAGTGAGCTTACCATTAATGACATCAATGAAGGCTCGTGCGGTAGCAAGAAAGGGATGACCTAATATGAGCGAAACTCTAGAATCCTCATCCATGTCAAGAATGACAAAATCCATCGGAAAAACAAACTTGTCGACTTGGACAAGCATATTCTCTACAATACCATGTGAAAACTTCATAGATCGATCTGTAAGCTGAAGACTCATATGAGTGGGGGTCGGCTCTCCTAGGTTAAGCTTAGCAAATATATAGTAAGGCATTAGGTTAATGCTAGCTCCTAGGTCAGCTAACACATGGCTGATAGTAAGATCGCCGAGCAGACATGAAATAGTAAAACTCCCTGGGTTGGTCATTTTCTTAGGAAGATGTTCTGTAAGACTGCAGAACAATTCTCACTAAAAGTGACAGTGCACAGCTCCTTAAGTTTCTCCTTTTTTGTAAGAAGATCCTTGAGGAACTTGGCATGCTTAGGCATGCTTGATAGAGCCTCGATAAAATGAAGGTTCACATGGGGTTTTTAAGCATCTCCAAGAACTGTGAATACTGAACAAAGTTGCTCTTAGCTAAAATCCTACCAGGGTAAGGAGCTGTGGGTTTATAACTCTACATGGCTCATTCTCCTTCTTTTTTCCTGAAGACTCGCTGGGCTGTGCTGTACTTGTTGGCATAGCCTAGGGTGCACATCGCTAGTAGGAGTCTGCATCTTAATCTCCTCAGCAACCAGTTCCTCAACCTCAACCGATTTCTCTACCTTTAACTTCCTACAACTCCTAGTAGTCACCGCTTTTGCAATGACATTTGGGTTAACCTAAGTGCTACTAGGGAATGATCCTGCAGGTCTCTCTGTCAATTGGCCATCTCTCCTATCATCCTCTCTAGACTTCGAATGTTGGAACCCTGATTTTTAAACATCAGCTCAAACTGCTGGTTTTTATTCACTTGCTCATGATGTCTAGCCTCACAGTGCATGACAATCCATTCTAAGAGTTTATTAGTTCTACTCTGGCTCTCCATATTTCTCTTTAAGAACTCACTCAACTCAGACTTAGACTCTCCACTACACTGCCCATCTTTCAAGGTCTGGAATAAACCCTGACGGGGTTGAAATCCTAGGGGATTCCCGTCTCTCAAGTTCGAGGTCTGGTGTGGCTACCATCTAGAGTTATAACCCTGGCATCGTCCCTGGTTCTGGACAAAACTCAACTCCTCCTCAGATCCTACGGGGCAGTCAACCGTCTCATGTCCACCTCTACAAACCTCACACTTAGAAGTGATCTTAACGTGAATGTACTTTACCATCTTTGCTAAGGATTCTACCTGGGCAGCTAAGGCTATGATAGAATCTATTATGTGAATACCCTTAGGGGCAGCGGTAACTCCCCTAGAGCCAGGCTCAGTGTAAGTACTAGTGGCTAGATCCTCTATCATCTCAAGTCACTCAAAAGCATCTTTGGTTTTGATCATGTTACCACCAGCTATGAATCAAGAATCTCCTTGTCACTTCAGAAACTCCATTATAGAATTTCTCCATGACTCTATAGTCCTCAAGACCATGGTTAGGGCACTTATTCAGAAGTCCCTTAAATCGGTCCATGTCTCAGAGAATGACTCACCTGGCTGCTCAGTGAAAGCATAGATAAGATTATTAAGACAAGCAGTCTTAGGAGGGGGAAATTTCTATAGGAATATGGTCTAGAGATCAGTCCAAGTGGTGATGGTCCCTGTGAATGCTTTAATTGTCGCTAAAAACCGCTCGTTTATTATCTGATGCCTCCTAGAACTTCCTTGGCTTCAAAATTCACCCAAAAGCTACTTTAAATTCATCCCCCATTCATCATTATGCTAAAATTCATTTAAAAACACACACATATACCGTAAATTGTGACTAGGCTTTAATTCCTCTCGAAATGGTCTACAACTAGCGAACTGGGCTTTAGGAAAAGGAACTAGGCCACGCTAAGGAGAGCTGGGCTGCTGATTTTTACGCTACTAGGCCTATTTTTGTGCTGCTGGACTGCTTCTGTTAGGATGTTGTTTATGAAACAAAAACTCTATACTATACCAATTCTATCCCTACCAGAGGAAAACAAATGATTTCGTGGTATATTGCGGTGCTTCCATCCAAGGTCTCGATTGTGTGTTTACACACTGCGAGAAGGCTATCAAATACGCTTCCTGTTAGTTAAAAGTTCATAAGAAGAACTACATGACATACGACTCAAAGTGGAGAGTCATTGATTTGCACATAAGATATAGAAATATTACTTCTACAGTACCAAATGCATCATTACACTAATCACAAGAGCTTTTAGTATATCTTTGAATAGAAGGAGCTGAACATGAGACAACGTCATTGGGTCGACCTGTTGAACGACTATGACAATGTGATTAAGTACCATCCGGGTAAGGCCAATGTGGTAGCCGATGCCCTAAGTCAAAAAGAAACACCTAAACCATAGCGAGTGCAAGCATTAAAGCTTACCATTCACACCAGAGTACCTGGTCAAATCCATATAGTTCAAACTGAGACTTTGAAGGATAGGAATCTAATGGCAGAGTCCATACGAGACATTGAAAAGCAATTAGCGACAAAATCTGAAGGAATTCGTTATTTCATGGAACGAATATGGATTTTTTGTACGTGAATTTACGAGAGCTAGTAATGGATGAAAACTTATGCAACTCGATATCCCATTCATCGAGGTTCAGGAAAGATGTACCATGATTTGAAAGTTCTTTATCGGTGGCAGAATGTGAAAGGAGATATTACCACACATGTAAGAAAGTGTTTAACTTGTTCTAAAGTTAAGGTTGAATATCAAGGACTGTCTGGTTTACTCCAACAACCATAAATTCTAAAATGCAAGTAGGAGTAGATCTCAATAGATTTCATTGAGAAGTTACCTCGAACTCTTAGCGGATGTGATACCATTTGAGTAGTAGTAGACCGCTTGGCAAAATCCACACACTTCCTGGATATTAGAGATACTGATTGAATTGATAAGTTAACTCACACCTATCTAAGAGAAAAAGTCTCTTGGCATGACGAGCTAGTTTTACATCATCTCTGATCGTGACACTCGATTCATTCCTATTTTTAGAGGTCATTGCAAACGACATTAGGAACGTGGTTGGATAGGAGCACAATGTATCATCCGCAAACTGATAGTCAAAATGAGCGTATGACTTAGACTTTAGAAGACATGCTACGAGCATGTGTTATTGATTTAGGTAGTAGTTTGGAAACCCACCTATCCTTCATTAAGGTTTCATATGATAACAGTAAGGTTTCATATGATAACAGCAACCACACGGCGATCAAGGCCGCATTGTTTAAGACACTCTATGGAAGTAAGTGCCGATCACCATCAGTTGGGCAAAAGTTGAAGAAAGGTCAACTTTCTGGTCCTAAGCTTGTGCACAAGATGATTAAGTAGATCGTACAAATTCATAACCGTAGGGCAGCAGCACGTGACTGACAAAGGATTTACGTGGGCTAACATAAAAAACCTATTGAATATAAAGTCGACAACAAGGTACATCTAAAAGTGTCACCTTGGAATGGTGCAATTCATTTTGGAAAAACAAGGAAAGTTAATCCCATTCATCGAGGTTCAGGCAAGATGTACCATGATTTGAAAGTTCTTTATCGATGGCATAATGTGAAAGGAGATATTACCATACATGTAAGAAAGTGTTTAACTTGTTCTAAAGTTAAGGTGGAATATCAAGGACTGGAGTTGGATGAGCAGCCTCTTCTTGATGACCCTAAGGATGTTCTGACCCATCCTGAGGTGCAGAGGTGGATGCCTTGGACTTTTTCTTCTTCTTCTTCTTCTTCTTCTTCTTCTTGTCCCTTCTGATGGCCATCCTCTTCCTCTTTCTATATTTTAACTGAGGAGGTTAGTATTGAGTACCAAATGTTTCTTGTTTCTCTTCTGTAGTTGGGTCCTTTTCCTTCCCAGATTCAGAATGAGAGGGATCAGGACCCTGTTGTGTGTCAGAAGATGAAGTTGGCTGTGATATAGCACTAGGTCGAGGTTGTGTTATCTCTTATGGTTCAACCTTGACCTTATCTTCAAGTGTAACCTGACTTGGTGGAGAATGCAAGTCAACCTGCTCACCCTTCTTAATCTTCTACTTGATCACTCTAATGTGCTCATCCAGAGTGGATAGAGACATTGGATCAAGTCTCCTTTCGGAGAACCCGTACGGCTTCAAGAAGCTCACTAACTTCAGTCTGTCAGCAGACTTCTTCTGATTGGCTCGGATGGTGGCTCTTGACTTTACAGCCTCTTCCCTCATCTTCCTCTTAGCAGTTTTTTGTTCTTTTAGTACTTTTTTCTCGAGCTGCTTGAGGTACTCAAACTCAATATATTCATAAGACAAAAGAAGTAAGTCTGCTGCCTGATAGAAGCCTGTGGCCCTCAGGTAGGTTATCATGTTTTATCTGTCTTGTTCCCTACCTGCCTGAGCTTCTTGTTCTGCTACCATAGCCTCTGCCTTAGAGCTTTTTTGAACTGGAGAGACGGTAGGAGCTTTATAAAGTTTCTTTCTTTTTCTTTCTTCATTAATTTTGAGGAGCAACTCTGCAGCCTCAGCTTCCTTCCTCTCTTTTGACAATTCATTGTTAGCCAGTTCATTGAGTTCTTCCAAGGGTAGAGAGATGATTTCATTAATGTTGTAGTTTCTTAACCTAAGATAGTTTAATCTGGCTGTACTTAACGCATCTTCCTGAGTGTTTGGCCTGGGGGCAGCCCTGATTGCAGCTTGCTTAAAGCTTGGGGTCTCTCTTGTTCTCTCTCCCCTTGCCTTTCTCTTCCTCCCCCTTTTCTCCTCCTCAATCTCCTCAGACGTCATAATCCTCTTCTCTTTTTTAGACATTGGCCTGTATGACTCAGGGTGGAGAGAGCTTTGGCCTTCCTCACTTGGTGTAAAACTTGAGCTCTTTCCAGGGAGAGGTTGTGAGACACCTTCACCAGTTGGTGCCTCACTGAGGGTACTGGTTGCTGAAGCAGTTCATGTCTCAAGGTTCACAGGTTCAATTGCTGGGCCTTCAACTGAGGTTTCCCCTTTGAAGCTAATTTTAGGGTCTGCCTCAGTATCCAGTTGACCAACAATTTTACCAGCTAGCCTCTGTCTATATAAGTTGGACCTTCTTCTGAACTCTTCAAGCACTCTTTGCTTAATCCGCTTAGCCAACCTGTCAGCTTGCCTGTTTTGACTTGGGTTGGCAAGTGGAAGATAAACCAAAGTAAAGTTCTCATAGTATCTCAGGGTTTGAAAGTTGAAGGCTTCTTATTGCCTCTGAGATCTAGAGAGTACCAGGGCTCTTCTATCAGAATCATACCTCCATCCTATTATTGGGTTCTCGGCACGATAGGATGGGGGTAGACATAGCCCTTGGAATTCCCTGCTAAAATAAGCTTTGGATCAGATCATCCACATCAATGTGGACCTGAGGAGGTTTTTGAGTATGGACAACTACAAGTGAGGATGGTAAGGCCTCTATGTCTATACTCTAGGCAGAACTCTTAGGTTTTGTGATTGTAGATAGGACTTTCTCCTCCTTTTTGGTGGCATCATCCTCTTGCACCACATCTACAGGTTCTTGTGGACCTAGTTGAGTTTGCCTGACAGGTCACTCAGCTAACTTGCCCTTAAGATCGGTGATCTCAAGTTGCTGGTCACTGACCTGCCTTTGCAAGGTAGTCACCTGAGATTCCAGGTGACTTACCGTTGTAAATAAATAGGTGGAGAGTTTTGATAGTGTTTGCACTTTTAGTTGTAGACTCCCCTCATCTTTATTAGAATAATCATAAGGGGATGAGATAATAGGACCAAGGTCTTCTTCCTTACCACCACTTGTGGTTCTTGGCTGCTGGATTTCCCCTACTCCATGACACCTTCAAGAGAAGTGTCAAGGGGCTGTGTTGCCATAGTTGAGGTCTTAATGATGTAGTCACTTACAAAAGTGAGAGCCTCTTTCATATGGACTTCCTGAACATGTTCAGCGAAGTCCACCTCAGTAAGGGGTGGATGATATGGGCTAGATATGGGTGTTATAGGAGCACTCATTTCTTCTTGAGCAAGGGAGGAGAAGAGAGACTCATGGTACTCACTAAAACCCATATCTTCATCATTATAGAATTAAAGGTCAGGGATGGTTGGTTTAAGTCTAATGGTTGGGGATGGTAACTATCCCCTGAAGGCTAATCACTTGAGGTTTGAGACTCAAAGTGAAGGCTTGTGGTTTGGGCAATGAGCTCATCAGGCTGAGAATGAGAAACCTTAGCACTGAGTATTGAAGTAAAGGGAGTGGTTTGCTCCTCAGGGGAGGTGGGAGCTCTTGGTTCCACTTCCTCCTGCATGGGTGAGTGTATAGGGGCCTGCTCAATCTGAATAGACTGAGCAGGGGTTCGTTTGGATTTTTTGATGTAGGTGATGGTTATTTGTGACTGTGTGGGTGGTGCAGATGTAAAAGGTGTGGGTTCAGCATTGGCTGGTGCTGCCAAGTTGTCGCCATAAGCAATGAGCTCTAACATTTTTGGGACTAGGGCTGTTTCTACCCCTGAGAAGCCAATAGTGGTCTTTCTCATGTTTTTAAAGATGTTGGGCTTCATCTGTCCTAATTTAAGAGTACTACCTATTCCCTGTAATCCTAGTTCATAAATAAGAATATGCTGGACATATCTAGGAAACATGTAGTACTCTAAGGAGTCTAAGTTTGCAAGCGTGTTTATGTAGACAAACTAGGAGTACTTGAACTTGACCTCTTAGACCATTCCATGGACTATATATGATAAATTCTTAGGAATCTGGTCCCATCCTCCATGCTTGTTGGATAAGGAGTGAGTAACTACATGGAGAAGGTACTTCTATTAGTAAGAGACCTTACCCTTTCCTGAAGGTTCTGACTATGTAGTCTCCTTCATAGCCCATCTGCCGGAATGAGTCATTTACAGTAGATTTGGGGAAAGACAATTCGCCTTCTTTATCATCCATCAAAACTCCGAAACTCCAGCAAGTGTTCTTCATATATGACCTCTTGCTAGGTCCTCCAAAACTCCAGCAAGTGTTCTTCATATAGTGGAGGGTCGATGGTTAAGGCGGTGAGGTAGTTGGATAAAGCAAGAAAATGGCAGATATCTGAGAAACCTGGATCTTTCTCAGATGATAGAAGAGCAACTTAATTATGTTGCCTTTGAAGATGCATGGAAAAATCGGGTTGGTTTCGGGGTGCAAGATTGGCCATTTGAGAAAGCTTTGGTATGAAGAAAGCTAAGAACAAAGAGCTTTTGTGGGTGAATTTAGGGTTAGAACTTTTGCAGATGAATAGGAAGAAGAAAGAGGGGGATCTAGTGTACAAATATTTATATGGTTGGATTTGAGACAAAGTTAATACAAAAGTCTAAACTTTGAAATCTGAATGTCGGTCCCACCTCTGAAAAAGTACCCAAAAAGGTAGTTATCTTGGAAGTAGAAAAGCTTCCGAAGGTAATTTGTCTTCGAAAATTTTGAGAAAACTTTCGATGCCAATTTGACTTCGGAAGATATTCCTTAGCTTTACAATAATTGCTTCGGAAGAAAAACACTTAAACTATTTCGCTTCCGAGACATATTTAGTTTTGGAAGATATTAAACTTCAGAAGTTCTACTCAAAGAACAAATAAAGCTTCTGAGACTTAATTGCTTTCGGAAAAAAAATTATCGTTCAAAACATATAAGTACTTAGAAGTATATTTAAGCTTCGGAAGATATATCAGAATTTCTTCCGAAGGTAAATTTCTTAGTAAGTAGTTTTTAGTTTTGAAAATATAATTTTCTTCTGAACTCAACTTAATGTATTTCGAAAGAAAATAGATCAGCCATTTTCAAAGTTCTAAGGAATATCATTGAAGAAAGATTTTCTTCCAAGTTAAATAGAGCTTATATGAGTGATGATATAGACAACTTAAGACACACATATTTGAAAAGTAATCTTTAAATTAATTTAAGAAAATCTACTCAAAGTTAATCATCCCAATAGCTAATACAAAATACTTAAATCTCTGTTCAACAAAAGCTTTTGTGAACAGATCAGCATATTGTTCATTTGTGTTAACTTTGACTAGTTTTATCAATCTTTTTTAAAAATTATCTCTTATCTAATGATACCTGATGTTGATGTGCTTTGTATTTGAGTGCTTTAAAGGATTCTCTATGATGGAGATAGCATTGTTGTTGTCTATGTGGATGGGAGTCTCTTTGAAGTTGAATCCATAATCCAACATCTGATTCTGAATCCAAAGCAATTAGGCACAGCAGCTTGCAACAACAATGTATTCAGCTTTAGTAGTTGATGCAGACACATAGGATTATTTCTTGCATAGCCATGAGACTATCCTTCCACCAAAGAATTGACATCCCCCTGATATAGACTTTGCAGTCATGTTGCAGCCACCATAGTCACTATCTGTATAAGCATACCGATTGATGTCAGAATTCTTTGGATACAAGATGCCTAGTTTGGGAGCACCTTTGAGATATCTAAGGATCCTCTTGGCAGCAACCAGGTGTGACATCTTGGGGTTGGCTTGATATCTTGCATATATGCATGTGGCAAACATGATACCAAGCATGCTAGCTGTGAGGTACATAAGAGACCCAATCATAGCACTGTAGAGGTGTTTATCAACATACTCCCCCTCGAGATCAGGTCCTAAGGAATGGTTTCTGGCTATGCGTGTCTTAGCAACCTTACACTCAGTCAGATGAAATCTGACTTGTATGTCTTGAACATACTTTGACTGGTCTATGAAGATGCCATTTTTAACCTGCTTCACATGAATTCCTAGAAAGATATTGAGTTCCCCCATGGCACTCATTTCAAATCTATTCTTCATCAGCTTCTCAAAGTCTTTGTAGAGCTTTGGATTAGTTGACCCAAACATGATGTCATCAACATAAATTCGAACCAGCATCAAGTCATTCCTTGATCCTTTGATGAAGAGTGTGCTATCAGTAGTACCCCTTTTATAACCATGTTGAACAAGGTACTGTGACAGTGTCTCATACCACTTCCTTGGAGCTTGATGCAACCCATAAAGAGCTTTGTCAAGTTTGTAGACATAATCAGGATGATCTGGATCTGTAAAGCCAAGTAGGTGTTTGACATACACTTTCTCATCTATCACTCCATATAGAAATGCACACTTGACATCAACTTGGTAGACCTTAAAATAGTTCGATGCAGTAAAAGCAAGGAATATCCTAAGAGCTTCAAGTATTGCTATAGGAGTAAAAACATCTGTGTAGTCAATCCCTTCTTCTTGAGTGTACCCTTGACAACTAGTCTTGCCTTGTTCTTGATGACAAGTCCTCTATCATCTTTCTTTATCCTAAGGACCTACTTGGTATCTATTGGTGTCTTCCCATGAGGAAGAAGGCATAGGTTTCAAACCTTTTGTCTTTTGAATTAAAACAACTCCTCCTACATTGGTTCAACCCAACTTCCATCCTTCAAAGCTTTATCAATTTTCTTTGGCTCAATCTGGGACAAGAAACAAGAGTATAGACAAAAAAATTTGTCATGGGATTGTCCTATTGTTCTCACCCCTTTCTCAACATCTCCAATGATGTTTGTGGTGGCATGTGACTTGTGGATTCTGAGTTTAGAAATCATAACAAATTGATTTGATAGATTCAAATTGGTGAAATTAAGATCTGGTGATTAAGTAGCACCCACCACATCAGCATACCTATTAAGAAAAACTTGATCCAATGAATGTGTGACATCATTGATGTTGTCTTCAGTGGAGAGGTTATTAGCATCAAGGAATTCTTGATCACTGTCACCATCTCCATCTCCTCCTATATTGGAAATCCCTTCATTTGAATTCTATGCCTCTATGCTAAAATTTATAGGCATCTCAAATGTATCAGCTAAAGAGTTTGTCATGGTAGTGCTGACAGGATTTCCAACTGCAGGGCTAGTTACCACTGGAGCCGAAGAAATTTTATCACTTGGTCTTCTCAACTCAAATCTTAGGTCAGGATCTCCTATGGATAAGCTACCTGTAGATCCAAAAACATCTTAACAAGATTTGTTAAAACAGTTGGTAACTAAATCAAGATCAAATAGCCAATTTAGACCAGAACCTTTAACAATGGGAGTGTGCCCATTGAAGGTCACATTGGCTGACTCCTCAATTATTCTAGTTTTGAGATTGAATACTTATAAGCCTTAGCTTGGGAAGAGTATCCAATAAAGTGTCCATCATCTGATTTCTCAGCAAATTTGGCTATCTGATCTTTGGTATTCAAGATGGTGCATGGACATCCAAATGATCCGAGAAAACCAATGAAAGGTCTTCTTTTGTGCCACAATTCAGAGTCTTACCATGAGTTTTGACTACTAAAACTTTATTCTGCACATAGCAGGCAATGTTGTCTGCCTCTACCCACAAGGTGATGGACATTTTAGAGTTAGAGAGCATGGTCCTTGCAGCCTCAATAAGTGTCCTGCTTCTCCTCTTAGCAATTTCATTTTGCTAAGGAGTCCTAGGAGCACTATATTGTCTTGTAATACCTTTTTCATCACAAAATATATCTAGGATTTAGATCATGAATTTGATTTCTTGATCACATCTTATGATTTTGACTTTATGATCACATTGATTCTCAATTTTTAAAATGAAGTTCTTCAAGATATCAGGGGTCTCATCCTTAGTTTTAAGAAAAAAGACCCAAGTGTACCTTGTAAAATTATCTGTGATCACCAGGCAATATAAAGTTCTTCCTAAACTCATTACACTAGTGGGGCCAAACAGATCTATAAATAATAAGTGTAGGGGAGTAGTGATGGAGTTCTTTTCCTTTGGCTTGTGAGACACTTTGTGTTGCTTTCCTTTCAGACATGCAACACAATGGTCATCACTTGTAAACTCTTTCTTTGACATTCCAGTTACCAAATCATTTTTAATTAGTTTATTAATGTTCTTAAAGTTACATAGCATATTTTTTAATGCCAGAGAAAAGACTCGTCAGTATTGGCTTTAGACAGAAAGCAAGTATAATACTCGACTAAACTAAGAATGATAATATTATAATAAATTTAAAGCAAATGTATTATATATATATATATATATATATATATATATATATATATATATATATATATATATATATATATATATATATATATGTATATGTATATGTAAAATAAATTAAAATAAATAGCAGTGCATTAAATCGGAAGTCTCACGTGGCTTCCATGGACCAAATCATATTTATCCAATTATTTTCTTTAATCGGAAGTCAATTTATATCTTCCATGGAACCCACGTAACACAACAACCTCACGACGATATGATCCTGCACGTACGATCTATTTCAGTCGCGGCCGGTGATTTTGTTGAGATCTCTAAGCCACCGTGAACCACCGTCGCACCACACCACCACCGATCGCCGCTGCTAAGCCTTGATATATCACCAAGATCATCATTGTTGTTGGTTAGAATCCACCGTTGCATTGTCTTTGCCACAGAGGCATGGTGCAGTTCACGTTGAGTCCTCGGAGGTCGTTCCGGTATAGCAAACAGGTATAAATTCGTTGTTCCCCTTCTTGTTAGAATCCGACCTTTGTATAATGTCGATCAGAAATTTGGTTGATTCATGCCGATATAATTGTGATACTAAAACGCAGTCTCCGGGAACCAATATTGTCGCCTTTCATTCCAGTTCAGACCTTCGTATCAATTCGACTCGTTAATCATAATTCAGGTAACAACATCGATCCTTAATCGGGAGAATTATTCTCCATTATTACGCCTTTAATTTGATTGATTGTAATTAGTCATATTTTCCTAATTTGTATCCTAAATTGTTGTAACTACTCTTATTTAAGTAAATGAGATCTCAATGTTTTTTTTGTGGACAAAAATCATCCTCTCCAATATGGTATCAGCCAATTGATCCATACCCACCACGTAACCCCTTCTCCTTAGTTTTCTTCGACAGCTTCCTCCATACAATGGCAACCTCATCTTCTAACTCTACTCTCCCCATGAACACCCTCCTCCACATGCTCACTATAAAACTCACCTCTTCAAACTACTTACTTTGGAGAAATCAAGTCATACCCCGACCCTTCTTCATCACCAAAATTGGTACCGTTTTGTTGACTGTTCATATCCCGCTCCTTCCAAAACCTTAACTGTCGATGCAAAGGAGAGCCCTAATCCCGAATATGCTTCTTGGTTCGAGTCCGACCAACGTATTCTTTTGCTCCTACAATCGTCTCTTACCGAGGAGGCCATGGCCGAAGCTCTTGGCCTATCATCTTCTCGAGAAGTTTGGCTCGCTCTTGAGTCGGCATACAGTCATGATTCGATGGAACGATCTCAGAATCTCAAGGATGCGCTACGGCATCTAAAAAAGGGTGTGCTTTCAGTCTCCGACTATGGTAAGAAATTTAAATTTCTTTGCGACCAATTATCAGCCATCGGTAGCCCCGTTCCCGAAAATGACAAATGTCACTGGTTTCTTTGCGGTTTGGGTTCGGCTTTTGAAACGTTTTCCACAGCCCAACGAGCGATTCAGCCAAGACCTCTATTTCGTGACTTACTTGCCAAAGCCGAAGGTCATGAACTGTTTGTCACATCCCTGCATGGCTCTAATCCCGCACCTTCCCCGGTAGCTTTCATGGCCCAACAACAACAACCATGGTCACCATTTCGTGGGGGGCGAGGTCGGTTGGGTTGTGGTTCATCGTCTCGTGGTGGTTATTCATCTCGTGGAAAGGGGCGTCACAATCCTCATTGTCAACTCTGTCGACATGATGGCCATTACGCAAGCTCATGTCTGGATTTGGCCTCATATGCAAACAAATCTTCCTACTCCGCTGCATATTTGGCACAAGCATTTCATGCCGATTGCAACCTAAACGACTACAATCCAGATTGGAACTCAGATTCTGGAGCCACACTACATATGGCTCCTTCACCCAATGATGTTGATTCCTCCATACCCTACCATGGTAATGCAAAAGTCTATGATGGAAATGGTAATGCTCTTTCCATTTCTCGTATTGGAAATCTTAATATTAGTCCTCACTTGAAACTAAAGGATGTTTTAATAGTTCCTGAACTAACGAAAAAGTTGTTGTCAGTTAGCAAGATGACTAATGATTATCCGGTTGATTTTGTGTTTTCTCGTTCTCATTTTCAAATTCAGGACAGGGCAACCAAGAAAACACTCGCAAAAGGAACCCTTAAAGACGGGCTTTATGTCCTATGTCCCAGTTTTCAAGCACTCACAGCATCTACCATTTCTCCATCTATGGCATCCTTTGAATTATGGCATAAACGTCTCGGGCATGTTGCTTTTGATGTTATCTCAGTTTTGAATAAGTTTGGTTTTTTACATATAACTTCCATTTTACCTAAACCACATGTTTGTGAATCTTGTGAACTTTCTAAGCAACACAAATTGCCATTTACTTTAAATGATAAACGTGCATCTCACGCGCTTGATTTGGTACATTGTGATTTGTGGGGATCCGCACCCGTCCCTTCTAGAGATGGTTATCTTTACTATGCGTTATTTATTGATGATTATTCACGGTTTTCTTGGTTTTATCCACTAAAAACAAAGTCTGAATTTTATGGGGTACTCAATATTTTTGTTACTTTTGCTCAAAATCAGTTCTCACGCAAACTGAAAGTGTTTCAAAGTGATGGTGGAACCGAATTCTTAAATCATAAAGTACAAAGATTCTTTCAGGCTAACGGAAGACATCATCAAATGTCTTGTCCATACACTCCCCAACAAAATGGACGGGCCGAAAGAAAACATCGACATCTAACCGAAACCGGTCTTGCCATGTTGTTCGATGCAAATGCTCCCGTTGAATTTTGGGTAGACGCCTTCTCCTCGGCCGCTCATGTCATCAATCGTCTTCCCACAAAAGTATTAGATGACAAATCACCGTATGAGCTACTTTATAAATCGGTTCCGATCTACAACAACTTCAAAGTGTTTGGGTGTCGTGTCTTTCCATATTTACGTCCTTATGCTCCTCGAAGCATTGCATGTATCTTCGTTGGCTATTGCACTCAATACAAAGGGTATAAATGCTTAGATCCAACTACCGGTCGGACGTACATCACTCGACATGCAAAATTTGATGAAACATGTCTACCATTTTCTTCTCATACATCCACCTCACATAGTAACATTGGCACTTTATTTTTAAGCTCATATCACGAAGACTTGGCCCCATCCATAAATACTTCACAAACACAATCTCCATAAAAAACCCACACTAAAAACTTATCACTGAACTCATGCCCTTCTTGCTCATCAGACTCATCTCACCCTTCAGCCCAAGCCACTCAACCACACATTCCAATCATGGATCCCACTCCCACATCAGTAAGCATAACCCCACAAAGTTCAACTAATACAATCCCCCCAACCTCTACTGATGTCACCCCACCACCCGTCCTTCAAACGGCACCCATTTTGTCCCACCTTCGACCATGTCTACCCAAACCGTGCCATCTTCTCATCCCATGATCACTCGTAAAAATGCCGGCATTTCAAAACCCAAACACATCATGAATCTTCATGTTATATCTTCTACTTCGCTTCTTCAAGCATTATTATCTAAAACCGATCCTAAAGGTTTCAAAACCGCTTTTAAAGAAAGGCATTGGCGCTAGGCCATGCACACGGAGATGTCCGCTCTTTACAAAAACAAAACATGGACACTCGTTCCTCATCCGACTCATGCCAATGTAGTCGGGTCCAAATGGATTTATCGCACCAATACCATGCCGACGGTTCCATAGATCGGTACAAAGCATGTCTTGTCGCACAAGGCTTTTATCAAATCCCGGGATTTGATTTCTCGCATACTTTCAGTCCCGTAGTTAAAGCCACCACCGTCCGTCTTGTTCTATCTCTTGCTGTGTCGAACCGTTGGAAATTGCACCAACTTGACGTGAATAACGCGTTCATAAATGGTCGTCTTGGTGAGGTCGTCTACATGGAACAACCACCGGTCGTCTTGACAAAGCCCTCTATGGTCTCAAGCAAGCCCCACGAGCATGGTTCCAACGTCTAAGCACGTTTCTTATTCAACAAGGTTTCAAGTGTAGCCAAGCCGACACATCATTATTTATTTTCCATCGTGGTACTTCTCTCGTTTATCTCTTGGTATATGTTGATGATATCATAATCACCGGGAACCATGCTCCATCGATTCAACACTTCATTAATCAATTGCAATCTGAATTTGCAATAAAACACTTAGGCAAACTAAACCATTTTTTAGGCCTTGAAGTCTCACACAATATGGATGGATTGTTCCTTAGTCAAACGAAGTATGCACGTGATATTCTCACCCGAGCAGGACTCCTCGATTCCAAACCCGTGGCCACTCCACTTGCTACCAATGATGTCTTCACAAATAATGGCAAACCGTTTCACGATCCCACAATGTACCGGTCCTTTGTAGGTGCCTTGCAATATCTAACTATCACACGACTTGATCTTTCTTATGCGGTAAATTAAGCAAGTCAATTTCTTCAAGCACCTACGGATGATCACTTTCAAATGGTTAAAAGAATCATGAGGTATGTCAAAGGCACTATTATTTACGGGTTACGATTCACTACTCCCACTATTTCGAAACTTGTGGGATATTCAGATACCGACTGGGCTCGGTGCATTGAAACCCGATGATCTACATACGGGTATTCCATATTTCTTGGCGGAAATTTAGTATCTTGGAGTGCTAAAAAGCAGCCCACCGTCTCTCGTTCAAGCTGTGAGTCTGAGTACAGGGCTATGGCAAATACTGCAGCTGAGCTCATCTGGATCACTCATCTTCTCAAGGATCTTAATGCGTTACCAAACGAGTGACCTACTCTACTTTGTGACAACCTTAGTGCCATTTTTCTAAGTCAAAACCTGGTTGCTCATAAACGAGCAAAACACATTGACATTGATTATCATTTTGTTCGAGAGCTCGTATCATCCGGTAAGCTATACACGAAGTTCGTTCCAACCAAGCTCCAGGTGGCAGACATCTTCTCTAAACCGCTACCAAGACCGTTGTTTGAATCATTTCGAAAACAGTTACGAGTATGCTCACCTATTCCGCTTGAGGGGGGTAATCGGGAGAATTATTCTCCATTATTACGCCTTTAATTTGATTTATTGTAATTAGTCATATTTTCCTAATTTGTATCCTAAATTGTTGTAACTACTCTTATTTAAGTAAATGAGATCTCAATGTTTTTTTTGTGGACAAAAATCATCCTCTCCAATAATCCTCCTATCTGTTCCGTGTAAACTTTACGTGTTCAAAGTGTCCTTTGTGATTTCCGAATACGTTTCCGGCGATTTGATTTCTGGTTAACAAGAAATATGTATAATCAAACCAAAAATATAACAAGGATCACCATGTCGAGTTCTCTTCTTTTTTTTTTTGGATTACACACCTGCTTCGGTTTAGTTTGGTTCAGGAGTTCGACACATTAAGACACCATAAGCATAAGTGATTTTTGTTCTTTCTATTGAATTGTTGGGTGTATTTGAACTTCTATTATGATTAATTTTAGGTTGGAAATAAAAGTTAAAATTGTGTTATTTAGGTTATGTCATGGAAGAAGATGAGCAAATTTCCTTTTTGCTATGTTGTCATGAGCTTAAGTTCTTTAAGGTTATTTTATGCAAATCGTTGTTTGCATGCAGTGCAACTAAATCCGTAAAATAACTCTATAATATTAATCTAAAATATTTAATTAAACAAATAAATATTATGATAATAAGACGAGTACAAATTATGATATGTATAAAAATAAAGGCTAATGGCAATGTAGAGTTTTTAATATATTTGGTCGCCGGAAACTAAATGACTCATCACAAAGTAAATTACATCCGTAAATATAATTCCAAGTTATTTATAGTGTAAGCTCAAACACGATAAAGGACGACTTGGTTGTCTTTGCCTTGCTAAACTAAGGTACGGATTCTTGGTCATTTTTACCGTAGTATAAATCATGTTTTCCGTTACTTTGGAGTACGGATTCTTGATTCTTTCTATCGTAGTATAAACCATGTTTTTCCGTTACTTTGGAGTATGGATTATTTGTACTTTTGTTGTTATAATTCATTGTTTCTTCAATTGATACGACCCATTTGACCTTCGGGCATTTACTAGTCGTCTATTATTATTTATTTAGTTCTGCTCTTACTTGTTTTGAGACTTGTAGCATGCAATAGATTTTTATAAATTTGTGCTCATTATTGCATGTTCTTAGAAATAATAAGTTGAAGTCTATTGATACGTTATGTGTTAGGTAGTTATACTACCCTTTGATTTAGTATTCTGTTACCCGAGCATGTCCGACATGTCATTGTGGCGTCAATGACATGACACTTTTCGTGACAGTGTTTTAAAAAGCTCACGGCGTCTCCGTTAACACGTTAGTACTCAAGTAGTACATTGGCCATATTTATTTGGGAGGCCGATGGGTCGATCCTAGTTCAGTTCAGATCAGTTTGGTTCTGGGGGATGGAATCATGTGTGTAGGCCCCGCACACCATCTCATATAGGTGCATAGCCTAGCTAGCTGTGTACCCGTCAGTTCAGATTTGGCTCTAGGTACTTTCTTATATTACACGACTTATTTTATTTGACTATACTTTTCGTGTAGATCAGTTAGGTTTCAATTTCAGTATTACATGTTCAACTCAGTATCATAGAAAGTATTATATGCATAGAATAAGATTTCAGTTTTCAATATCATATGATCAGTTCTGTATCAGTTTCGTGTGTAGAAGTTGATAATACGTTTTATCGTTATATCGTCATTACTATTGTTCTTTCCGTCACTAAGCAACTTTTGGGTCAGCCGTATTTTCTTTTGTGTTGTTTTCTTATTAATTTGTAGGTACTCAGGGTAACCCGGGAAATCAGTGAAGAGTGAGTTGAAGATCAAGACTTTGCTTTCTCTTTAACTAGTGTAGTGAATGTTTAATTAGGTTCCTTTGAAGTATTTGGTTTGTTGAATTGCTGATTTCACACCGTCTCTTTTAGATAATTGATTTGGTTTTTGATTTGATATCTGTAATAGTGACACGTCAGCCTTTTCGGGTTGGGGTGTTACAGTTATGGTATCAGAGCAAAGGCTCTTTCCTGTAGAAAACTTAAATGCAAATAATTAAACTTGTGCGATAATGGGTAGACGTTGGGTTAGGATCTAATCTTTTGCCAATCTAGATTCTTGTGCTCACACGTATATCTTTATTTCAGATGGCTCCTAAGAGACGTGTAAACAATCGTAATAACACGAATGGCTCCTCGTCTGATACAAACTTGGAAGCATTAGTTGCTAATGCTGTCAACACTGCTATTTCGGGAATGCTCCCTAACATGATGGCTCAAACTGCTCAAATCGTTTTCCAACAAATGCAGCATGCTAATATGGTTGTAAACCAAGGAGCACGACCTGTTGGGAACACTTCTGGAACACCACCCACTGGGAATGTCACTGGAGCACCACATGCCAGGAACACCAATGGCGTACCACCCTCTGGGAACGCCACTGGTGCACCACCTGTTGGGAACGTCACTAGCCCACCCCTTGGCAGAAATGCCACAGGGGCATCATCTGAAGTGAATGCCATAGGGGCGCCACCTGGCGGAAACAATACAGGAGCACCTCCCGATGGTAGTACCGCACCACCCCGTGATGGTATTCATGCTTAGTTGGAATGTTTTTAGAAGCAAAGGCCTAAATCCTTCGGTACTTCTAGTGATCCGATCGAGGTGCAAAATTGGATCAGTCATACTGAGAAATTGTTTGAGGTACTTGGTGTGGAGGACGTATACAAAGTAAGGCTGGCAACATACAAGTTAGAGAATGATGCTCATAGATGGTGGATGACTATGAAACAAGCTAGAGGAGGAAATGCATATGCAGCTGCACTTCCTTGGGATGAATTCCGAGGGTTATTTTATGAGGAGTACTGCACTGCTGCTGACCGCACTGAGTATCGTACGCGGTATGCTAATATTAGACAGAGGGATGATGAGCACATAACCAATTTCAAAACACGATTTACTCAGTTAGTGAGTTTTCTTGGTGCCTCCGCAGGTTCACCGCATGAGCAGACATAAAATTTTCAGTGGGCCATATGTGTAAGAGACCGAAAGTTTATGCTGAATCACTAGTTTAAAGATATTAATGAAGTGGTTGATGCTATTAAAGACTTATATAATGATAAAAATAATGGAAAGAAGTCATATGATGATAACCATAAGCGGCCTAGAGAATATGACCATGATCAGTCTTCCCCTCATACGAATAAAAATCAGTCTTCATCACCACGAGACCATCAAAACCGCTTTGATCACAACAAAAACAACTCTCGACCATGGAAGAATTGAAACCAAAACCAGAAATCAGCTAGTAATCAGACTCAGAAGGCCCCTACTCGTGCTCAACCATCAAATCAGCAACACCCTCATCAGGATCAGGATACTACCCCTCAATGTAACACCTGCGGAAAACTTCATAAGGGAGTTTGTCGTCTAGCGGGAGGATTATGTTTTAGATGTGGGCGTGTAGGACACATGATTAGGGATTACCCTTAGCGTGATCCTCGTACTGATGCTGGAGGGAATCGGGTTTGTGATAGTCTTTATTGACCTAATGAACCGTGTTTTCCGTAAGTTCCTTGATAAGTTTGTGATAGTCTTTATTGACAACATTTTAATTTATTCTAAATGTAAGGAGGAGCATGAGAATCATCTTCGCATCATACTTGAAACACTACGTGAAAAGAAGCTTTATCCTAAATTTTCATAGTGCGAATTCTGGCTGAATCAAGTAGGTGTGGATGGTCTTATGATGGATCTAGCTAAGATAGAGGCTATTACAAAATGGTTTAGGCCTACTTCAGCCACAGAAGTTCGAAGTTTTCTTGGTCTTGCAGGTTATTATCGCAGATTTGTCGAAGGGTTTTCGATTATAGCTTTACCCCTTACGCAATTGTTGAGGAAAGGGGCTAAGTACTCTTGGAACGATGAACGAGAGAAAAATTTTGAAGAGCTAAAGAAGAGATTGGTATCTGCTTCGATTCTCATACTTCCATCAGGCACAGGTGGATACCAAATTTACAGTAATGCCTCTAAAAAGGGACTTGGATATGTGCTGATGCAACATGGTATGGTCATTGCTTATGCTTCATGATAGTTGAAACCTTACGAGGTTAATTATCCTATGCACGACCTTGAGCTTGCTGCTGTTATTTTCGCTTTAAGGATTTGGCGTCACTATCTCTATGGAGAGACTTGTGATATCTTTACTGATCATAAGAGCTTGAAATATATCTTTACGCAAAAGGAACTAAACATGAGACAGAGGAGATGGTTAGAGCTGTTAAAAGACTATGATGCTAACATTCAATATCATCCAGGAAAGGCCAATGTGGTAGCTGATGCTCTTAGCCGAAAGAGCTCGGGGACGGTAGCCTCTCTACAGCTACAACCTCAGATTATTACAAATCTTGATAGATTGGGTACCAGTCTTTATACTGGCAAAAGTGACAGGTATCTTGCTAGATTTTAGATCGAGCCGGATCTAGTATCTCGAATTAAGGACACACAGAAAGACGATGGTGAACTTTGGGCAATCTTACAGAATGTGGAGAATCGGAAACAATCAGAATTCAGAGTAGATGAGCATGGAGTAGTTTGGTGTGGAAAACGTTTATGTGTGCCTAGTGATTCTGCTGTTAGAGAATCTTTATTAGCCGAAGCTCATAGTTTGTCATTCTCTATCCACCCTGGATCTACTAAGATCAATCTGGATCTTCGTCAGAAATTTTGGTGGAACGGAATGAAAGAGGACATGGCTAAGTATGTTAGCAGATGTCTTACTTGTCAGTAAGTTAAGATTAAGCATCAGAGAGTAGTGGTTTACTTCAGCCACTACCTATTCTGGTATGGAAATGGGGTGATATTTCCGTTGATTTTGTGACAGGGTTGCCGAAAACATTTAAGAAGAATGATGTAATATGGGTTGTAGTTGACAGATTGTCAAAGTCGGCTCATTTTCTTCCAATTTAACAAGGATTCTCGGTTAGCAAACTATCTGAAGTGTTTACACAAGAGATTATTAGACTTCATGGCACTCCGGTCTTTATCGTGTCTGATCGAGACCTGAGGTTCACTTCTCATTTTTGTAAGGGTTTGCATGCCACATGGGGTACTAACTTGAGGTTTAGCATGGCGTTTCATCCTCAGACTGACAGTCAGTCGGAGCGTACTATTCAGACACTTGAGGATATGCTTCGAGCTTGTGCTATAGAGTGGACTGGGAATTGGGTTGAGTACTTGTGTTTGGTTGAGTTTGCCTACAACAATAGTTGGCAAGCTAGCATTGGCATGGCACCATTCGAATTATTGTATGGTCGTAAATGTAGAGCACCTATTTGTTGGGAAGAGGCCAGTGAAAGAATCATTGAAGGACCTAATTTAGTTCAGATTATGAATGAGAAAGTTGCTATTGCTAGAGAAAATTTAAAGGAAGCTCAAAGTAGACAGAAAAGTTATACTGATTGACACCATCGACCTTTGTAGTTTAATGTTGGTGATAAATTATTTTTTAAGAGTTTCACCTTGCAGAGGCGTACGTCGTTTTGGCATCAAAGGAAAGCTCAGCCCTAGATTCATCGAACCATTTGAGATTTTAGAAAGAATTGGTGAAGTCTCTTATGGGTTGGCATTACCACCTCGTTGTCATATGTGCATAATGTCTTTCATGTATCTCTATTAAGGGGGTATAATTATCATCCTATTCACATTGTGAATTATCCGCTTCATCTGATTTGTGAAGACTTATTGTTCGAGGAAGAACTTGAAGCTATCCTTGATCAGCAAGAACGCATTATGCGCAAGAAACCCAATCCTTTTGTTAAGGTGCTTTAGAAGAACCATTCTGAACGCGAAGCTACATGGGAGATGGAAGATGCGATCTGTTCTCAATATCTGCATCTATTTACATCTTAGTATTTTGTTTCGGTTTATTAGATCAAATCCGTCCTTGCGTCTGAATTATCAGATGTTTATTTCACTTGTTATTTTTTATCACTCTGATTAATTTATGTCATAACCACCTTTAGAACTGTACCTAGCAATTTCAAGGTCGAAATTTATTTTTAGAGGGGTAGAATTATAATACTCGACTAAACTAAGAATGATAATATTATAATAAATTTAAAGCAAATGTATTATCTGTATATATATTTATACTTATTAATAAAATAATAACTTTAGTGCCGCGTGACATTCTTTTAAGGCTCTAATTTTTTTAGTTCCAGCCTAAATATGTTTTCAATATTAGGTTAGATTCATTTATAGACATCTGGGGAAATTTTAAAAATTTAACTTTAAATCAGAGTGCATTCTTTTTTGAAAATGAAATCAAACCCGATTATTTTTCTTTCTTCAAATAATTCATCTACAAAAACTGCAGATCACTTTCAAATCCATAAAATATTCGGTTTATATTCGAATAGTGACAAAAATTACGGGATTTCTTCATCGAACCTCTTCAATTCGAAGGAATTCATGGGTATCTTTCTTTGGAAATGAAATCATACCCGATTTTATAACACACAAATTGAATAAATAAAATATCACATAGTTTGTATACAATTTTAGAAAATATAAAACAATATTTTCATATAAAATATGATTAAATTAAATATGTAAATATTTCAAGTAAAACAACAATAATATCTTTTAGAAAATAGAATTCATGGGTAAACTATTGTTTTAGATGCTTACTTTATTTAAGTTGTATTGTAATTATTTAATGATATACAACTTTCATTGTTACTTTGTCTGTTATTTGATATTTTATCTACAAGTTGAAAAAATCATAACACGTATACCTGCAAGTTTAAACTTATTATATATCTATAAAGATTGTTTGATGCATACTACAACCTGTAACCTGTTTATGTACCAGCAAGCATTGTATATCAATTTAAATCTTTAATTATTTTGTTGTTTAATTAAATCAATACATTGTTGTTTATAATAATTTAGTATCTAATTCCATCTGATAATAATTTTTATTATTTTAATTAACTCATCTGTTGACCATATACCTACAGGTTGATTATATGCTGGTCAATTTTAATTGTGCATGAAATTAGTTCATATATATATATATATATATATATATATATATATATATATATATATATATATATATATATATATATATAACATTAAGTACAACTCTATATACAATTCACACTACCTTTTGATGAGGTATGTATGAAATGTTATGCAGATTAACTAAAAGTCAAATTTTATACTCTTTTTAACTCATTGTTTGTATCTGTATACTATGATGTAACATTTGGTTTAAATTATTGTGGTTTTTTGTTGTGTTTGTATCATTTTACCTTACTATGAACATCAATGAAGCACCTTCTTTGACTTTCTACTTACTTATATATAACAGGTTGTTTTATATGCTTACTTTATTTGAGTAGTATTATAGTTATTTAGTTATGTGCAATTGTCAAGTTATCTTTCCTTTCGCTATATATTACTTTAGATGGTTTAATTATATGCAAACCGTTGTTTTAGATGTTTACTCTATATGAGTTGTATTGTAATTGTTTAATGATATACAACTTTCATTGCTACTTTTGTCTGTTGTTTAATATTCTACCTGCAAGTTGAAAAAAATCATAACATATATACCTATAAGTTCAAACGTATTATTTATCTGCGAAGATTGTTTGATGTGTACTGCAACTTGCAACCTGTTTATGTACCAACAAACATTGTATATCAATTTAGATCTTTAGTTACTTTGTTGTTTAATTGAATTAAAACATCTAAATCCATCTGCTAATAATATTTTCATAAAAGTCTATATACAAAGTATTATCAATAACATTATAACTTACGAACCTTTTTAAACAACAACAATATTTTTGGATTGAACCTGTGTATTACACGGTCTTTAGCCTAGTATATATATATATATATATATATATATATATATATATATATATATATATATATATATATATATATATATCAGTGCATTAAATCGGAAGTCTCACGTGGCTTCCATGGACCAAATCATATTTATCCAATTATTTTCTTTAATGTTATCACCAACAACTAACTCACCGAAATTCCCAAGCTTGATCCGTCAATTTATATCCTCCTCAATCATTATGGAACCCACGTAACACAACAACCTCACGACGATATCATCCTGCACGTACGATCTATTTCAGTCGCGGCCGGTGATTTTGTTGAGATCTCTAAGCCACCGTGAACCACCGTCACACCACACCACCACCGATCGCCGCTGCTAAGCCTTGATATATCACCAAGATCATCATTGTTGTTGGCTAGAATCCACCGTTGCATCGTCTTTGCCACACAGAGGCATGGTGCAGTTCAAGTTGAGTCCTTGGAGGTCGTTTCGGTAAAGCAAACAGGTATAAATTTGTTGTTCCCCTTCTTGTTAGAATCCGACCTTCGTATAATGTCGATCAGAAATTTGGTTGATTCATGCCGATTTAATTGTGATACTAAAACGAAGTCTCCGGGAACCAATATTGTCTCCTTTCGTTCCAGTTCAGACCTTCGTATCTATTCGACTCGTTAATCATAATTCAGGTAACAACATCGATCCTCCTATCTGTTCCGTGTAAACTTTACGTGTTCAAAGTGTCCTTTGTGATTTCCGAATACGTTTCCGGCTATTTGATTTCTGGTTAACAAGAAATATGAATAATCAAACCAAAAATATAACAAGATCAGCGTGTCGAGTTCTCGTCTTTTTTTTGGATTACACACCTGCTTCGGTTTAGTTTGTTTCAGGAGTTCGACACTTTAATACCCCATAAGCATAAGTGACTTTTGTTCTTTCTACTGAATTGTTGGGTGTATTTGAACTTCTATTATGATTAATTTTAGGTTGGAAATAAAAGTTAAAATTGTGTTATTTGGGTTATGTCATGGAAGAAGATGAACAAATTTCCATTTTGCTACTGTTGTCATGAGCTTAGGTTCTTTAAGGTTATTTTATGCAAATCGTTGTTTGCATGCAGTGCAACTAAATCCATAAAATAACTCTATAATATTAATCTAAAATATTTAATTAAACAAATAAATATTATGATTATAAGACGAGTACAAATTATGATATGTATAAAAATAAAGGCTAATGGCAATGTAGAGTTTTTAATGTATTTGGTCGCCGAAAACTAAATGACTCAAAGTAAATTAAATCCGTAAATATAATTCCAAGTTATTTATAGTGTAGGCTTAAACACGATATAAGGACGACTTGGTTAGCTTTGCCTTGCTAAACTAAGGTACGGATTCTTGGTCCTTTTTACCGTAGTATAAATCATGTTTTCCGTTACTTTGGAGTACGGATTCTTGATTCTTTCTATCGTAGTATAAACCGTGTTTTTCCGTTACTTTGGAGTATGGATTATTGGTACTTTTATTGTTATAATTCATTGTTTCTTCCATTGATATGACCCATTTGGCCTTCGGGCATTTACTAGTCGTCTATTATTATTTATTTAGTTCTGCTCAGACTCGGTTTGAGACTTGTAGCATGCAATAGATTTTTATAAATTTGTGCTCATTATTGCATGTTCTTAGAAATAATAAGTTGAAGTGTACTGATACATTATGTGTTAGGTAGTTATGCTACCCTTTGATTTAGTATTCTGTTACCCGAGCATGTCCGACATGTCATTGTGGCATCAATGACATGACACTTTTCGTGACGGTGTTTTAAAAAGCTCACGGCGTCTCCGTTAACACGTTAGTACTCAAGTAGTACTTTGGCCATATTTATTTGGGAGGCGGATGGGCCGATCCTAGTTCTGTTCAAATCAGTTCAGTTCCGGGGGATTTAATCATGTGTGTACGCCCCACAGACCATCTCATATAGGTGCATAGTCTAGCTAGCTATGTATCCGTCAGTTCAGATTCGGCTCTTGGTTCTTCCTTATATTACACGGCTTATTTTATTCGACTATACTTGTTGTGTAGATCAGTTAGGTTTCAATTTCAGTATTACATGTTCAGTTCAGTATCAGATAAAGTATTATATGCTTAGAATCAAATTTTATTTTTCAGTATCATATGATCAGTTCTGTATCAGTTTTGTGTGTAGAAGTTGATAATACGTTTTATCGTTACATCGTTATTACTATTGTTCTTTCCGTCACTGAGCAACTTATGCCTCAGCCGTATTTTCTTTTGTGGTGTTTTCTTATTAATTTGTAGGTAATCGGGGTAATCCGAGAAATCAGTGAAAAGTGAGTTGAAGATCAAGACTTTGCTTTTGCTTTAACTAATGTAGTGAATGTCTAATTAGGTTCCTTTGAAGTATTTGGTTTGTTGAATTGCTGATTTCACACCATCTCTTTTATATAATGGATTTGGTTTTTGATTTGATATTTGTAATAGTGAACGTCAGCCTCTTCGGGGTGGGGTGTTACAGCAAGAAACTTCTCTAGATAGGGAGGTTTCTTGCAAATCCATCTTGTACATGTTCTCTTTCCTAGGGGCTCTGAGCAAGATATGCTCTTGAGGAATGACCACCCTAGTCTTGAGAACAATGCACTCATGCTCAGTAAAGAGCATGTTATGTCCCTAGTCACAAAATTAGGATACACTCAAGAGATTGTACCCAAACTCTTTAACATAGTTTGCTTTCTCAATGTTGAGCTTACCATTTGTGACCCTGCCCCTACCTGTGATGTAACCACCTGATTCTCCTCCAAAGGCAAATGGCCCTCCATCAATTTTCCCAAAATTTTGAAGCAAAGAGCCATTGCCTGTCATGTGTCTGGAACAGCCACTATCAATGATCCAAACATTTCCTTTGGTCTTCAGTTGTTCCTGCACAGAAAGAGATGGTTACTTACATTTGGAAACCCAAGTCTTATTGGTCTTTGGCTCATCAAAGTGAACTAAAGATAGTTCAACAATTATTGATCCTATATGCAAGCTCTGAGGATCATTTGTTGTCGTTGATAAAGAACTTTCGGTCACATGGCCTTTCTTCATCTTCCACACCTGCAAAGTCTAGTCTTCCAAAGATGGTGTGGAAGATGAAGAAAGACCATATGCCTGAAAGTTCTTCATCAACAACAGCAAATGATCCTTAGAGCTTGCATATAGGAACAATTACTGTTGCATTATCTTTAGTTCACTTTGACAAGCCCAAGACCAACAAGGTTTGGGTTTCCAATTGTAACTAACCATTTCTTTCTGTGCAGGAACAGCTAAAGATCAAAGGAAATATATGGATCATTGATAGTGGTTGTTCTAGGCACATGATAGGTAATGGCTCTTTGCTTCAAAACTTTAAGAAAATTGATGGAGGGCTAGTTTCTTTGGAGGAGATTCAGGTGGTTACATTACTTGAAGGGTCAGGGTCATAAATGGTAAGCTCAGCATTGAGAAGGTAAACTTTGTTAAGGATCTTGGGTATAATCATCTGAGTGTATCCTAATTTTGTGATCAGAGACATAACATGCTTTTTACAGAGCATGAGTGCACTGTTTTCAAGGCCGGGGTGGTCATTCCTCAAGAGCATATCTCGCTTAGAGCCCCTAGAAAAGGGAACATGTACAAGATGGATTTGTAGGAAACATCCCCATTAGGAGAAGTTTCTTGCTTTCTATCCAAAGCCAACAGTGATGAGTCTTTCCTCTGGAATAAAAGAATATGCCATGTAAACTTTAAAAACATGAATAAATTAATTAAGAATGATTTGGTAACTGGAATGCCAAAGAAATAGTTTACATGTGATGACCATTGTGTTGCTTGCCTGAAAGGGAAGTAGCACAAAGTGTCTCACTATCCAAAGGAGAGGAACTTAATCACTACTCCCCTACACTTATTACATATGGATCTCTTTGGCCCCACTAGTGTAATGAGTCTAAGAAGGACCTCTTTTTGTTTGGTGATCACAGATGATTTTACAAGATACACTTGGGTCCTCTTCCTTAGAACTAAGGATGAGACCCCTGAGATCTTGAGGAACTTCATTTCGAAAAATGAGAATCAACGTGATCACAAGGTCAAAATCATAAGATGTGATCAAGGAATTGAATTCAAGAACCAAATCCTTGATGCATTTTATGATGAGAAAGGTATTACAAGAAAATATAGTGCTCCCAGGACTCCTCAGCAAAATGGTGTTGCTGAGAGGAGAAACATGACACTTATTGAAGCTACAAGAACCATGTTATCTGACTCTAAACTGCCCATCACCTTCTGGGCAGAGGCAATTAACACTACCTGCTATGTGCAGAACAAAGTTTTAGTAGTTAAGACTCATGGTAAGACTCCTTATGAGCTGTGGCACAAAAGGAGACCTTTCATTGGTTTTCTAAGATCATTTGGATGTTCTTGCACCATCTTGAATGCCAAACATAAGATAGCCAAATTTGCTCAGAAATCAAATGATGGACACTTTATTGGATACTCTTCTCAAGCTAAGGATTATAGAGTATACAATCTCAGAACTAGAGTAGTTGAGGAGTCAGCTAATATGACCTTTAATAGGTTTTGGTCCTGATTGGCTGTTTGATCTTGAGTTAGTTACCAACTGTTTTAACAAATCTTGTGAAGATGTTTCAGGATCTACATGTAGCTTATCAACAGGAGATCCTAATCCAAGATTTAAGCTGAGAAGACCAAGTCAAAAAACTACTTTAGCTCCAGTGGTAACAAACCCTATAGTTGGAAATCTTGTCAGCACACAATGAAAAACTCTTCAGCTGACACATCTGTGGTGCTTACAAATTCCAGCACAGAAGCATATAACTTAATGATGGAGTTTCCAATGTAAGAGGAGATGGTGGTGGTGATAGTGATCAGGAATTTCTTGATGCTAATAACCACTCCATGGAAGACAACATCAATGATGTCACACTCTTGTTGGATCAAGTCTCTTTATAAGTGTGTTGATGTGGTGGGTGATACTCAATCACTAGATCTGAATTTCACCAACTTAGATCTCTCCAACCAACTTGCTATGATTCCTCAACTGCGAATCCACAAGTCCTATCCCACCACAAACATCATTGGAGATGTTGAGAAAGGAGTGAGAATAAGAGGACAAACCCATGACAAAAATGTTTGGCTTCATTCTTGTTTCTTTTCCTTGATTGAGCCTAGGAAGATTGATGAGGCTCTGAAGGATGGAAGTTGGGTTGAAGCAATGAAGGAGGAGCTGCTTCAATTCAAAAGGCAAAAGGTTTGGAACCTATGTCCTCTTCCTCAAGGGAAGACCACAATAGGTACCAAGTGGGTTTTTAAGAACAAGAAAGATGATAGAGGACTTGTCATCAAGAACAAGGCAAGACTAATTGTTCAAGGATACACACAAGAAGAGGGGATTGACTACACAGATGTTTTTACTTTTATAGCAAGACTTGAAGCTGTTATGATAATCCTTGATTTTGCTACATCCAAGGATTTCAAGGTCTACCAACTTGATGTTAAGTGTGCCTTCTTATATGGGGTGATTCATGTGGAAGTGTATGTCAAACAGCCACCTGGCTTTGTAGACCCAGATCATCCTGATTATTTTTGCAAGCTTGACAAAGCTCTTAGGGGTGCATCAAGCTCCAAGAAAGTGGTATGAGACACTATCTCAGTACCTTGTTCAGCATGGCTACAAGAGGGGTACTATTGATGAACACTCTTCATTAAAAGAACAGGGAATGACTTGATGCTTGTTCAAGTTTATGTAGATGACATTATCTTTGGGTCAACTAATCCAAGGCTCTGCAAAGACTTGGAGAAGCTGATGAAGAATAGATTTGAAATGAGTGCCATAGGGGAACTCAATTTCTTTCTAGGAATTCAAGTGAAGCAGGTTGACAACGGCATCTTCATAAACCTGTCAAAGTATGTACTAGACATACTTACCAGATTTCATCTGACTGAGTGTAAGGTTGCAAAGACATCCATAGCTAGAAACCACTCCATACTACCTGATCTTGAGAGGGAGTATGTTGATGAACATCTCTAAAGGGCTATGATTAGGTCTATTATGTACCTCATAGCCAGCAGGCCAGATATCTTTTTTGCTACATGTATTTATGCAAGATATCAAGCCAACCCTAAGATGTCCCACCTGGTTGTTGTCAAGAGAATTCTCAGATATTTCAAAGGTGCTCCCAAACTGGGCCTTTGGTATCTAAAAAATTCTGACTTCAATCTGTATGCTTATACAGATAGTGACTATAGTGGCTGTAACATGTCTGCAAAGTCTACATCTGGGGGTTTCAATTTCTTGGTGGAAGGATAGTCTCATGGCAATGCAAGAAACAATCCTGTGTGGCTGCATCAACTGCTGAAGCTGAATACATTGCTGCTGCAAGCTACTGTGCTCAAGTGCTTTGGATTCAAAATGAGATGCTTGACTATGGATTCAACTTCAAAGTGACTCCCATCCATATTTAAAACAACAGTGTTATCTCTATTACAGAGAACCCTGTGCAGCATTTAAAGACAAAACACATCAACATCAGGTATCATTTGATTAGACATAATTTTAAAAAAAGATTGATAAAACTGGTCAAAGTTAACAAAAATGAACAATATGTTGATCTGTTCCCAAAAGCTTTTGATAAGAAGAGATTTAAGTATCTTGTATCAGCTATTGGGATAATTAACTTTGAGTAGATTTTCTTAAACTAAACTCAATATTATTTTTAATATTCGTGTCTTAAGTTGTCTATATCATCACATATATAAGCCCAGTTTACTTTGAAAGAAATTTATCAAATTAATTTTTCTTAGAATTTTGAAAATCTAAGATATATTTTCTCTTGGAAGACATTAAGTTGACTTCGGAAGAACATTATATCTTCAAATCTAATAACTACTTCTAAGACATTTACCTTCGGAAGAAATTCTAATATATCTTCCGAAGCTTAAACATGCTTCTAAGTACTTATATATTTTGAAGGATAATTTTCTTCTGAAAGCAATAAGTTTTGGAAGCTTTATTCTCCCTTGAATAAAACCTCTAAAGTTTAATATCTTCCGAAACCAAATATATCTCGGAAACAAAAATACTCTAAGTATTTTTCTTCCGAAACAAATTTTCATCAAGCTAAAGAATATCTTCCGAAGTAAAATTGGCTTCGGAAGTTTTTATTAAAACTCCGAAGACAAATTGATTTAAGACATCCAAGAAAATTACCTTTTTAGACACTTTTTCAGAGGTGGGACCGACATCCTAATTTCAAAGTTTATCATTTTGTATTAACTTTGTGTCAAATCCAACCCATATAAATATACCTTTAATGGTTCCCCTCTTTCACCATCTCTTTCGTCTGCAAAATTTCTTAACCTAAATTCACCCACAAACCGCCTTTGTTCTTACCTTCCTTCACCTTTAAGCTACTCAAAATGGCCAACCCTAATCCCAGAAACCAACCAGATTTTTCCATGCAGTTACACAGGCAACACAACCAAGTTGCTCTGTTATCATCTGAGAAAGATCCTGGTTTCTCAAATGTTTGCCGCTTCTTATCTCAATCAAACTACCTCACTGCACTTAAAATCGACCCTCCTTTGTATGAAGATCAACTTTTAGAGTTCTGGAGGACCTGCCAAGAATTCATCTTGGATGGTGAGAAGGCGCTATTTGCCACAGTGCAGGGGAAGACAATTTTCATCACTCCAGCCACCATCAACTCTCACTGAGGCTGGATGATGAATAAAGAGAATTGTCTATCCGCAAGTCTACTATTAATAACTCATTCCGATAGATGGGCTATGAAGGGGACTACTCAGTAAGAACCTTCAAAAAGGGTAAGGTTTCCTCCCAATGGAAGTACCTCCTCCATATGGTCATTCATTCTATATCCAACAAGCATGGAGGTTGGGACCAAATTCCTAAGGATCTATCCTACATAGTCCATAGGATGGTTCAATGGGTCAAGTTCAAGTACTCTTAGTTTGTTTACACAAACTTGCTTGCTAACTTAGACTCCTTAGAGTACTACATGCTCCCTAGATATGTTCAACACATTCTTAACTGTGAACTGGGCTCACAGTTAAGGGGAACAGGTAACACTCTTAAACTGTGACAGATGAAGCCCGACATCTTCAAGACAATGAGAAAGTTCACTATTGGCTTCTCAGGGGTAGAAACAGCCCTGGTCCCAAAAATGTTAGAGCTCATTGCTTAAGGGTACAACTTGGCAACACAAGCCATTGTTGAACCCACACCTTCTACATCTGCACCACCCACACAACTACAAATCACCCTCACCTACTCAAGAAGATCCAAACGAATCCCTGCACAAACTACTCAAGATGTGCAGGCCCCCATACACTCACCCATGCAGGAAGAAGTAGACACTAGAGCTCCCACTTCTCCTAAGGAGCAGACCACTCCCATCATTTCTTTGATCAGTGCTAAGGTTACTCATGCTTAGCCTAATGAGCTCATTACACCAGCCTTAAGCCTTCACTCTGAGTCTCAAAACTCTAGTGATCAACCTTCAGGGGAAAGCTATCATCCCTAACTTTTAGATCTCAACCAACCAATACCAAACTTTGAATTCTATAATGATGAAGATATGGGCTTCAGTGAGTACTATGAGTCTCTCTTCTCCACCCCTGCTCAAGGAGAGATGAGTGCTCCTGAATCACCTATATCCAGACCACATCATCCAACCCAAACTGAGGTGGACCTCCATAAACCTTTCAGGAAGTCCAGATGGAAGAGGCTCTCACTTTTACAAATGATCACATCATTAAGACCTCAACCATGGCAACCCAGCCCATTGACACTTCTCTTGAAGCTGTCATGGTGCAGGGAAATCCAGCAGCCAAGAACTCCATGCTGGTGATGAGGAAGAAGACTTTGGTCTGATTCTCTCATCCCCCATGATTCTTCTAATGAATATAAGGGGAGTATGCAACTAAAGGTGCAAAAACTGTCAAGAACATGCACCTATTTAGTTTCAAAGGTGAGTCACCTGGAATCTCAGGTGGCTAACTTACAAAGAAGGGTTAATGACCAGCAACTTGAGGTCATCAATCTCAAGGGCAAGTTAGCTAAAAGACCCATCAAGAGAACTCAACCAAACTTAAAAGAACCTTTGGATGTGGCGGACCTAACCCTTAGCTCCCCTGTGCAAGAGGGTGATGCTACCAAAAGGAAGAGAAAGTCCTACCTGCAATCACAGAACCTGGGAGTTCATCCCAGAGTACTACATGGAGGACTCACCACCCTCACTTGTAGTTGTCCATACTAAACAACCTCCTTAGGTCCACATTGATGAAGACTCACTCATTCAAAGCTTGTTTGAGGAGGCTATACCAAGGGCAATGCCTACTCTATCTCACCCTGCTGAAAGTTCAATAGTGGGATGGAGGTATGATGCTGAAAGGAGAGCCTTGGTAATCTCTAGGTCTCAGGGACAACAAGAAATCTTCAACTTCTACAACCTGATATACTATAAGAGCGCCTATCTATTTGACCTCCCACTTGCAAACGCAAGTTAAAGCAGACAAGCTGCAAGGTTAGCTGATAGGATTCAAGACAGGGTGCTTGAAGAGTTCAAGAGGAGAACCAAGCTATATAGACAGAGGCTAGCAGGCTAGACTACTGGTCAACTGGATGTTGAGGTGGACCCTAAGATTAGCTTCAAAAGGGAAACCTTGGTTGAAGGCCTAGTAGTTGAGCTTGTGAACGTTGAGACTAGAACTGCTTTAACACCTATTATCCTTAGTGAGACACCAGCTGGTGAAGGTGTCTCACATCCTCTCACTTACCAGAGCTCGAGTACAGAACCAAGCAATGAAGGCCAAAGCTCTCTCCATCCTGAGCCACACAGGCCTGTGACTGACAAAAGGAAGAGGAAGTTGATCTTTGAGGAGATTGAGGAGAGAGAAAGAGAGAGGAAGAGGAAGATAAGGGGAGAGAGTTCAAGTGAGACCCCTAGCTTCATGGAAGCTACAATTAGGGCTGCCCCTAGGCCAAACACTCAAGATGATGAGTTAAGAGCAGCCAGATTGAACTATCTGGGGACAAGGAAGCACGATATTGATGAACTCATCTCTCTTCCTTTAGAAGAACTAAATGAACTGGCTGATAATAAGTTATCAAAGGAGTGAAAGGAGGCTGAGGATGCAGAATTGCTCCTCATAATCAAGGAAGAAAGGAGAAGGAAAAAACTCTACAAAGCTCCTACTCTCTCCCTAGTTCAGAAAAGTCCTGAGGCAGAGGCTGTGGCTACTGAGCAACAAACTCAGGTAGGTAGGGAACAAGACAGGCAAAACATGATAACCTACCTGAGTGTCATAGGTCTCTATCAGGCAGCAGACCTCCTTCCCCTATCATATGAATACATTGAGTTTGAGCAATAAGTGCTGAAAGAGCAAAAAGCTGCTAAGAGGAAAATGAAGGAAGACGCTGCAAAGTCAAAAGCCACTATCATAGCAAATCTGAAGAAGTCTACTGATAGACAAAAGATGGTGAACTTCTTGGAGCTGTATGAATTCTCCGGAAGGAGGCTTGGTCCAATGTTTCTATTCATCATGGATGAGCACATTAGAGTGATCAAGCAGAAGGTCAAAAAGGGTTAGTTGGTTGACTTGCATTCTCCACCAAGTCAGGCTGCACCTAAAGTTGAGGTCAAGGTTGAACCCCAAGAGACAACACAACCTGGACCTAGTGCTGCATCATAGCCAGCTTCATCTTCTGATCCACAACAGGGTCTTGATCCTTCTCCTTCTGAACCTGTGAAGGACAAGGACCCAACTAAGAAAGACAAACAAGAACAATCAGGTACTGCAGGCCGGTCTTCTCAGTTAAAATACAGAAAGAGGAAAAGGATTGCCATTAGAAGGGACAAGAAGAAGAAGAAGTCCAAGGCACCCACCTTTACACCTTAGGATGTCTTAGAACATCCTGAGGGTGCTCAAGAAGAGGCTGCTCAACAAAGTCCAGTCATAGTAGAGCCTCTTGCTACTGAGAGACCCATCTTGTCCTACGTGTTTGCTACTAACCCAGACAGATGGTATGTCACTAGAGATTAAGGAGGTCAAGACATGTACTTCTGGTAAAACATTCTTGATCTCCCTTTGCATGATCTCTATAAGATGAGGAGATTCTTTGAGAGTCTGAGGAATTTTAACCAACTAATGATGAAGGGAATGGTCTTGATTCTAATAAGGTCTGTTAATAGATGAAGATCAAGACTCAAAGGTCTTCTCAGTTTTGATAGCATCAGCCTAGGAGGAGTTTGTAAGGATCATACTTAGAGGCTGATGCAACCAAAGAATAACCAAAGAGCTCTCAGCATGCATATGTGAAGTACAAGGAAAGTATTTTGGAAGATTTGATATAACTCAGTAAAATTATGCTAAGTATCAAATCTTCCAAAGCCAAAAGACCAATTCTTCAGAAGCCAAAGATGAAGTCTTCCAAAGCTTCAAAGACAAAGTCTTTTGGAGCTAAAGACTGATTTCTTTCGAAGACAGAGAAGGCATGTGTTCTCTGATATACTTTTGATAAAAGCTTAATAACCTTTCTGCTGCTATCTCTGAAGACTCACCAACTAGCATGAGTTAGTGAAAAGTCCATGCTTTTGTCAACTGTAGATTAAGGTGTTAAGTCTGTAACTTTCCAACTATGTACTTTTATCTTTTTTGTTAAAGATAAGGATGTGAGCTATGGCATGTCATAGTCACGAGTCAAAAGCCAATCTGCCTTTTATCTCTACATTGATCTTGTTGTCTAGATTAGTGTTTCCAACTGGCCTTCAAAGTATGGCCGGTTATAGGATGTAGTATAAAGTATCTCAAGTACTTGTATTCTCAATGTAAGCTTTGTAACACTTTTAAGAACTTGAGATCAATATACATCAATCTTGAAAACCATATTTGAGTGTTCTTGTTATTGTTCTTTTTACTTGTGTTCATTGTTTCATCTTAACCGTTTCCTTATTTGATCTACTAAGTGTTCTAAGTCTTTCCACCTTGTGAAACTATTGCATTAACCCCCTTCATGGGTCCTGCAATCCCTTTCAACCATAGGGAGGGCTGAACTCTATTGTTTGTTGAAATAGCTGCTTGATGGATTCTGCATGTTCATCTCTATCTAGTAGCAAATAAGGATACCATACAGCTCTATAAGAATAAGGCTGGAAAGGTTCTCAATTCTCTTAATGGCCACACAATAATGAGTCCATTGTATAGGAAGAGAGAACATGAACTCCTTATAATGTCCCTATTCTCAAGCTTAACTCCAACATTCATAAGAGTATCTATTATCTCAACATGCCTAAAGTATTGTTGAGTCATAGTTTCACCTTATTTGTAGGTAAAGTTCTCAAACAACTGCTTCATGAGGTCCTTCTTGTTTTCTTTAGCTTCAGCAGACCCCTCATACATAAGCTTCAATGCATACCAAAGCTGCTTAGCAGTTTTGCACTTATTGAAGCCTCTATGTATAGAGTTTGGAAGAGCAGTTTGGAGAGTGGTCATGGCCTTTTGATCTATGTCAATCTTCTTCCAATCTTCCTCAGAATAGTCAGCCACTTCCTTTGGTATCATCCCACCTCCAGCAGTGGCTAAAGAGGTGCTTGGGATGTGAGATCCTTCGATAAAAGATCTCCACATCTAGTTGTCTTGAGACTTGATGAACCCTTCCATACGTTGGCACCAAGTGTCAAAGTCATCAGTAGTGATCAATGGAGGTTTTGTCATGGTAACAGTTTCCATATCAGCTTTTGTAATAGCTGTCATTTCAGTTGGTAAGTGTTTTATGAAACTAAAGGGATTAAAGATGGTAAGATCTTACAATCAAAAGTCTAAGATGCTCTGATACCAATTGTAGGACCGGTGAAAAGGATCAATGCAATAGTTTCACAATGGTTGGAGAGACTTAGAATACTTAACAGATCAAATAGGAAACCGACTATGTTGAAACAATGAACACAAGTAAAGAACACACTAAGAACACAATAAGATGGTTTTCAAAAATGTTGTATATTTCTCTCAAGTGTTTTACAAAGTGTTACAACGCTTAGTCACATGGACTTGTACCTGAGATACTTTATACTACATCCTACAGCCAGCCATACTTTGAAGGCCAACTGGAAACACTAATCTAGACAACAAGATCAATGTAAATTCAAAAAGGCAGATTGTCTTTTTGACTAGTGACTATGACATGCCATAGCTCGAATCCTTATCTAATACAAAATGGATAAAAATAAAGTTACAGACTCTAATACCATAATCTACAATTGACAAAAATATAGACTTTTCACCAAATTATATGAGTTGGTGAGTATTCAGAAGTGGCAGCGGAAAGTGGTTCAACTTTTGTCAAAAGTGAGTCAGAGAAAGCATGTCTTCTTTGTCTTTGGAAGAAATCAATTTCTTGGCTTTGGAAGACTTAGTCTTGAAGTTTAGAAGACTTCATCTTTAGCTTCGAAAGAAATGGTCTTTTGGCTTCTGAAGATTTGATACTTGGTAAATTTCATTGAGTTGTATCAAATCTTCCGAAGTAACTTTCATTGTACTTCACATGTGCATGCTGAGAGCTCCTTGGTTGCATTAGCTTCTAAGTATACTCTTACAAAGGCCAAATATCCACAGTTATTCAAAGATGCAACATTAAGCACCAAGGTCACTAGTTGAGAATTTCGGGGCGGAATTCCTTGAACAAGGGAATGATGTGGCAACCAAAAAATTTCCATTTGTAGTTCACCGGAGTTAGTTAAATTTCAAGATGAAATTTCTTCCAACAGGGGATGATGTGGCAACCAGGAAATTTCCGTCCGTCTTTAACAAGAGTTAGTTAAATTTCAGGACGAAAATTCTTTCAACAAGGGGATGATGTGATACCCGGCATTTTCAAGTCACTTTTTGATTATCACAAACATGGTTTTTCGATCATACATTCATGCATTTAATGTTGTTCACTTAAATGCGTCATTTATTGCACAAACATTTACGAACCTTTCACGTAACAGTAATTCGGAGAATTGGCTAATCACACACGCGTCTGTCCCGGAACGTTGATGATCTGTCAAAATAGTTTTCAAACAATCATAATTGGTATGAAATTATGTGTTTATGTGATTAAATGTTTAGCTTTGTTGCGAAAATTGGGAATTTTCCGGCATTTACGCTTTTCCGAGCATTTTCGGCTTTTAACGCCTAAAAATTATTAAAATGCCTTTGAACTAGAAAAATAAATATCATTTTATGTTATTACTATTTATTTGATATTAAGTGAGTATTTTGTGGTTTCAGTGTACAAAACGTTCAATCGCGTAGCGTAAAAGCGATATTATAAAACGACGGAGGCCTTTCTTGTAAAAAAAAATATAAAACCCAACCCCCCAACCCTAATCACCATTTGGCCGTCCCTTTTCCTTTCTTCTTCAGTTTTTCACAACAAATCACACACACACAAATCACACCTTCTTTGATCTTGTTCTTGCATATTGCTGGTGATTTCCATCATTTCTTGCATCAAACGCATACTAGGGATCATCATCTAAGCATGTTAAGTAAGTTTTTATTTTTGATTTCATTTTATTTGATCTTCATGATGAAAATAAACCCTAGATGATCCAAACAAGTAAAAACTTGAAATTGATTGAAAATGATGACGAGTTATGTGTTAGTATTCAATATAATGATGTTTGTACGGATTGATTTTGTGAAATTGTGTCATTTTGATCAAAAACCAAGACTTAATTATTAAGGAAACTTTAATTTTGGGCTTTCATATAAATCTTATGATTTTGATGTAGTTAGATTGAATTGATGGTTCTAGCATGTTAGTTGATGCTAGTGGATGAAAATTCGTGTTTCGAACTTTTGATTTTGGCTTGGTTTTCAAGTACTTTCCATTATAAGAAACTTTTTGGGTAATTTAGTTTATAGATAATGATTTATGCATTTTTAATGAGATGTGATAATTTTTATATGATGTTTAGGGCAAAAGAATGCATTGTGAATAATCAAATGGTGAAAAACGCATCGTATGAATATGCTTTCTATTGATGGAAAATTTTGTGACTTAATGTGGTGAATGTTGAATATGATATGTGTAGAACATGATATGATGATGTGAATCATGTTCAAATGATCATAGGAGCATGTTAGGAGACTTTGACGAAATTTGTGCATCTTGTGTTCTTATGTTTTAATTTAGAAAACTTTGGGCATGATAAAGTTTCTAGGTTATGTTAACATGTTTTGGATGAATGTTGGATGTGTTGCATATATATTAGAGATGTTTGTTGTGATATGCTTTATAATCTTGAAATGGGTTACACATGTGTAATGATGTCATACTTTCCAAAAATAGAAACTTTCCAAAAATAGATTTCCGACATGAAACTTTATTTTAATCATTATTTGAGCTATTTTATAAAGACTAAGCATGTTTTTACTTATTTGAGTCACCAACGAGTTGTCGAGTCAGTACTGTCAACTTTGGTCAAACAAAAGTCAACTTTAGTCAAAAAGTTAAACTTGTAAAATATTTCTTGAACACACTAACAGTTATGTTGTTTGGATACAACGGGGTTTATTTGAACATTATGTACACACACTCATGAAAATACATTTATTAGGTAACAATCAGCTTTCGGATGTTACACTTCATGTTTTTCCTACGTATCTAGGGTGAGTCTTCACGGCCCTGTTTGGGGAAGAAGCATGCAAACTATTTTTATTTGGTTTTGGTATTATTGGTATACCGCTTGTTACTGTGGTGCAAACATTATCACGCAAGTCCTTACACACTTGAACCGTTAATAACGGGATAGCGAGGTAATTTTTGGTAGTACTACTGGGTTTGACAAACCCCACCGGTGTTAGTTGTGCTAACTCAACTAGAGGTTGAACGGACGTTTAATTGACCTAGAAAATTTCCATTATTCTATGATAAGAAATGGCGGAAGGCAAAACAACTCACAAACAGTTAGCTTCGGTTCGAAATGCTAAGTAACTTGATATATAGGCTAGCTACCTATGGTATACCTTTGTTTACTTTTACCAAGCAAACGCTCAAACATATTTACTCATTTAAACCTGTGAACTCATCAACCTTGTGTTGACATATTTTAGCATGTGTTCTTAGGTCGCTGGCACACGTAAGTCTAGGGTTGCACATCTGAGGTTCATGCATCATCTGTATAGTTTAAAAGCAAATGCATTTACATTTACAATTTTTCAATAGGCGCCTTATTTTGTGCATTCATTACCTATGATTTTACAAACGTTTACGCTTCTGCATTGATTACATTAAAAACTGTGTTTTACTCTGATTTAAGGTCAAATGCTTATTTTAAAACACATATAGTGTCGTTTGATATGATTGTGTATGAAATCCTGGTTTCTCACTTGCCTCGCTGTAAAACCCCGTCGGTGGATTTTAAGGGTGTGACACCTTAGGATACTATATTGTGTTTTAATATCTTCATGACAAGTCTTCCAAATTGTATTCAGCATTTAACATTATATTAAATGGGAATCAGGTATCTTAACATAAGATATTACAAAATTGACTTTAGATCCATTTCTATGGCTGATTTATTCACATGATCTCTTTTTTAACTCTTTGGTTAAATGATAAGCTATGTTATGCTGAGATTTTATAAAATCAACAGATAGTATTCCATTTATGATTAATTCCTTAACCATGTTATGTCTCATACCTAAGTTTCTAGATTTTGCGTTATACATTTGACTATATGCCTTATCAAGTGTAGCAGAACTATCACTCCTTATTGAAATAGGTGATGCAGATTTAGGCCATAATGGAATCTCATACAATAAATTTCTTAACCATTTAGCTTCTTTTCCAGCTAAAGTTAATGCTACAAACTCAGACTCCATCGTAGATTTTGTAATGCATGTATTCTTTTTTGAAGCCCAAGCATTTGCACCTCCACCTGGTATAAATACCCATCCATTAGTAGACTCCAAATTTCTTATCCTACTTGCATCCAAAAACTTTTATAGAATAAACGGTGAACCTGGATAACATAAACAATAGTTCATGGTTCCTTTCAGTTACTTCAAATGTCTATTCAGTGCTTGGTAGTGATATGAGCTTGGATTACTTATGTATATGCTTAATCTTCCCACTACATATGCTATATAAGGTCTTGTACTAAACCATAACATACATCAAACATCTAATTGCCTTAGCATCATCCAACTGAGCCATAGGACTTCCTTGATTTGGCATGAGCTTAACCATAGGATCTATAGGAGTTTCAAATGGAAAGGAAGTCAAACAATTGAATTTATTTGATATCTTCTCAACGTAGTGAGATTGAGAGATAGTAATTCCATTGTTCCCTCAGGTAATTTTTATTTTAAGAATTACTTCTACCTCCCATTTATCTTTCATGGCAAATTATGATGACCAAAACCCCTTAGTTTTATCAACTTATCCTTGATCTATACCAAAGGTCAACATGTCATCAACATACAAGCAAGTTATGAATCCATTTCCAGAAGAGTTAAATTTACCGTAAACACACTTATCATCTTGGTTTAGGATAAAACCATATGAAAACACAACCTTGTCAAAATTTTGATTCCAGTGTTTAGGAGTTTGTTTTAGCCATAAAAATACTTAATCAGCTTACAAACTTTATGCTCTTGTCTAGGAATAACAAAACCTTCACACTGTCTCATATATATTTCTTCATCTGATTCACCATTTAAGAAAGCAGTTTTGACATCCATATGATGAATTTTAAGATTATGTATAGCTGCTAGAGCTAACAATAATCTTATGGTAGATATTTTTGCAACTAGAGCATAAGTATCGAAGAAGTCTATCCCGTCTCTTTATCTAAAGCCTCGTATAACTGACCGAACTTTATATGTATCTATATCCTATCTACCTTCATTTTCTTCTTGAAATCCATTCACACCCTAAAGGTTTACACATTGGAAGCAAATCGGCAAGTTTCTAAGTTTAATCAATCTAATCTTGCACAGCTTCCTTTCAGAAAGTTACGTCTCTTAAAGCCATAGCTTCACCAAAAGTATTTGGATCTTTTTCCACTATAAAACAATATTGATATTTATGTCCAATTTCATCTCTTGGACCTTTTACTAAATATAGTTGAAAGTCATCCCTAAAGGACTTTGCCTTTCTTGCTCTAGTATTTCTCCTAGGCTTAGGACGAAGAGTTATATTATCAGCAGTATCATTGATCCTACTTCATGAGTATTGACTCACATTAATAGGCCGAGGTACTAATGTAAATTTCTCCTCATCAAAGATAGCATCTTTAGATAAATAATAGTGTTAATTGACACTGAATTAGTGGGTTATATTACATACAACCTATATGCTTTTGAGTTCTTATCATATTTAATAAAGATTCAATTTATGCCTTTCTCAAATAGATTCTTTCTTAAGGATTGGTAAGGCGTATAATTTCCCTACATCTCCGAACCCAGTGATAATGAAGATTTGGAGATCTTTTATTCCATAACTAATACAGAGTTATTTAGCTTTTCTTATTGAGAGTTCTATTTAGTTAGAAACATGCAGTCAGGATATCATCTCCCCAGAAACTGTCATTTAAACTAGAGTAAGATAACAAAGAATTGTCTGTTTCTTTTAGGGACCTATTCTTTCTTTCTTTCATAACATTTTGTTGAGATGTATATGGTGTTGTTGTCTATTGTATAAGACCAGTAGATTGAAAATACACATGATCATAAGACTCCCCTCCTCGATCTGTTTTGAGATTTTAATAAGATCATCATTAAACAATTCAACCTCTTGTTTATAAATTTTAAATTTATCAAAGGCCTCATCTTATACATGTAATATGTAAACATGACAATATCTAGTTGCATCATCAATACATGTGATTACATATTTATTATTTCCTAGTGACGGTGTGCTATGGAAATCACATAAATCAGAATGATGAGATCTAATACCCGAGAGTCCCTTTTTACATCTTTAAATGGTTTTGTAGTTATTTTTGTTAACTAATAAGTGTGACATTTATTATTAGTCATATCAAAACCTGGTGTTAGACTCATTTTTTCCATGTCTTGCGTTCTAGAAAAATCAACATATCTTAATCTAGCATACCACAAGTTAGATATAAAATATACTTTATTATTGGATAAAAAGATGCAATGCAAATAAATTTATCATAAAATGGTAAATGGATATTAAGTTTCAACATCCCACTAGATAGATAGCCAAATCCAACAAACACACCATGTTTTGACAACACAAACTTGTTCGAGTCTCTTTAAACCATGACTATTTAATACAATTCCAGATATAAGATTCTTCCGAATACCTAATACACACAACATATTATCTAACGTTAAATGCTTCCTAAAAGTAAATAAAAGTTTGACTTTTCTAAGCCATTTGATAGGCTCGATTTATACATTCCCCATTCTTAACACGGATCAATCTTCAATTAATTTAGTTCCACGAACCATCTTGAATCCTTGCAAACATGGCTAGTAGCACTTGAGTCTACCCACCAAGCTATCAAATCATCCTTTACATAGAATGATTTAACAATTAGTGACATGTGTTCCACTTTATTTAATTTTATATTCAAACACTTTTTGGAATTATTAATGGTCACTGTCATGAATTTAGCAATAGCCTTAGTGCTATCAATAGCGGGCTTAAGCCCAACAACCTTTGACTTAATTAGGACCAAAGGCACTTGGGCCGAAGTTACTTGGGCGCAAACATTACATCACCTTTATTATTTTCTAACTTGTTTTGGGAAAATTTTGGTTTGTAGTAAACTCACTCTCCAGTATGTTTGAGTTGGATTATTAAGTTCATATTCAATCAAATTCATTGAATCTAAAGATGAATTAGACAACTTACCTTGTTGAGGCAGTGGATCCTTTGACCCTCTTAGACCGGCTCCATTTGAGGCCATGTTTCCACCTGATAACTTCACACGACAATCCTTCTTCTTATGACCCATCTTAACACACATCCAACATTTTTTATTAAGCTTTTTATTTGGTTTATGATAGCCACCTTTCATCTTTTTTTTTCTTTTCATTGAATTAGTTTCCGTTTCTGAACTTACCTACCTTTTCAACCAAGTTAACTGAGTTTGACCCTTTATTATTTTCTCTTTCAATTTTCTGGATTCTTGGATCTTAAAAAAATTTTCAATCATAATACGACTATCCAGTTGAACCAAACTTAACTCCTTTCGATGTTTCAAGGTATGCTTAAAATCTTTTTATAATGGCTTATTGCCTGACGACTTATAAGAAGTGAAGTTACTTACAAGAAATTTTTTTATTAGATGCATCTTCTACCATATATTTGATTATCAAAGAATCCCACAAATTCTTGCATACTCAACATTTTGATAAACATTAAAGAGTGCATCACACATCACATTTGATATATGTCCCTGACACATGTAGTCATTATTTTCCTTTTTCAATCGTCTTCTCTATTGATTTAAAGTTTTCTCTTTAGTTACCTTAGGCATTGGAGTGGTCATAATATACACAAATTTCAAAGTTGTTAATAGAAATTGTATTTTTTTTCTTCCATCTTCTAAATTTCTCTCTTAAAATTTTCAAGTTTTGAAAACTTACTAAACATATCCTTAATTGATTCCCCGTAACCATCTGAATTGAAATTATAATTAAATTTCAAAAATCATTTGAATTTGAAATTTAACCCACTGTTAAAATTGTTCAAGTTGTGAATGTTTGGATCAATTATGAATGCACGATTGAAATCATTCAATATTATGATTATTTATTTCAAGCCTTGATTGTCAAAAAATTTAAACTAGTTTTTTTTCTCAACGCAACCCGCCAGAGTTTTGTTGTTTTCGTTTGTACTACACGATAAGTGTTAACAAAACCTTCTTACTACAAATTTATTAATATTATTGTTGAACGACATTTATTACTATTATTTAATTTAATTAATAAAATCATATCATGAAGATATTAAATGTTAAATGTATAAAAGCTAATCAATTAATGTTAATAATAAATATTTTTAAATAAAGGTATCTGTAAATTTTGATTTCAAAGTAATCATTTCTCCAACTCCTTCTCCAATTTTTTTGTTTGAACCCTTCCTAAAGGCCACAACCATGCTGGAAAATTGACTTTCACTATCACCAAAATTATTCGATGTCCTTGTCAAGATCTACAACTTCGTTGAAGATTTGTTATGTAAAATAGAAGTAGGAAAAGATTAATGAGATGTGTAGCTGTGAGAACATAGTCGCCCCAAAATTTCAAAGGGAGCCGAGACTGAAAAAGCAAGGGACGTGCAGTCTCTAAAAGATGCTTGTGTTTTTCCACAACCCCATTCTATTGGGGAACTCCAACATAATATGTCTGATGGATAATTCGTTTTTCTAAAAAATACTCGATTGGAGAATTCCTTGAACCAAGTTCATAAGCATTATCCGAACAAATGCATTTTATAGTAGTATCAAATTGAGTTTCTACCATAGTAAAAAACCTTTAATAGCCATAATATCCTTTGTCTATCTTTAGATTTCTTCTTGTTGGCTTAGGTGGTGTCCCTTGATTTTGCAGCTTCCTTTCACATCTTTCTCTTAGCAGTTTTTCTTCCTTTGATAGCTTCTTATTCCAGCTGCTTAAGATACTCAAACTCTATGTACTCATAAGATAGAGGGAGTAAAGCTTCTGCCTGGTAGAAACATGTGGCACTCAAGAAGGTAATCATTTTTTATCTGTCTTGTTCTCTACCTACTTGAGTTTCTTCATCTACATCCATAAACTCTACCTCAGGCCTTTCTTGAACTGGAGACAGGACAGAGGCTTTATATAATTTTCTTCTTTTTCTTTCTTCTTTGGTCTTGAGGAGCAAAGCAACAACCTCAGCCTCCTTCCTCCCTCTTAATACCTCTATATCTGCCAGTTCATTTAATTCTTCTAAGGGAAGAGAGATTATATCATCTATATTGTAGTTCCTAGTTTCTAGGTAGCTCAATCTGGCTGCCCTTAACTCATCTTCCTGAGTGTTTGGCCTGTGGGCAGCCTTAATTGCAGCCTGCATGAAGCTAGGGGTTTCTCTCATTCTTTCTTCCCTTGCCTTCCTCTTCCTCTCCCTTTTCTCCTCCTCAATCTTCTTTAAAGTCATAACTTTCTTTACTTTCTCAAGCACTAGCCTTCTTGAGTTTTGGCCAGGGAGAGGCTATGAGACACCTTCACCAACTGGTGTCTTACTAAGGGTAACTGGTGTTAAAGAAATATGTATCTAAAGGTTCACAGGGTCCATAACTGTGCTTTCAACAGAAGTTTCCCCTTCAAAGCCAAGAATGATTCGTTGGATACTTCTGCTTCAAGAATTCGACATTGAAATTCGCGATAAGAAAGGAGCAGAAAATCTAGCGGCCGATCATCTCTAGCGTCTTAAGATTCAAATCCTTCACAATCAGAGGAATCCAAGATAAACGACAATTTTCCTCACGAATTCCTTATGCACATCCAATCCTCAATCGATGAACATCCTTGGTTTGCTGATTTCGCAAATTACTTGGCAAGAGGAATCCTCCTCAAAGGAATGACTTATCAGCAAAAGAAGAAATTATTTGCTGACATTAAGCATTACTATTGGGAAGATCCGTATCTATTCAGAATCGGTGCATACCAGCTTATCTGAAAATGCGTATACGGAACTGAAGCAGGACAAATTCTAAGGCACTATAATGAATAACCCATAGGAGGATACCATGGAGCAACCCTAACAGACAAGAAAGTCTATGACTCTGGATTCTACTGGCCCATGATCTTCAAGGTTGCTCACAACATGGTACACACTTATGATGTATGTCAAAGAGTAACCAATATCTCAACACGGGATGAGATGCCTCAAAAACCCATTCAAGTATGCGAGGTATTTGATAAATGGGGTATTGATTTCATGGGGTCATTCCCAGTGTCCTTTGGCAATCGTTACATCTTGGTAGTAGTCGATTATGTCTCAAAATAGACCGAAGCTCAAGCCCTACTAACCAACAATGTAACAAACATTGTCAGATTCCTCAAGAAACTATTCACTCATTTTGGTGCCCCAAAAGCTTTAATTAGTGACCACGGAACGCACTTCTGTAACAACCAGCTCGAAAGAGCAATGGCTTGTTATGGCGTGCACCATCATTTTACGACTTATTATCATCCACAAGCGAATGGGCAAGCTGAAGTCACTAACCGAGGCATCAAACGAATCCTCGAGAAAACCATAGGTCAAAATCACAAGGATTGGTCTACCAAGTTAGATGATATATTATGGGCTTTTCGAACAGCCTATAAGACTCGTATTGGCACAACACTGTTCAAACTGGTTTATGCGAAGTCATGTCATCTACCTGTGGAACTCAAACAAAAGGTCTATTGGGCACCCAAAGCAGCAAACCTAGACCAAAACGTTGCCGGTAAAAATCGATTTCTACAAATCCACGAACTCGAGGAGCTGAGAGAACAAGCGTACGAGAAAGCTAGGGTTTACAAGGAAAAGACAAAGAAATTACATGATTCTCGATTAAAGAACACTAAACGATTTCATGTGGGAGAATGTGTCTTACTGTATAACTCCCGTTTACATTTGTTTCATGAAAAGCTATAATTACGTTGGTCCGGGCCATACAATATTAAAGATGTTTTCCGAACAGTGCCATCGAAATTGAAAACCATGACGGTTTAAGTTTTAAAGTAATTGGTCATCGTTTGACAACGTATACCAATGGACCAACCAAGATCTTCTTGGAGGAATTGCAACTCCACCGCAACGAAGACTAAGTGTGGGGAAGGGTCGCGCCGAAGACCCGAAACTGAAACACGACACCTGTACATAGGTTTTTCTTTAAATTTTTAACTTTTTGTAAGACCTTACAAACAATCATGGGTCTATGCCCCATGAAGCACGCCCCTGTGCCTTTGACAAAAAATTTCCAGGATCTCCGCTGACGACTCTAGAACGTTGCAGGTCGAATTTAAGATGAAATCTGACAAACACGGGGCCGTTCCTGGCCAAGCACGCCCCAATGATCAACTTTCCCGATATATAAATCCCACACTTGTTCCAGGCTTTCATCACCTTAATTCCTGCTTAAAAACGTCAAAAAATTTGAAAGAATCAAGTCACGGAAGTTCAAGCTGGAATCCTGCGAAGAAACCGCGTTCTGAAACGCGAGAGCTGACGATGCAAGAATATTTCCTGAAGTTACATGAACTGATCAAGCATTTTCCTGAAATGAACCTGGTCGCATCCCAACGCCTAGCTGAACTCATCCAAAAAGTTCAAGAGATGGGCGAAGAACTCGTTTTCATCAACCGTCAGCTTGCGGAATTAAGCAACCGCACTTCACACTATCCCATCCCGAACCCTCCACACAAAATGTGTGTAGGCTTCTTCTAGAAGCATTTCAAGATGTCTTATGTGGGCTGGCGCGCGTTAAAGAGTCTAATTTTGAAGTCTTAGACTCTCAGCTTTAACGTATCGTGTAACCGTAAACCTTTAGGAAATGTAATTGTTATTTGGCTTGTTTTAATTAACTCTAAGACTATTTTCATACCTTTTCTTGTGATTTGGAAGTGATAAAACTTAACCGGAAAAATAACATAACGCGTAACGCATAAAAACGAAACAACAAAAAACTAAAACCTGGTAGCATAAGGGAGGCACGCCCCCGTGCCTAGGGAGGCACGCCCCCATGACCGACACACCATTGTTAAGTACATTCAAGTTACAAGGGTTTAAACTGTCAAACAAGTGGTGTTAACACTTTATATATTTTGAGTAACTTGAATTATTAACAAGTGATTAAAATGATAAATGTGTAATCTTTGGTTTTTCAAGCAAGAAAACGTTAAACCATGCTTAATCAAAAGGTTTACAAACAAAACCATGTGTGCTCGAGTCAAAATTTCACACCTCAAAATGTTAACCGCACCCCCATATTTCACAAGGCACTACCCTATGTTTAACAGTTTTTATTGAATATCAAAATCTTAACTGTTTTAAACATGAATTTAACAAATGTGGTGTTATGTCTCGATAAACCCGTGTCTATTTACTAGCATAATGAAACTGTTCCAGAAATTCATTTTGTATAAGTTAACTTATTTGTTTAAAATTTCAGGATCATGAATCATCCCTATCTACAATTTGAGGGGAGCAGCGAAAGGGGGTGTCATGAAAGGTTGCAAAGACTGTTACAGAAGGCCGAATGATCACATCTACAAGTCAATGAACAAACCTTGGGGGCTGTTGAACAGCTAGAAAAACACAATAATTTATTAAGTGTTAAATGGAAACGTCTGTTTTCATAAAACAAACCTTCTGTTTATGAACTAACACTTCAATTTTTGGCATCTTTTAGATTTAGCATAAAAGACTCTGACCCATGGGATAATCAAGCAGTGTCATTTAGACTTGGGGGACGTTGGTGGAAAACACCATCACCTTGTTCGGTGTCTATCTAGGTATCTATACGGAAGAAGAAATGAAGGATGAAGCTATATCAGGAATGCGAGCATACCATACCTTTCTAGACGATGAAAGTAAAGACACAAAGAGTGGCGCCATGCGAAAAGCATTCTGGGAGAGAATTGGAACAGGGGTATTTAACTCAAGTAAAACCAAAAGCACTCAGATACGGGACCCGCTGCTACGTTACATAGACCGTCTACTTAGCCATTCGATAACAGCTCATGGTCAAAGCGAGGGAGTTGTTAGTTTGAGAGACTTATTTATTTTATATTGTATGGTGACTCATCTGCTATGTAATGTTGGGTATTTGTTTTGTAATTTGTTTGCTAGGAATGGAACTACAGGTGCTCCAACACCCATGTTTGGAGGAAGTTGGATTCTGAACTTATACGAGAGCTATGGGTGTAACACGGAGGGAACGGAAGGAGTGATGTCAGGATTGTTGGATTTGAGCATGTGCACGAGTATGTACATGATCACAAAGCTAGCAAATGGACAGCCAAGGTTTATGGACAAAAAGGTATAAATCTGGGATTCGGCGGATCCCATAGAAATCATTATTGACCTCGATATGTCGGCACAACATTAAGTAGCCGGGGCGTCCAGTTCACACACACTGCTGAATTCCTTAGTATGTTAGACCTTTGTGAGGTGATCCAAACCACCAGCAACCATGCAAGGCGATCATTTGAATACGCACAACAAGCATTCAATCGAGTCGAAAATCTACATTCCCGAGTTGATGACTTGAGCAACGATGTCACGTATATCAGGAACCGGATGTATCATGTGTGGGGGGATATCCCGCCACAAATCCCTTGAAAACCGTATCACTTTCGGGGCCCGGCGCACAACTGTTTCGTACTAATCTATCTTTTAATTTATTTCATTTTATATTGTGTGTTTAGGATTTTAATGTTTTTAATAAATTGATGATATTTCAGGTGATCCCGAGGATTATCAAAATTTAAGGCAACTATGGGTACTGAGTACAAGTGACCAATTTATCATTTTTAGGGGAGTTATTTTGTTACCATTCCCTGTTTTAAATTATTAAACATTGTGGACAATGTGAATTTTAAGTGTGGGGATGAGGTATTTATATATTTACACTTTGCTAAAAAAGGTCTAAATTTAAATTTTTTATAAAAATCACTTAACCACTAATTTTTGTGACAAAGCACCAAATATTCAAAAAATATTTGATAAACCAAATTATAAATATATGTTTTCGGAAAATAAAATAAGTAAATAAATGAAATCCAAATAAACTTGAAAAAATTTTTTGTAATATTCTTTAAAGAAATAATTTAGTAAAAATATTTAAACATGTAAAATAAAACACTTTTACCCAATTTCATCCGTATGTGAGTTTATTTTTTAGCCTTAAACAACTTTTTCATTTATGCAATTTTACTTTCATTCTGGATTTAATCGAGGGTGCCTTATGATATGTGTGATTAGAACTTGCTTTGGTATACATTTCAAGACCTTAATAAGTATTTATTGCATAAAAATAATTTAGACATTAGAAAACCTTAACCATTCAAGCCCCAACCATTTGTTGTTTAATTTTCCTTACCCGAACGTTAACCATAGTTAGCCCCGTTGAGCTTAAACCTTTTTATTTCTCGATCACCCTAACCACTATGTCTCTTAATCAAAAAGCCTTCAACAAAACCCATTTTTCATTAAATACATGTTTTTGGCTTATAAAAGAAAATTTTGGTCTTTTTCGGCAGTCATAAAAGAACTGGAATACATTCCTTTGATTTTACTTTGCTTTGTTGCCTTCACCACGCAAGACCGAGACTTCCCTCGAGAATCCGCAAACAATTTTTCAACCTCACGTTTGATGGAAGAAAGAAATGACGAAAAAAGGAACAAGTTCTGCTTGTGGAATTTCAAAAAGCACTATAAAGAGGCGGGAAAAAGATACGAAAGATGCCCGAACTGTGGGAACTGGTCCCACGATAGAAAATGGAAAAAGAACCAAACCAAGTCCCAGTATGAATACACGGAACTGATCCGATTAGGTGCTATTAGGATTCAAGCTGAACGATCCTTACGAAAGGAGAGTTTCGTGTATCTTCGGGTGAAAGACGAAGTAAGGTTTTTGAAAGCAAAATACGATCTTGACAATCTGACCTTAAACGAGTCCTCAAGTTAGCATATGTCTTCTAGCTTGAAGTATTGTACAGGGAGCCTTTTACTACTTTCCCTGTAGTTTATGTTGAAAAATAAGCCAAGTCCGTCATCTTTAGCATTTAGCCACTTTTTTCAAATAATCCATACCCGAGCTCGAGCCAAGTTACAACCAATCAAATATATGATGAATAATGAAAATAAATATCTAAGTTGATAGGAGATTTGATCCCTTAACAAGCATATAATTTCACACGTATTTATACTAGGCAATTGAGCGTATTAGTCATACTTACTCTTGATTATGACTCCATATATTTAGCCGAGTGTGAGTGCATCTTGTGAATAGTGTGGATTTTTACATGTTAATAATCTTTACTAACTAATCTATTGCTTGCTAGGATATTATTCTACATATGCTTAAAATGTTTACATTTGGATAAAATATGTTTACTTGCGTATTTCCCGAAAGACATATTTATCATTTGATTTATTTGGTTTTTGGTAGAATTGTCATTTTAAGTGATTTTGCTTGAGGACAAGCAAAGTTCAAGTGTGGGATGTTTGATGTACTCTAAATTACACATAAAAATCATATCAAAAGCACATCAATTATTCCTTAATATCTTCCTTAAAATGATGATTATGTACTTAAAAATGTTAAATTGTGTTTTCAAGTATTCAAAAGGGTAATATGGACAAAAGAAGCATATTAAACAAGAATTTGAAGAAAACTGAGCTTTGAAGTCCTAGCATGGGGTCATGCCTCATTAAGCACACCACCATGACTTGCCATAAACACACCTCGTGCTTAAATTGACACACCTCTGTGTTTGGACATCTGACTGGACAAAAAGTACTCTGTCCCAAAAGTAAGTACAGGGTCGTGCCCCATGAGTCACGGGACCGTGCCCCACCTCAAACACGGGGTCGTGCCCGACACCTCCTGTACGTATAAACCGACCAACTTTCGTAAGCATTGTACTAGCATGGGGCTGTGCCTTTTAGGCACTGGGCCATGCTTAAACACCTAAGAAAGCCTATAAATAGAGGCCTAAGTTTATCATTTGGGCAAGCTTTTGGAGGGGAGTTACTCTGCTGATTCTCTCAGGAATCAAGTTTTGAAGACCATTTGAAGGCTCGAGAGGTGCATACAATACTTGGAAGAAGCTCGGAATTGTCTAATCATCCATTATGGATCACCGGTTTGATTATTCCATTTCACCGATGATTTCATATCTATCTTCTATGTTACTTGTTGTTATGTTCAAGCTCATTATGAGCTAAACTCTCATTATCATCCTAATTGGATGAAACTTATTTAATTTGTGATGAATTAATGGTGTGATTTATGTTATGTTAATGTTATGGTAATCTTGAGTAAGCTTTTGATAGGTAGCATCTACATTTGAACGGGAAGTTATGAACTTATGATTTGTAATTGTGAATGTCATACAATGTTGAAAAACGTATGAACTAACTTTTATTTGCGAAACCGATCTTCATAACAAATATATGGCTAATGAACTAGAAATGGTTATTAGAAATCATATAACTTTAGCTTCTTGATCATTTGTAGGTTCCCTTTTATTAGTTTGAGAAATCTACAGTAATTGTTATGATTTTCTAAAATTAATTGTATGTTAAAAAGGAACCCGATCAACGCTCTTTCTAATATTAAGTTATGTTTTTAGAAATCATATGTTAAAAGATTACATTAGATTTACCTATATTACTAGTGGCTTTGATTGATCAGTACTGTAAGTTACTCATGCTGGTGTCCTAGTCACTACGGAGCTGCCAGATGAGAAATTTGCGTTGGCTCACGTTTATAAACATTAACATAAATACTTAAACTTATATATTTACTCACACCATGATATTCATCATAGCTATATAATTAGGATGATAGCCATTATTTTCTATTTTAAAAGCCAAAAGTTTCAATCTTACTTTTACTTTATTTTAATTATTGTTTGTTAAACACTAAAAATATTGATTACATTAATGCAAATTATCATTTTCTCAAAACAAAATCAAATCTGGTAGTCAATCATAAAGGTTGTTGAGTAGGCTCAGTGTGTCCACGGATAGATACTCAGCTCTTACCATCACTATATATCACACGACAGGTACACTTTCATTTTGTGTGTGTAGTTTAGTATTAGTAGTAACCAATTAAAACTGAATCTATGCGAAAATCTTTATAAAAAATATATATACTTTTCACACGTATCAATTTCCATATCAGCTTTAGTGAGAGCTGCCATTTGAGCAAATAAGTGTATGTGAAACTGAAGAGTGATTCAAGATGGTAAGATGTTGCAATCAAGAGCCTGAGAAGCTATGATACCAATTGCAAGACCGGTTATGGTTGTTCAACAATAGTTTTACAGTTGGAAATAACACACTTACTAGATCAAATAGGGGACCAGGCAAAGAAACAATAAACAGAAAGTAAGAACACTTAAGACCACAAAGATTGGTTTTCAAGGATGATGCATATTGCTCTCAAGTGTTTTACAATTGTTACAAGGCTTAGTCCTAAAAATAATACAATGAGATACTTTATACTACATCCTATTGTCGGCCATACTTTAAAGGCTAGCTGGACACTAATCTAGACAATAAGAGCAATGTAAAGTCAAAAGGCAGATTGCCTTTTGACATATGACTATGAAATGCTATCGCTCACATCCTATTGTATTACAATAAGGATAAAAGTACTAAAGTAGAAAGTTACAGACAAAGACATCATAATGTATAGTTGACAAAAGTATGAAGATAAATCACCAACTTGTATAAGTTGGTCAGTCTTAAGAGCTGGCAACGAAAAGATCTTCAGCTTTTGTCAAAAGTATGTTAGGGATATATGTCTTGTAAGTCTTCGGAAGAGTTCAGTCTTCAAGCTTCGGAAGACTTTAGTTTTGGCTTTGGAAGATTTATGTCTTTAGCTTCGGAAGATTTGACATTTAGTTATTTTTATTTGTGCATTGTCAAACCTTTCGAAGTAACTTTCTTGTACTCAGTGCATGCTGAGAGATCTTTGGTTAACATCGGCCTCTAAGATAAACTCTTGATCTTACGATATGGGTAATTAATTAATTTCGTATGTTTAACTTTGTTCCAATTAGTTTACATATCAATCATGGATTCGTCATGTTATTAACTATTTTAAAAAACATATGAACACCATCTAAGAGTTAGAGATCGAAATGAAAGTACATTTGAGTTTATTATCTTTAATCTCATGGTTACTTTTTTTGAATGACTTCTAATATATTCTTAAATCCACCTAACTTGCCAACTATAAGATTAGAATGCTCTCGGTCTCTAAAAAGGAAAGCACCCATTACATGCCTATATACCATTATGTCAAATGCTTGTTGGTTAACACTTTGGTTACTTGACCTCACCTTTTGACCACCTAAGGTTAAGTTAAACACATGCTTTGATTTAGTTGATAATTTTCACATAACTGTAAATAATTAATTAAATAGAATCTTTGAAAAGTATAATTTATATAATTAGATAACTACTCTATGAGTAACAAAGCCTATAAACAGTGAATAGTTTTGAACAAATTGCTATTAATAGGATACCAACAAAATTATACAACAAGCAGGCTTTTTCAAAACAAGATAACATTCACCAGAATTGCATGTAAGATTTACGTTAATTTTATGTTGGTTCAAATGAAATGCCACATAGAAAGACAATACCTTTTCTTCCACTAGCCAAGTTGTTCTAAAGCTTGAACCAGACAGTGTTTGACAGTGCAACATGTGCAACCATTCGTCAACAAGTGCACCTGCACCACCTTACCTTTGATCATAGCCCTCTCAATATCATTCTCTTCCCAAAACTTATGCAGTATAACAACTATCTTCTTTCCACATTTAATATATAATTTTAAAAACATATGCAAAAATATTATATTATCGGCAATCATAGACATACAAATCAAGTTACATAAAAGTTCATCCAGAACAATTTTCATCATTTTAATTGCTAACAAAATTGATATCAAACTCTCTAAAGCTTAATACAAATAAAAAAAAAACCAGAAAATCACACATCAATCTCATCAAAATCCACATCAAATAGGCTATCGATATATGTCAATACTAAACAAAACTACTTTAAGTCAACCATCAACTATGTGTACAAAAACATTTAGCTAGAAACATTTTTATGCTAAAACATTTGATTTACATCACCGAAAGATCGACAAACAATATTATAAACCTAAGATCACTTGATTAGATTTGAGCATTAGAGAAACATATACTGCAACTTTTGATAGTGGCTTCGAGTTTAAGTAGATTAGTTTGTTTGATAAAGTATCGGAGACGTAACATAAAGCTACTTAATTTCAGCCTCTCAAGATATATATTACCTATATGTTAATTTAAGAATGGAATGAACAATGACTTCAGGAGTTCTCTCGGTATTTCATCACACGAGGCACACCGCTTCCCCTTTTATTTCTTCTTCTCTCTACAACACCTCCGCCACCAAAGAGTTGGAGGGAGAGGGATTGACAAAAAATGGAAAACCCTAGGTGGAGCTCGAAGAGTAGAGGATACCACTAGAGCCGGTGCCCTGTACGGTTGCAACTGCTTCCAGTTGACAAGAGTACAAGAGTGAATGGGGACCCCTAAACAAGTAGATGATCAGGTTTATGGCGAGGAGGACAGGCGACTAGTGTTGGTGTTTTTTTATATCAATTATCGTCAACTCTGTATACTAAAATCACAGTAGTGGGTTGTGGCTAATATTGCTACCGGGACTCTTGCAGTTATCTTCACGAAACGACGACGACAACTGAACTTGGTGGTGCTTCTGCTCAGGTATTCATTGTTGTTTTTTTTTTTGCCTATATTTCTAAATATATATTATTTCTGTTGTGATTATTATTGTTCATGAGAAGAGTATGTTTAAATACAATAAAATATCTAAAAAGAGCATAAATGTGTAGTTGTGGTTTACCTGCAGTCGCGAGTCTTAATTGTGGCACAAACTTGAAAGAGTGTAGTAGGTAATACCTTATGTGATTATTACCAAGAAACTTTAGACTGTGATTTCCAGGTAACCTTTTTTTTCAAGTGAGCAAATGCCCCCTGAATTTTCACAGACAATTAAGTTTGGACATATCACCTTTTAGTGTTGTTCACTAATCAAATATGTGGCTATAAATTGCAAGGGCAATTGAACGAACAATATGAAGTGAGTACTTACCGTATCCCGCTATGGTTCATCCACAGTTTTAAGTATATATGCCTATCTGCAGTTCTTAGTTTTTAACTGTTTCTCACTTTCCATCACGAACCTAAGGCTTTACACTAAAATTTGAAACTTACAACCACTTTCAAATCAAGGTGAGTTGATGTTGAGCTTACCAATTAACACATAAATTGACAAACTTCTAAACAGGTTGTTGGGTTGTAGATGGAGCCGTTTTGGAGGAGAAATAACTAGGTGTTGGTGGGGTTTTTGTGTGTATTTTGCTTTTCGGAGATTATGTTTGGGAACACTAATACTTTCATCTGGTTATACGAGGGTATGGCTATTTAGTGGGTTGTTACTATTACCCATCAACCTAAATATCTTTAATGAAAAGAGAAGCTACATGGAACTGTTTGAAGCTGCAGAACAAGCTAAGAGACATGTTGAAGTTGTTTGGATTTATGTAGAGTTTAAAAAACATTGAATGTCAATTCAGTTTATCGCTTCCATGAGCTATTGATTTATTGTTTAGGTTCTTGGAAATACGTTATAATTGATGTTTTGCTCAATGTACAGGTTATCAATCACAGGGAAGGATTATGTAGATGTGAAATGCCCTATCGCAAACCAGCAACGTAGAGTCTAAAAAAAGATGTAAAGGAAGTCTTATTCTAAGTAAGGTTCTTCAACTTCTTACTTTATTATAAATATCATATAGGTCATTTTTTAAGTCTTCTCCTTCATCTGATAGTAACAGCAACAACTATGCACCAAGCACATTTCAAGATCTTAATATTATATCATATTACTAGCATTTTGCTTTAAAAGATGTTGATTCAAATTAGTAACCGTTGTGTAGTTTGAGGGCTATTATTGTGGGTTTTGGAACTAAAATCGCAAGATAAAAGGCTGATTTTAGTAGGTATGTTAGTAAATTAATTTTTCATGGTATTAGATTTTTAGTTCGCATTTGGTACTTCTCCTTGATGTTCGTATTATTATTCAGATGAGTTTATGCCTCTGCTGACGTTCACTTTTCAAGTGTGTATCATTCATTTGGTTTTTGTGATTTGCTTTAGGGTTTCATGATTTTAGGTTTGTAATGCATTGACTTAAATTTTGAAATCTAGCAGTAAAAGCTCACATTCAAATTGAGTGTGATGAAATCTTTATGCTTATCATGTGTTCTACCTCTATAATGCTTAAAACAGCAATGAACCTTGAGCATGGTCAACTTGGCAAAGCTTGCATTTGTGACGTTAGTGTTGATTTTGTTGGTTAGGATGATGGTTTTGACTATTGATGTGTGTTAGATCTTAATACACTAGGAGAATTCTTGGTTGTGCATTAGACTTACTTTATGAGTATCTATATCATTAATTCAAGGCTTAATTAATCAGTTTTGAACAAACTGGTGAAAGATTGAAGTTGGAATCATCGAAATTGGATTGAAAATGGAACAGGCGAAAACTTGCAAATGGCACGAGAAAAGCCCATATTCGCGCAAGAAGTCTGTAATTCGCAAAAGTTTGTTGAGAAGTATGTTACAAAAATTCCATTTGCGCGAGATGTTCACTTTTCTCAAAATTCAGTTAGAAAAACTAACCGCGTGAAAAGTTGGTGATTGTTCGCGCAAGAACTCTGCTATTCGCTCGAATACTTCTAGTTTGAAGCTTTTTGAAAAGTTTGATTTCTGATCTTCAATATGGCTAACCTTAAGCACATCACTGCTACCCTCAACCTCGACAATAAGATTGGTACAAGTACAAAACCCCCTAGTCTTCTCAGCGAAGAAGATTATCCCGATTGGGTTTACCGTTTTGAGAATCATGTTATTTACACCGAACCCCGGATGATGCGATCAATATGCCCGTATATCCCTGTGTATAACAGTGAGAAGGTAGGTTTAATGCCAAAATCGAAACACCTCTGGGATGAGGAAGACATGAAGAAAATGGAACTTGATGACAAAGCATATGCTGCCATCACTATGGCACTTACTACTAAGGTTGCTCAAAAGTTCAAGGATATCGGAAAAGCTAAAGACTTATGGAAAACCAAGCCTTATTGGTATTGGGCTTGTCAAAATGAAATGAAGATAATGCAACAGTAATTGATCCTATATGCAAGCACTGAGGATCATTTGGTGTTGTTGATGAATAACTTTCAGTCACATGGTCTTCCTTTATCTTCCACACCATCTTTGGAAGACTAAATTTGAGCTTCAATACTTCAGAAGTTCTTATAACTTCGCATGTTTTGGAGACTGATCCTTCAAAAGATTTTGCATCCACTGCAGCATGCTTCAGCACTTTGGAAGTATTCCTTCCTTTCGAGACCAACTTTCCTTCCGAAGGTAAGTTTTCTATAGAGATTGAACCTGGAGGGTCGGAAAATCAAATCTAGATTATGAAGATCAAAGTCGCGCGAGAACCTGAACTTGCTGTGCGAGAAGCTGCATCTCGCGCGAGAACTAGCAAGTCGCGCGAGAACTACGCGAGAACTTTGAGTTTAGTATAAATAGTTGTTTTGTGATGTAATTTACGGAGCATTTGTCATTTTTCTGATTTCGCATGTAACTTGTATCTTTTAAACCAGAGAGCAATAGTGTTTGAAGTTTATTTACACTTGTGATCATCCTTTTCATGTTCAATCTTGTATACGTGATGATTACATTCCGCATTCTCGTCACGAAATTGATCTTATTGTAAATTGCTTGGTATCAGAGCTTGGTATGCTCTAGATTGATTGATTTGAAGATTGAAGAGCGCTTTTGAAGTGTTATTGAGCTCCAATTTGGTTTTCGTTGAAGATCTAGTAGATTTCTACTATTTTTTAATATTTTTGAAGATGTTGAAGACTTTAATGTTACTGATTGAAAATTCGGTGATGTTCATGTGATTAAACAAACTAATTTGAATCAATTAGAGATAATTAGGATCAAAATTTGAACCTAAATCACTAATTCAAGGCTTAATTAATCGGTTTTGAACAATCATCGAAATTGGATTGAAAATGGAACAGGTGAAAACTTGCTAATTGCATGAGAAAAGCTCATATTCACACGAGGAGTCTGTAATTCGCAAAAGTTTGTTGAGAAGTTTGTTACAAAAAATTCCATTCGCGCGAGATGTTCACTTTTCTCAAAATTCAGTTAGAAAAACTAACCGCGCGAAAAGTTGGTGATTGTTCGTGCAAGAACTCTGTTATACGCATGAAAACTTCTAGTTTGAAGCTTTTTGAAAAGTTTGATTTTTGATCTTCAATATGACTAACCTTAAGCACATCACTGCTACCCTCAACCTCGACAATGAGATTGGTACAAGCACAGAACCCCTAGTCTTGTCAGCGAAGAAGATTATCCCGACTTGGTTTACCGTTTCAAGAATCATGTTATTTACACCGAACCTCGGATGATGCGATCATTCAAACAAGGCCCGTATATCCCAGTGTATAACAATGAGAAGGGAGAGTTAGTGCCAAAACCGAAACACCTTTGGCATGAGGAAGACATGAAGAAATGGAATTTTATGACAAAGCATATGCTGCCATCACTATGGCACTTACTACTAAGGTTGCTCAAAAGTTCAAGGATTTCAAAAAAGCTAAAGACTTATGGAAACCCAAGCCTTGTTGGTCTTGGGCTTGTCAAAGTGAACTGAAGATAATGCAACAGTAATTGATCCTATATGCAAGCTCTGAGGATCATTTGCTGTTGTTGATGAATAACTTTCAGATGGTCTTCCTTTATCTTCCATACCATCTTTGGAAGACTAGATTTGAGCTTCAATACTTCAGAAGTTCTTATAACATTGGAAGTATTGGAGACTAATCCTTCGGAAGATTTTACATCCACTACAGCATGCTTCAGCTCTTTGGAAGCATTCCTTTCTTCCGAGACCAACTTTCCTTCCGAAGGTAAGTTTTCTGTAGGGATTGAACCTCGAGGCTCGGAAAATCAAATCAAGATTATGAAGATCAAAGTCGCGCGAGAACCTGAACTTGCCGCACGAGAAGCTGCATCTCGGGCGAGAACTAACTAGTCGCGCGAGAACTATGCGAGAACTTCTAGTTTAGTATAAATAGTTGTTTTGTGATGAAATTTACAGAGCTGTTGTCATTTTCCTGATTTCGCATGTAACTTGTATCTTTCAAATTAGAGAGCAATAGAGTTTGAAGTTTATTTACACTTGTGTTCATCGTTTTCATCTTCAATCTTGTATATGTGATGATTACATTCAATAGTCTTCTCACGAGATCGATCTTATTGTAAATTGTTGATCCTTAAAATTGGTATCAGAGCTTGGTATGCTCTTGATCGATTGATTTGAAGATTGAAGAGTGTTTTTTAAAGTGTTCTTTAGCTCCAATTTTGATTTTGTTGAAGATCTACTTGATTTCTACTGTTTTTGAATATTATTGAAGATGTTGAAGGCTTCTATGTTGTTGATTGAAGATTCGGTGATGGTCATGTGATTAAACAAACTAATTTGAATCAATTAGAGACACCTAAGATCAAAATTTGAACCTAAATCACAAATTCAAGGCTTAATTAATCAGTTTTGAACAAATTGGTGAAAAATTGAAGTTGGAATCATCGAAATTGGATTGAAAATGGATCCGGCGAAAATTTGATAATCGCACGAGAAAAGCTCATATTCGCGCGAGAAGTCTGCAATTCGTAAATGTTTGTTGAGATGTTTGTTACACAAAATTCCATTCGCGAGAGATGTTCACTTTTCTCAAAATTCAACTAGAAAAACTAACCGAGTGAAAAGTTGGTAATTGTTCGCGCAAGAACTCTGCTATTCGCATGAAAACTTCATGTTTGAAGCTTTTTGAAAAGTTTGATTTATGATCTTCAATATAGCTAACCTTAAGCACATCACTGCTACCCTCAACCTCCACAATGAGATTGGTACAAGCAGAAAACCCCCTTAGTCTTCTCAACGAAGAAGATTATCTCGACTGGGTTTACCGTTTCGAGAATCATGTTATTTACACAGAATCCCGGAAGATGCGATCAATCAAACAAGGCCCGTATATCCGTGTGTATAACAATGAGAAGGGCATTTAGTGCCAAAACCAGAACACCTCTGGGATGAGGAAGACATGAAGAAAATGGAACTTGATGACAAAGCATATGCTGCCATCACTATGGCACTTACTATTGAGGTTGCTCAAAAGTTCAAGGATTTCAGAAAAGCTAAAGACTTATGGGATGCGATGGAGGAGCAAATAATAGGTAATAAAGATATGAGGGAAAGTCGAAAGGACATGTTGAACCAAGAGTTTAATATATTTAATCACATACTTGGTGAAACCTTGGAGGCTCAAATGTCGAGATTTGTTAAGCTAAAAACAAAGATGAAAAGTGTTGGTATTACCTTGGAGAATATTGCTGTGAACAAGAAGATGTTAAACTCATTACCTTACAGCTAGAACAACAATAGCACTACCATCAAGAGAACCAAGGATTTGTTCACCTTATCTCCCAGTGATCTTATCTCAACCATCAAGTCATATGAGATGGATGACAAGCAAAGTGCTACTAATTACATCAACACTATAGGAGCTGAAGCATCTGTATTATATGCAAAAATGGCTAGTAATCCAAATTACTATGTCAGCCATTCCCAGTTATGTCAACAAGCAGCCAATTCTGTTAATCCAAATGTCAAGGATTCATCCATGTCTTAGTTTCAAGCTTCCCATAAAAATCAATTCACTCCAATGCAACCTCAACCTCAACCTCAACCTCAAACCTATCCCTAAAGTCAATCCACACATAACAAGCATTTGTTGTAAATTCCCACCTAAACAAGCAAACCATTCAAATAGTTGAAGAGCTTTTGGCTCTATTCAACACTTTCATGAACAACTATGAAGCTTTCATAGATGGAAGACTAGGTGACCCAACATTTTAGTTGATGACTTACAACAAGTCAGTCCTGATGATGTTGAAGAAAATGATATCAAGTATAAGATGGCTATGGTGGTATATCGTGCTAAACATTTTGCAAGAAGAACGGGAAGAAAGATGTTTTGTGTAAACAACTCGAGCAAGATTGGGTTCGATAAGTCAAGTTTGAGATGTTATAACTGCAACAAAGCTGGTCACTTTGCAAGCAAAATGTACCAAGGGAAGGTCAAATCAAACTGATAGTGGGAAAAAGATGGTGACCGTGGAGGTTGAATCAAAAGGGGATAAAGAAAGCATGTCAAACAACAAAGCCCTGGTTTCTCAGACTAATGAAGAATATGATTGGTCAGACTAGATGGTGAATTTTAGATATCAAACTATCTACTGCTTTGTTGGCTGGAATTCAAACTGCTGAAGATCATGTTGAAGAGAATATATTAAGAATTGATGAAGGGAGTTTTTGCTGAAAAAGTTTGTGAGAATGTTGAAAAGGTGCTAAAACAAAAAGTTGTTAAGATTACTCCAGCTCATTTAAAGGTGACTGTAGAAGGAAAGAAAGAAGTTAAAGAAGAAACTGTTGAGTTTACTTCAGCTAAACATGAAGAGATTGTGAATTTTGTTGAGGAAACTCTGGCAACTGCTTATGAAGATTCTGTCAATGCTGTTAAGATTACTCTGGCACCCACAACAGCAGAAGAGAAGGTACTGAAAGCTTTCATGGTAAATGTCATACCTGAAATGAAGAACAAGAAAGAAGAGATTGAAGAGGTAAATACTAATCTTTGTTCAAAAACATGTATAGAAAAAGTTCAAAGATACAGAGTTCACAATGAACGCTTGATTTTAGAAGTTGAAAAACTTCAATATCAAGCTCGTAAATATAAAACTAATGAGAAAATTTACAAAGAAAAGATAGAAGGATTAAACAAATCAATTTATCAATCAAAATTGAATTTTCATGATAAAGATTGTAACATAAAAGATTTGACAACACGTAACAATGAACTATCTTTAGAAATCAATAAACTTAATAGTGAACTCTTATCTGTAAAATTGAATGTTAAAAATTTTGAGCTATCCTCAAACATGGTTGAAGGTATAATCAAGTCTCAAATGAATCAAAAACTTAATGGTGGAAAAGGTGGTGTTGGATATTTTAACATTGCATCACTTATTAATCATGATTATACATGTTTGCCTTCATCAATTACCACTCCAGATGAAGAGACCTATGTATTAGGTTTTCAACCATAGTCAGACTTAATACCTCCAGTCAATGTTTCACTGACTGTTAACCCTATCATAAAAATTGAAATTAAAATTAATCATGACAATTTTTTGCAGAAAGTATGAAGAAAGACGGGTTGGTTGAAGATTAGGAAAGTGATGATGAAATACATTTTATGGAAAATAAAAGTTGTAATGAAAAATCTTCATGTAATTCATCATTAGTTATTGATGAAACTTTAGATGTTTTTATTTCTACAAATGTTTGTTCTAAAATGTCTAACAAATAAAAGAAACTGAAATCAAAAGTAGATTTTAAGGACATTGAAAGAAAACGAGTCACAACATCTTTATCTAACTTGAAAACTGATTTCAATAACAGATTTGTTTCAAAAGGCAACATTGATAAGGAAGATCATATCCTTAAAAAAACAAATGTCATTTTCTTTAAGAATAAGTCTCCTATTACTGCTAATTCTATGAAACAAGATGTTTGTAGATTAGGTACTAAAGACACTGGTCCTATTCCGATTCAAAAGGTTAAAGCTACAGTTCATGCCTCATCGGCTTCAGTTATGAATCAAAAAGTTGGGAAAGATACCTCAATTCTTTAGGAATCATCTAGAAAAATCCTTAATGAAAGAAAGAAAAGAGAGACTGTTAAAGAATCACAATGCCAAAGAAATACTAAAGACAGATTCTATGATGACTGTGGAAGTTATCATAAACAGTTTGTGCAAAATACACGAGCATCAAATACATATCATAGGATGTATTGTTATGTATGTGGCAAGCCAAATCATAGGGTTAGAAATTGTCATCATCAACACTCACTGTCAAGCAATCAAAGATTTCATAATTCAATTTCAAATAATAGAAAACAATTCTTTTTTAAAGTCAAATTCAAAAGGAATACTAATCAGTCAAATTCTTTTGTTGATAAAAGAAATGATCAAATCAAAGCAGATTTGAATAAAGAAATTTTCAAACAAGAAATCCATACTTGTTGATGAATGCAATTCTACTCCAATTCAAACCACTTTAGGGAAAAAGGTTTCAGATCTGATCAAACCAATTCAAAAGTGGAAAATAAAAGAAAAGTAATCTGAGCATGATATTGTTGAAAACTATGTTTTCAATGATAAAAGATATATGTTATTAAAGTCTGTATCATATTTGGATGAAAACAAGTGCTCAATTCAACCATGGCTTGGGTTCCTAAATATGAATAAAGTTATTCATATGTGCAGAAACAACAAAGACAAGTTATCAACAGTGTTTGGCATGTTGACAGTGGTTGTTCAAAGCATATGACTGGTAATATATCTCTATTAAACAACATACATTCTTACAACGAAGGATATGTTATATTTGCAGGAGATAAAGGTGGTAAGATTACAAAGAAAGGTATAGTTTCTAGTGGTGTGTTAAGTTTTGAAGATGACAATTTTGTTCAAGAACTTAAACATAATTTGTTAAGCGTCTCTTAAATTTGTGACAAAAGCTATTCAACAAATTTCACTGATAAAAAGTGTCTCATTCTAAAACCTAGATTTGTAATTCCTGATGAATGGATTTTATTGAGAACGTCGAGAGACAGAGACAGATACTGACTTAACATGAATGGTTCACATACACTTGCAACTGCGTCTTGTTTGTTATCAAAAGCCTCGGAAAGTGATTCAATGTTATGGTATTCATCGTCTTGGTTAGGTAAACATCAAAAATATGAACAAGTTGGTTAGAGGAAATCATGTTGTAGGACTACCTTTGAAAGAATTTCAACTTACTGAACATTGTCTATGTCACACCCTCAATTTCAACAAACGGGGTATTACCGTTAGGCGCGTTACATACCAGGATCTCAGCCACTAGTTACACCAAACAACACATCAGTTACAAAACATTTTTTGCTCATTATCATTAGAGTTTCCCAAAAACAGAGTTAAATACATAAACATAAGAGTAATTGCGGAAGCATAATAATTTGTAAGTCAACATGGAGCAGACACGCGCAAACCAAAAAAAATATAGTTTATGGAAAATGTAAATGTCTCGGTTGACCCAACAGTGATGAATACAACATGATATGATTCCTAATTGTGCATACCTTAAGAATCTGAAAGAAACATGCTAAAGTGTCAACACAGGGTTAGTGAGTTCACAGGTTTTGATAAACAGAACATAATAGAAAGCAGATCCAGTAAACAAAATAATATCAATAGATAGCTAGTTTATATAAAAAGTTACTTAGTGTATGAAGTTTGCAACCGAAGCTGACAATGTAAATGAATGCCTCTGCTGTGGCTACCAGACCACAGCAACAGAAATTAGGTCAATTAAACACCCGTTTGACATGTAATCATGCTAGCGCGACTAGCCCAGGTGGGGTTTGTCAAACCTAGTATATCTACTCAGAATTACCTCGCTAAAATACATAAATTAACAGTTCGAGAATAAGGACTTAAGTTGGTATAACACTAGTAAGCAAGTGACATTACAGTAATGCTGATCAAATGAAAATACGTTTTGAACACACATTTCTTTCCCCCAAAGAAAGCAGGTAAACTGGGGCTGAGAACTCACCTTATAGCCATAGTAGTATAATAATGCAAGCACAAGTAGATAGGTTAACGATCAACCTGAATGCATATTTAATATTTAATTAAAATACGTTAACTAAAATTAATTGAACCATAAGGATTTCGTGAATCACAACTTGGGTACGGTGTCGGTTATCGGTATTACCCCATTCCCATGTAAGCATAACCATACACGAACCCATACATGTAAGACCAGAGATTTAATTATTCTCATGAGTACATGGTCATACATATAAATACCCTTATGATGAATTAGTTGTGTGGCCTCTTATCATAATACCTAATATGTTAATAATACACAATATACACCTAATATAAATACATATGTATATATAACACACACGCGTTACATGTTGCATAATACCTACACGTACACATGAAATGGCACATGCACAATGCAATCTATATACATATACAATGTATAGCACACCTACTTATGCACAATGCATTAACTAAACAAGATGTCAAAACCAAAACTCACAACCAATACTTGAACACACATTAATACATGTTACCATGCATACGTATACACTGCAAAACACGCACATACCGTCATGGCACTAATAAACACACATTGTCACACACACACACTCATGACACACACCACCACACACCATTCGATGCACACACATGGCATAACAATACCCATATTGCAAAAATTATCCACCCAAATCCCAAACAAATACCACCCACTACAACGATAATAGCAAGAAAAGCACACACAAACTTATACATAAGCATATCCATGACCCAAAACACACACACCATACACATACATGTATAACATGCATACTAAATCATATACATGCATGCAACCAGGCTTCCACCCTCGATCTCCGCCCAAGCACCCCCATAAAGTCAACACACCACAAAACCCCATACACAACCGCATATATACGTACTTATATACATTCACAGAACACAACAGAATGAGGCCACCCACTCGAATGAGACACACACACACAAAGCAGTAACACGCACACATCACAGATATATATATATACACACGCACAAGGATGCATACGATCGCCCGAATATGAACATCCTTTACAAACACCCCGGTCACCTACACCATACGCAAGCCGCGAGATCGAGTAAGCCAATTCACAACCGAAATTGTAACCGAACGAACGCGAAAAACACAATGGAAAGAGAACGTACCACCTAGAGTTGTTTCAGCCGATGATTGTGGTTCCCAGAGGAGTTTCATTTGCCGTAGGAGAGCTTGCCGTGAGGGAAGGAGAGGCTGCCATTGAGGAGGGGGGGGGGTTTGCGAGGGTGAGGGGGTGTCGGTTATGAGGGGGTGCCGAGAGGGGGTTTTTGAGTTTATGGAATACAATCAAGGTTGATTAAAAGTGCATAATGGTCCCTCAATTATGCTCAAATTCACATTGCTTCCCCCCAAGTTAATATATTTAACTTAACCCAATTTACTTAACTTAATTTAATTACATAACCAAGTTAAATAATTAAATAAGTTATCAGAGGACGTTGAAGTAATGAAGGTCAAGTTGACGGCGTTTACCCGAATATACGGATGTCACATCATCCCCTTGTTAAAAGAATTTTCATCCCGAAAATTAGAACGAACAACAGGTTCAACAATGACGACAAAAGGGTTTTCAGAAGCTTGAGTTGAGTACGGTTTCTGGAATATCTGAAACGAACTCAAAACAAAGGAATGTAAGGAATGTCAGGTTTCACGATAGTTGTGACATCATCCCCTTGTTGAAGGGAATTTCGTCTCGAAATTTAAGAAATATATCATAAGAATGATACTTTAGGAATTGGATGTCTAATCTTTGAACAGTTATGGGTATTTCTTCTTCATTTGATCCTCGCGTTCCCAGGTAAACTCTAGTCCATGCTTTGAATTCCATATAACGCACACAATAGGAATCTTACTACGCTTTAGGGTTTTGACTTCTCGATCCATTATCTCGACTGGTTCCTCAATAAAATGTAATTGTTCATCAATCTCCAGTTCCTCTAAGGGTACGATCTGTGATTCATCAGCTAAGCACTTCTTCAGGTTTGATATGTGAAACACATTGTGTATTCCACTGAGCTCTTTAGTTAAATTCAGCTGATAGGCTACTGGACCAACCCTTTTGTTAATCTCAAATGGTCCCACGTAGCGTGGATTTAACTTTCCATATTTCCCGAACCGGATTACACCTTTCCAAGGTGAGACTTTCAGGAGTACCTTGTCACCAATTTGAAACTCCAATGTCTTACGGTGTTTATCTACGTAGCTTTTTTGTCGATCTCGTGTCGCTGCCATACGGTTACGAATTTGTACGATCTTCTCAGTCGTCTCGCATACAAGCTCAGGACTCGTAAGTTGTCTTTCTCCAACTTCTGCCCAACAGATAGGTGATCAGCACTTACGTCCATACAGTGCCTCAAATGATGCAACCTTGATTGAAGTGTGATAACTATTATTGTAGGAGAACTCAACCAATGGTAAATGAGTTTCCCAACTGCTACCAAAATTGATCATACAGGCACGCAACATGTCTTCCAGTGTTTGGATCATCCGCTCACTCTCACCATTTGTTTGTGGATGATACGCAGTGATCATACCCAACCGCGTTCCAAATGATCGTTGCAAAGATTGCCTGAAATTAGAAGTGAACCGAGCGTCACGATAAGAGATGATAGATATTGTCACACCATGCCGAGAGACTATTTCCTTTAAATAAATTTGTGTCAGCTTCTCTATTCGATCATTCTCTCAGATTGCCAAAAAATGCGCGGATTTTGTTAAGTGATCTACTATAACCCAAATGGTATCGCATCCGCTAGGAGTCCTAGGTAACTTTGTGATAAAGTCCATCGAGATCTGCTCTAATTTCCACACTAAAATTTCCAGCTGCTGAAGTAAACCGGATGGTCTTGGTATTCCACCTTGACTTTAGAGCAAGTTAGACATCTGCTTACGTAGGTGGAAATCTCAGCTTTCATGTTCGACCACCGGTAAAATTCCTTCAGATCTTGGTACATCTTGTCTGAACCCGAATGAATTGAGTAACGTGACTTATGAGCTTCATCCATTACCAGCTCTCGTAAGTTCCCATATTGTGGTACCCAGATCCATTCCATGAAATAACAGATTCCATCAGTCTTGAGCTCTAGTTGCTTCTCCATGCCTCACATGGATTCTGCCTTCAGATTCTCAACTTACAAGGCCTCAGATTGAACAGCCTTGATTTGCACTGGCAGATCGGAGTGGATGGTCATTTGCAATGCGCGCACCCGACGAGGTTTCGATGTTTCCTTTCGATTGAGGGCGTCGCCTACCATATTAGCTTTACCCGGGTGGTACTTGATTGCACAGTTGTAATCATTGAGCAATTCTAATCACCATCGTTGCCGCATATTCAGCTCCTTTTGATCATATATGTGCTAGAGGCTCTTTTGATCTATATAGATTATGCACTTGGTTCCATATAAGTAGTGCCTCCAGATCTTCAAGGCAAACACTACATCTCCTAGTTCTAGATCATGCGTCGTGTAATTCTTCTCATGCATGTTGAGCTGTCTAGATGCATAAGCAATGACATTCTTGTGTTGCATTGTACACATCCCAAACCCTGGATGGATGCATCATAGTAAACAACAAAGTCATCAGTTCCCTTTGGTAAAGCTAGGATCGGCGCACTGCAGAGTTTGTCTTTAAGCGCTTGAAATGTTGATTCCTCTTTGTTGTCCCATTTGTAGATGGTTCCCTTATGAGTTAGGGCAGTCAAAGGTTGTGCCAACTTTGAGAATCCTTTGACAAATCGTTTGTAATAGCCTGCCAAACCAAGGAATTGTCACACCTCAGTAGGCATTTTTGGTGCCGGCTAATCCTTAATTGCTTGAATCTTTGAAGGATCTACATGTATACCCCTTTTGTTCACCACATGCCCAAGGAATTGCACTTTCTCGCATCTAGAAGTCGCATTTTAAGAACTTTGCATAAAGTTGTTCATTCTTCAACAAATCCAGAATAATTCTCAAGTGTTCTTTATGATCTTCCTTATTCTGAGAGTAGATTAGTATGTCATCAATGAAGACAATGACAGACTTATCCAAATAAGGCTTGCAAACACGGTTCATGAGATCCATGAAAACCGTTAGGACATTGGTCAGTCCAAAAGGCATAACCGCAAACTCAAAATGTTCATAGCGAGTCCGGAATGCCGTCTTCAGGATGTCTTCTTCCCGCACCCGTAACTGATGATAACCTGATCTCAGGTCAATCTTGGAATAGTAGCTTGATCCTTGCAACTGGTCAAATAGGTCGTCGATACATGGAAGAGGGTAACGATTCATTATGGTAACCTTGTTCAATTCCCGATAGTCAATGCACATGCGAAAAGTTTCATCTTTCTTCTTCACGAATAGCATAAACTTGGACGTATGAACCCTTTGTCTAACAGTTCCTGCAACTGTTTTGGCAATTCTTGAAGCTAGATTGGTGCCAAGCGATATGGTGCCCGAGCGATAGGGGCAGTTCCTGGTGTCAACTCGATCTGAAACTCTACTTTCCTGTGTGGAGGAAGGCCAGGCAAGTCCTCTGGAAATACCTCAGGAAGATCTCTAACAATAGGAATGTCTTTAAGTCGCTTCTCCTCGGTGGTCTTTTCGGTAACTAGGGCTAAAATCGCAAGATGCCCTTTTCGCAGACACTTCTGAGCCTTTATGTAAAAGATGATGCCGACCACAGCACCACTCTTGTCGCCTTCTACCGTATCTCTCCATCAGGAAAAGGTAGGTGGATAAGCTTCTCACGACAGATGATTTCGGCCTGGTTCCTAGACAACCAGTCCATGCCAACAATGACATCGAAGCTACCGAGGGTAATGATAGAAGATCAATATCAAAATCGTGCCTAGACAGACTTATCTTACAACCTCGGTATATTTAGGAAGACTCTATGATCTTACCGTTAGCTATTTCTACTGTATAGTTTGTGTCTAAGGTGGTAAAGTTAACATTTAGTAATCAACTGAACTTTTGCGAAATGAAACTCCTATCAGCACCAGAGTCAAATAGAACAGAGGCAAAACAACCATTGATAGGAAATTTACCAGTAACACTAGAATGATCATTTCGAGCCTCACCTAAACCAATGATGAAGGCTCTACCTTTGGCACGACCATTTCCATTACCATTGCCATTCCATTGCCACTGCGGTTGTCCGCACCATTACCACCACCATTGTTTTTCTTCAGAATTGGGCAATTCTTCTTGAAGTGCCCGGTTTGGCCACACTCGTAACAGCCTTTTAGTTCATCCCGCTGGGCTGGCTATTTAACTGCTAAGTTCACACGACAGTTTTTAGCAGCGTGACCAAACTTAACACACCTTTCACACGTATTCTTGTTGCAAGGCCCGTTGTGGTGGTAGTTGCACTTGTTGCACTTAGGTAATGTCCCGGTATACCCGCCACTATGCTAAGATGATGAGGAAGATTGGTTGGACAGGCGGGAGTTGTCAAATTTTCTTGACTATTATGATTGCTGTTGAGAGGTGTTTTGCTTGTTGTTAGGACCAGACTCCTACTTCCTCTTATTGTTGCCGTCTGTAGTAGTTGATGCAAACCGCGCGGGGGTAACTTGCCCTGTGTGACAGCCTGGACTGTTAGCCTGTGGGCCAGTCTGATCGCCTCCTGTATGGTGTTTGGTCTTGAAGCAGTGACTATGCTCTGGATTTCTGGAGACAATCCATGCAAGTACCTCTCAATCCTTAACGAAAGGGGATTGACCATATTAGGTCAAAGAGTGGTGAGCTCATGAGAGCGAGTGGTGTATGCCTCGATCTCAGAACCCGTCATCTTCAGGTTCCAGAATTCTATTTCCAGCTTTTGCACCTTGTCATGAGGGTAGTATTCTTCCTTCATCAGATTTTTAAAATCTTCCCAGGTGGTCTGATTGGCAATCTCGACACTTAACATTTGTACTTGGGTGTTCCACCAGGACAGAGCAGCTCCGTCCAACGTGCCGGTAGCGTACTTAACCCGACTTACCACTGGGCAGTTGCACATCTCAAATACAGATTCGAGCTTCTCAAACCATTGTAGGAGTCCTACGGCTCCTTCCACTCCCGTGAATGGATTCGGTTTACAGTCCATAAAGGACTTAAAGGTACAAACTCCTTGACCTGCAATAGTTTTAGATCAGGACTTAGATATTTTTCACGAGGGTTATAGTTTAACAGGATTAACGGAACGTTAACGTCAGGAATGAATTTGGTATAGGTTACCGATCGGAGCGGGCTGAGGGTTAGGATTGTGGTTAGCTGGTGCATCAGCCACATGTTGATTGATTAGTGCGGCAAGTTCCGCTGGAGTCATGTTAATCGTACTACGACTGTACCCGCGTCCACGTCTAGACGTTCTTAACAATCACAACATACGAAAATAAGTAAATATGCAACATATCAACTTCATTTAAGTATAATCAATTAAAAGAATTTAGCACACACACAACTAAATGTTCAAATAATAATTTCTGGTAAAATAAATTATAAATACGTCTACAATTAATAAAACCAAATATCAAAATTCAAAAACATAAGTCGGATGGGAAACAACCCTTTCTATCTAGGTGTGAAATAAACGAAAGTCTGATAAATGAATAAAATGAATGGAAAAGGGAAATCAATGTGAATCGACGGATCCGGTGCTATCCTCTGGCTTGTCCTCAGGCTGCTCCTCAGGTTCCTCTTCTGGCACCTCCTTTAGTTCCTCTTCTGGATCTTCCTCAACAGGCTCCTGCACTGCGTTCAGTGCATTGACTTGACCCTCAAGAGTATCGAGTCGCTGACTATTAGCAGCGATGTCCACATTGACGCCAACTACACGCTCAAATAGGTCAGTGACATGGCCCACATGCTTGTTATGACTATCAACCAACACATTGAGCAGTCTCTTCAATTCCTTGATTTCCTAGGCTGATTGCAACACTACTTTCTTCAACGCTCTGTTATCGTCCCATAGCTTGGCAACGCGTTTACGCTCGAGGTGTAAAGTGGCTGCCATAGCAGCCATGGCCTGCTCAGGAGAACAGGGAAGGGGAGGTAGGGTAGGGGAATTAGGATTCCTAGCCGCAGTGGACCCCTTACGAATACATGGATGCATACGATCGCCCGAACATAAACACCCCTTACGAATACCCCGATCACCTACACCATACGCAAACCACGAGATAGAGTAACCTGATTCACAACCGAAACCATAACCGAACTAATGCAAAAAACACAATGGAAAGACAACGTACCATCCAGATTTGTTTCAGCCGATGATTGTGGTTGCCGGAGGAGTTTCGTTTGCCGCAGGAGAGCTTGCTATGAGGGAGGGAGATGTGACCTCTCGTAATTTTCGTTAAACATTTGTAAACTTAGTTATCTCTTGTAAGAGTGTGTTTTGTCATTAATGCAAAATCAAGGACTTATTTGTAACTTTTTGTATCCTTGTAATTTAAATGTAATTAAATAATTAAATAATTAACGATAATAATAGTAATAATGATAATAATAATTATAATAATAATAATAATGATAATCAATGAAATGATAATGAAAATAATTAGTAAAGATAATAATAATAATAGAAATAATAATAAAGATGATAATAATAATATGATAAAAATAATAATAATAAGCATAATAATTGTTAAATCTTGGAAATGAATAAAAACAAAATAAGTTAATCTTTTAACTTGTAATTAAATAACTTTTTACATAAATTAATAACATTTAAAACTTCAGGGACTAAAACTGTAATTTAGATTAAACTGGAACTAAAACTTTGGAATTAAATGGATGAATCATAAAGCACAGGGGGTCTAAGTGTAACATTTTAAAAACCCAATTCCCCACCCCGATTTTCCGGTTCCACCTCCCAAAAACGCTCGATGTACACCGAATTTAACCCTCCTTTACAATCATATGTCAGTTTCAAACCTGTGAATGCTCTTTAATCGGGTTTTAATCGAAGTTTTAATGGTCTTCTAATTTTAACCGAATGATCATCGAACCTCAAAGCCGTTATACACTTAAATCATAATAATAATCAAATTAAACAAACATATACGTTCTAGTAATCATTTCGATGTTATTAGGGTGATCAATTTCACCTGAAACAACTTTAAAATTCACTCAAATCGACCTGAAACGGCCGACAGTAATGTTGTAGCCGTTGGACGTGTTCGGGATCGAATTGAAACTATAAATTCAAGGGCTTTTGCTCGAAATGGGTTTCCTAAACCTCTGGAACCTTCAATTTCACTCGAAAAACACACACACACATCGAATTGAACCAAGAACAGTCGCGGCAATACTCTAATCAGTTTTCAACTTGCTCAACCTCGAATCAGGTAATTGATCATGGTTGCATACTCTACTAACCATGGGGAATCAAAGCCCCATGGTTAATTGTTGTATCCACATCGAATTGAAGTTCGAATGGTTCGATTTCAATTCTAGGGTTTGTACGAAACTGGGGGAATTTTGTTGGGTTATGTTTTAAAACAACTTTTCTATTTCAAAACAAAAATCAGGGCCTAGCCCAACAGGTTAAAAACCCATATTGTTGGGCAGGAGGTCCCGGGTTCGACCCGGATCCCTGCTAATATTTTTTTAAAAGGTTTATTTAACTTTTAAACTTTAGAAAATTTTTTAAATATTATTAGTAACTATATAAAAATCATTTATATCAAAAAATGATATAAAATTATTTCCTTTTAATTTCATTAGAAAATCCACTTTAAAAATCATTATTTTCTTTTATTTGTTTATTTTAAATATTATAAAAAAAATTATAAGACATCATCTATTATTAACTTGGAGTTTTAATAAATCTCATGTAATTATTAATTATTTTTAAATTAATAAATTTCTTATTATTATGGATTTAAATACAAATTTGTTATATAAATTTTTGTTAGAAAATAAATATATATGTACATATTTAGAGATGTACACATATTGTAATGGTTATTTTAACCATGTAAATTTACAAAATATGAATTTATTTAAAAGGTAAATAATAACCATTTGAATATAAAGGTTTAACTTCTATTAATTGTGTTTATCACTAAGTGTCTTGTTTAAATCATTTAAGTACCAAAACAATAATAACTTACATCTATTTAACAACATGAAAATCATGGATAAATCGATATAAACTTAACCCCAAGATCACCATGATTAACTTAATACGACATTTCATTTAGGTTGAACGTTAACGAATCCTCGACATTATATACAAGACTTATTATTTGTTCACCCCTTATTATCAAGTGAGTTTTTCCATACCTCTTTTATATATTTTCACACTTTGGGGTGAAACATATTAACCTTATGATAAATGCACTTGTAAAACGTTTGAATCTTGTAAACACTTGGGCAATTCTTCTTATTTGTCGTGGTTAGTTGAACTCTTGTAATTACCATGTGATGACTACAATATGTACAATCATTAACTATTGCTAGCCTGGCAACGTCATAGATCTATGGGCCTGACAAGCCTACTTGATGTTAAACCAAGTACACTTAGCTAATCGTTTAATCTTGTAATCTTGTAATCTTATAATCTATCAAGATTTGATTGTTACATTTGTTCATCCATCCCTAGTTACTTTATTCAATAACCTATGACATGAATTGCCATCTTTTATATATATTTATGTATGAAAACTATGGAAAACTCACCAACATTATGTTGACCTTTTATTTTTAACATGTTTCAGGAAATGATACTGTTTAGCATGCCTTGAAGACTTACATACATTTAGGATTGGACCTAGACTAAAATAAAAGACATTGATCATTTTGTGACTTTGAATTTCTTATGTATTGTTGGATGTGTGAACTTACTCTATTTCTTTATTGTACGTCATGAATATTGATCTTTAATAATATTGTCATTTTAAAATTAGCGTTGTGTGGTATGAACAATCTTAACCCTCACATCTCGACGTTTCCGCCGTTAAGGTTGGGGTGTGACAGGAGAGGCTGCCGTTGAGGAGGGGGGTTTCCTAGGGTTTGCTTGGGTGAGGGGGTGTCGATTATGAGTGGGAGCCAAGAGGGGGTTTTTGATTTTATGGAACACAATCAACTTTGATGAAAAGCACATATGGTCCCTCAATTATACTCAAATTGCACATTGCTTCCCCCCCAAGTTAATATATTTAACTTAACCCAATTTACTTAACTTAACTTAATTACATAACTAAGTTAAATAATTAAATAAGTTACGGGAAGGCGTTGAAGTAATGAAGGTCGAGTTGACGGTGTTTACCCGAATATACAGGTTGTCATAGTCTGTCATGTTCATAAGGCAAACAACATAAACTTTCTCATAAACCAGTTGCTCATACCAAAATTAAGTCTATCCTTCAACTGTTACACATGGATTTATTTGATCCAGTTAGTGTTTTGAGTTTAAGACGTCATGATATTGCTTGGTTATTACTGATGATTTTTCAAGATTGGGTTTTGTTTTTAGCAACCAAAGATGAGACACCTCATTTGCTTATAAAGTTCATGACTCTAGTGGAGAATCAGACTGACAAAACCATCAATGCATTCGAAGTGATAATGGAACAGAGTTTTGCAATCATACTCTGAATGAATTCTGTGATACCAAGGGGATAGCTAGACAATTTAGTTTGGCGGGAACTCCACAACAAAATGGAGTTGTTGAAAGACGAAATACAACTTTAATTGAAGTTGCTAGAACAATGTTATCAGCAGCTAAATTACGGTCATTCTTTTGGGCTGAAGCTGTTAACACTACCTGTTATGTTTGGAATCATGTACTAATCAATAAACAACAAAATATGACTTCTTATAAAATCTTTTTCAAACATAAACCCAAAGTCAAATATTTTAAAACATTTGGATGTTGTTGTAGTTTGTTAAACACATATGATTCTAAATCAAAATTTGATGAAAAAGCTGATGAATGTTATTTTGTTGGATATTCAACTAACAAAGTTACATATCAGGTTTATAATAAAAGATCTAAACAAGTAATTGAGTCATTTGATATCGATTGGCATGAATCTAACAAAACATATGCAGGCTTTGCACTTTCATGGGTATACGATTATGCTTATTTAGTTGAAACTTTTAATCGATCTTCTGTTGTTACTACAGCTAATCCACCTTTGTCATCATCAATTCAAGATATTTTTACTGATGATGTTGGACCTATGTCATTTTTAGCTACAGGAAGATCTTTAGACATACCTTTTTCTTCAAATGTTCTAAGTGTTTTACAATTTGTTTCTGAATCTGCAATGCCTTATTTTGATCCAATTATTGAACAAGCTCCACAGGTCTCTGATTAGAGTTCTTCTTCTACTCAAGATGATCGAAATGATACCATTCAAGTTCCATTTGAAGATTTATCTACTGATAATGATATTTATCAAGATGAAGATATTATGTATCAGCCTGAAGGAGGAATCAATGTTGAAGAACCAGTGGGTCATATGTCTAATTTAAACGAAGTTATTTCTGAAGATATAATTCCTTAGCTGAGAATTCATAAGGACCATTCAACTGAAGCAATCATTGGTCTGTTATCATAGGGTGTCCAAACTCGAAGTCAATCTGTTGCTATAAATACATGCTTGTATTCATGCTTCATTTCTCAAATTCTGCCAAAGAACATTGAGATGGCGTTAAAGGAATACAGTTGGGTTGAGACTATGCAAAACGAACTGATGTAATTCAAGAAGCTAAATATATGGCATCTATGTGAACTTCCAAATGGTAAGTTGCTGATTGGTACAAAATGGATCAAAAACAAAACGGATGAAAAATATGTGATTGTTCACAACAAGGCCAGACTTGGTGTTCAAGGATTCTATCAGGTTGAAGGACTTGATTATGAAGAAGTATACGCTCCATTTGCCAGACTAGAAGCTATATGAATTTTTCTGGCTTATGCTTCATACAAGAACCTCACTGTGTATCAAATGGATGTCAAAATTGCATTCTTGTATGGTGAGATGAAAAAAGAAACCTATGTTTCTCAACCACCTGGTTTTGAAGATCTAGATCATCTAGATTATGTTTATAGACAAAGCACTCTATGGCTTACACCAAGCACCTCGAGCTTGGTATGCCACCCTCACAGAACATTTGCTTGCAAATGGTTATACACAGGGTGCTATTGAACAAACTTTATTCTTATAGAAGACTAGTGATGATCTGATTCTTCTTTAAGTATATGTCAATGATACTATCTTTGTATCTACCAATGATGATTTGTGCAAGGAATTTGAAGCTGTGATGCAAAAGAAATTTGTGATGAGTTCTCTTAGGGAAATGTCATTTTTCTTAGGTATCCAAGTCAAACAAGATGTAAGGGTATATTAAAACATCAAAAAAAATATGTTCACAATATCCTAGACAAATACAAATTTCAGGACTCCAAGATTGCTCCCACTCCAATGGCTTCTCGTCCGACTTTAACTTCTGATCTCACGGGTGAAGATGTTGATCAACATTTGTATTGATCAATGATTGGATCTTTGACGTATCTCACTATCAGCAGACCAGACATCATGTTTCCTGTTTGTCAGTATGCATGTTATCAAAGTAATCCGAAGGACTCACACGAAAGCTGTTAAGCGGATTTTCAAATACATCAAGAAACACTCGGCCTTTGGTATCCTAAAAATTCCGATTTCAATTTATATGCCTATACTGACAGTGATTTTAAAGAATGTAACTTGGACAGGAAATCCACAACTGGAGGTTGTCAATTTCTAGGAAAAAAGTTAATTTATTAGCAATGCAAGAAGCAGAAGACGGTATCCACATCCACTGTAGAGGCTGAATATGTGGCTGTATCAAGTTATTGTTCTCAGATTGTTTGGATTTAGCAACAACTTCTTGATTACGGCCTTAATATCTATAACACTAAAATTTGGTGTGACAACACTGCAGTGTTAAACATAGTGAAGAATTCGATCCAACATTCAAAAACAAAACACAATGATATCCGCATGCACTTTTGTCGTGACTATTTTGATCGAAAACTTATCCATCTAGAATCAGTCTCATCAGATGACAACATTGGTGATTTGTTTACTAAGGCGTTTGATCATTCCAGATTTGATTTTTTAGTCCAAACTCTGGGAATTATTAACTTTGGTTAATGATTATCCATAAACGCTTTCAAAAATATTTTACTTTATTTAAGTTAAAATTGTTATTTTCTTTGCAGATAATCACAATTTTAGAGGGAGAAAATTTAAAAATGTCTCGAAAGAGAATTTTGTTCTTATGGGGAGTAAAAGAAAATTTACAAAAAATATTTTGTTTTACACTTTGAGAAACTTAAAATTTTCAAGGACTTGTAGGAAATGATAGTACATTTCTTGATCTTGATACATTACATCCTAAGGCTTAAAAGAAACTAACTTGGATTATGTTTGATATGTTGATAGGCTTGACTTTAAAGACTGAAAAGCACTATGATCTGTGATACATTGAAAGTAAACTCATAATGACTAACGTGGGTTACTCATCAAGGTTTTTTGGTAACACTGATTTCAATCTAAAGCAAATTGAGAGTTAAAGTGTAGTCATACTCAAGCCAGTTACTGTATGATTCAGAGTATTTCAGAAGAAATATGTATATATAAATATTAAAAGAAGAAAAAGATATTAAAAACAAAGACAAAAAAAGAAAATGAATATTAACAAAAGAGCGAAAGATGCCAAAAGGCCATATAAGAATAAAAGATGCCAATGTGCATAATAATAAAAGATATGTCATAAACATACATACTATATGTTAAATATGATTTTTTAGAATATGTTCTGATACAGGAGACAAAATCAAAAGATGGGGCATGTAAGTCCGACTTGGCACGTAAGTCCTCTCTTGCGAGGGCAAAACACAAGTTTGACCGGTTGTTAATAAGTCCAAAAATTGTTAATATTCTGTGTACACAAATGTTTTTCAAGATAGTTATACTTTAAATAGATATTATAATAGAGGTAAAAGGTTTAAGTCAAGTTACAGTGACTTGAAATCTTAATAGTGTCTTGAAGCTGGATAGGGGTTCTATAGGATTCTTGATTGTGAGATCCACAGAACTCATACAAATTAATCAAAACATGATAAACATCATAGAATATGTGTCCAAGTAAAAATTGAAGTCTAAGTTTAAGGTGGTTACAACATATTGACAATCAATGTAACCAGTCTTATTTAAATAAAGCTGGATAATGTTAATGATCGATTTCATAAGAAATATGATCCTATACTTGAAAATTTTCAAAAATATTGCAAGTCTAAATTTGTGTGTTAACTTCTTTTTGTCTTTATTTACACTTTGTTTCTTGATTTACAAAATTTTATTAAAAGTATAGGTTCTTGGATAATTGTAAACACTTAGTTAAATATAATTTTACTCATAACAAATCAAATGGTTCAACAAGATAAATAAATTTGAAAAAGTTGAAATTTTTTTAAAGTTCAAAGGAAATTGAACCTCTTGCATGCGAGAAGTGAAAATTATGCAAAAGGTTGTGCGACTAGTTAAACTAGTCGCATGCGAGAAGGTAAATGAAGTGAAAAGTCTGAGTGTGCGAGAGTTCTGACTTCTCGCGCGAGAAGTCAGAGGGCTATAAAAGAAACAGTTATGCGATAAGTCTTCCATTCTCATGAAAACTCTTTGACTTTCACTCTCTCAAAATTCTAAGTGTTCAAACATGTTTAAACTTGATATTGTTGTTCATTATGTTCGTCCATTGATACTATAGTAATTGATAAGTTAGATTTCTGGTTTTTGATTGATTTTATGAGTGTTTGATTCATGGTTGTTTGTTCTTGGACAAATAGACTTAAAATTGAACAACTTAACCATATGAAACCTTAATAATGACTTAATCGACACCTAATGAACATGCTTTAACTATCGAAACACCCTGAAAATGCCTAATTTGAAATCTGAAAAACACAAAACTTGTAGCATGTGAAAGTTTCAAAAAATGAACAGACGCGAAAACATTTGAATTCGCACAGAACTTGTCGTGTGGAAACTTTGACCAGTAGCGCAAAAAGTTGACTTTTGTCAAAATTCAATTTCATGCGAATACTAGAGTTTCCACGTGAGAAGTCTAAATTTTTCAAAAAAGTTTCTAATTCTAAAAAAGTTTATTATGTGCTTATACAAGTTTGTCTAATTTTTCAGATGGCGAGACCCATGGTTTTCAACAAGAACCATAATGTTGTTGCATTTCTTGGAGATGTACCTAAGGATAAAGCTTTGTTTAGATCTATGATCGATGGTCGCTAGACATCACGTATTCATATGCTATCACAGCTAATCCGACCATATATATACCGATGTTATTGACTAGTTCTGGCAAACGGCTATCTGCAACAGTTAAGGGAAAGAGGATTGTTATCACTACTGAGGTGATCAACAGTGTTCTATTATGGAAAGATCAATCAAATGCGCCAGTCAAGATTGATGATGACGTGGCTAGGGATTGCTTAAAGAGAATGGGATATGATCACTGATATCCTTCATTAAAAAAGAAGTACTTACCTCCGTTTTGGAAGTACTTATTTCACGTGGTGATTCATTGTCTTAGCAACTTAAAGGCTGGAATGAATAGCCTTAGTGCAGTGTTCGGATCCCTACTGATATCTCTTGTAGATGATCTTCCATACAGCATATCCAAAGCCATTTTCTTAAAGATGTAGAAGAATGTCATAGCCTTTTTGGGGAAGAAATTTATTATGTACCCCCAATTCATACAGCTGATTGTGAATGTTGCTCATCCTGAGTTAGCTATATCTGATTCTTCCACATATGTTGTCATGGTGATGAAGAAATATATTTTCAATTATCTTTTGGGAGCAAAAGGCAATGCTTGGGATGGTTCACACTTTGCCAAACTTGGCAGATTTGTTGAAGGTTATCAAGGAGAAGCACAACAACCTGAAGATGTGGCCCATCAAACTGAACAGGCTCATCCATCTACTAGAGTTCCTGATGATGTTCATGGAAGTTCTCAACCAGTTGAAATGTCAATAGATGATGAGATTGACTCCTTGTTTAGTTCGAGTAGTGAAACTGATAGTGATCAGATAGGGAATGTCCCTTATGTACTTCAAAAACGTCCCAGAGTGCATGAAACTCCTACTAAACGCACTGCTGAGGAACGAGATGCTGACTTTGTACCTGAAGATTCTCCTTTAACTCAGAGAAGGAATAAGAGGATGGCGAGAAAGAGTACCGATAGTCCATGTGGGAGGGGTAGAGGACGAGGCGTGTTAGGAAAGCATTGGACCCCGGTGACCATTGTGTCAACTGATGATGATCTACCTGTGTCAGAGACTCCTATCACAGCTAGTGAGGCTACACCTTTAGAGACACCAGTGATTGCAGAGTCAACCACTATAACATCATCTGCCATGTCCACTGTTGATGATATATTGAGTACTCCACCTAAGGATCAAAGCCCTAATGAGATGTTTGGGATGGATGATTTCATTAATACTACTTCAGAGCTAAGGCAGTAAGCCGAGACTTCTACTGATTCACCTACACGAGTATCACTTGATCAGAGAGTCAGTACATTAGAGAAGGAGATGTTGAAGAAAACACAGATTATTGATGATTTGCATAGGCAAATGTTTGAGAAGGACGAGCGGATCAAGAATCTTGAACATCAGCAACAATTCATATTTAGCTATGTTTAGATTCTGGAGCAAAACATCAGAGACCTCACTTCTCATGTTCCTTTTTCATGTACACAATAATGAACCACGGAAGTTGGAGAGTTAAGCGGACAACATTCTACTGATCCTGAAACTGCTCAAGATCCTGCTGGTACTACAGAGCATGATGTTGATCCTATTGGTACAAAAAGGACAACAGAGACTGTTGTTGTTGATCAAGAGGCATCTACCACTGTTCATACTATGGCTACAGAGGATCAACTTGTAGTTAGTACTAGAGAGGTGTTTATAGAGTCTGAGCATGATTTACCAATCCCTGAGCCTACTAATGATGATGATGACTTGGAGATGGTAGATTTTAGTTGTGACGAGGAAGATGATCTTGATGATGATGATGATGGAGATGACGGAGATGATGATGAGAAAGATGGAAAAGATGATAAGAAGGATGATGATGATGATGATCAGGGCGGTGATATGGGCTCAGCTACTGGTCCTTCTAGATCATCGGGGTCTGCTAATGTCTCTGGACCATGTCCCGATGATACTATTGACTATACACCTTTAGATCCTGCTACTGAAGAAGATTTTAAGAGAGAATTTTACACATTCGAGCAAAAGATTATTGCTGAGGAGTCGGATGAGGACTTTGGTCCATTTGATGATTTGGAGGAAACCATAGACTATACAGACATGTTTGGGAATAGTCTTAAGGACTTATTCTCAGATATTTTGATTTAAGAAGGAAAGATTGTTGGGGAGTCGAGTGCTCAAGAAACGACTGACAAGACAGCTGATTTAACTGGTCAAAGTGTTGTACGTCAGGTCGAAGATCTTACAGTTGCCGCCCCTCCTCTGCCAGCTTATGTACACACGCTGAGACATTCCAAACCTTTCACAAGGTATGGAAAGTCAAAACCTATTATTAGTTGGACGTACGATGCTGAAAATAAGATGTATGTGATAAAGAGAAGGGGTAGAGCTGTAGAGTACTATCAGGACGAGCACGACTTCCATACACTCAGAGCGTCAGATTTATATGCTATGGGTCGTATTAATCCAAGTTATTATGGCAAAGGGAACTGGATAAGAAATATGATTTGGAGTCAAAGTAAGACGAACTTCAAGGATTTTAAAACTACCAAATCTAAAGTAATAGAAGATGAGATGCGTATAGATCCCAATACTAACAAGCCAATGAAGATAAGGGTCTATAAGAATCCAAGATACGTAAGGAAGATCCCTATACATGCTCCTGTGCTAGTTAATAGCTTGTCAAAGCTCATGTGGTGGTGTTATGAAAAAGAGACAGGTCATGCATTGATCCATTGTGTTGAAAAAGACTATCGTATTATCGACCTTGTGGATTTACTCAAGTTTGAAAGAGAAGATTTGATAAGGTTGCAAGCTTGTCCGATTGCAGCTGATGAATCTGTTCATTTCATAGCAGCACAGTTTGGTTGGTTGATAATGAAGGCTCTGGACAACAAGACGTATGCTTATGGGGTAGTTACAAGGTTGCAGACATGGAATTCTAAAGGCATTGATTCTCCAAGCCTAAGGGGAGATTGTAAGGATAGAACCTAGAGGCTCAGAAAATAAAATCAAGATTATGAAGATCAAAGTCGTGCGATAACCTAAACTTTCCGCGCGAGAAGTTGCATCTCGCGCGAGAACTAGGAAGTCGTGCGAGAACTACATGAGAACTTCTAGTTTAGTATAAATGGTTGTTTTGTGATGTAATTTACAGAGCTTTTGATATTTTCCGGATTTTGCATGTAACTTGTATCTTTCAAATTAGAAAGCAATAGAGTTTGATGTTTATTTACACTTGTGTTCATCCTTTTCATATTCATTCTTGTATTCTGTGATGATTACATTTTGTATTCTCGTCACGAGATCGATCTCATTGTAAATTTCTGATCCTTGCATTTTCACTTATCTTCTTCTTTACTTTGGAGCTTCCGGAAGGAAGAGATTTTCCTTTTGAAGCTATCTTTTTCTTCTTCTCAGAAGTTTTCTTCTTGATCATATGGATAGTGCCTTTGGGATTGTAGATGCAATCCTTAGAAAAATAAGAAGCACTACCACACATGATGTATTCAGTTTGCTTGCTTTCTTCTAAGAGTCTTTTTATGAGTAGAAGGTTGAGCTTGATCACTTTCCACTTCCATCTTCATTTTCACAGATAATATAACAGGCTTCTTAGGGTGAGTTGCTCTTAGAACTAGATGGTTCAGGCTATGCAACAGTGGTTCATATTTGATCAGCCTTTCTCTCTAGACCAGGATGATTTGGACATGAACTAGGACTCTTGGTACTAGAGTACATGGTTGAGTCTTTAGTCTTTACCACTTCAAATCTAGTAGAGATGAATACTTGTTTTTGCTTGGAGTTGAAGGTGGTCATGATCTCTTGGGCTTTCTTTGATTTTCTTTTGGCCGTCCTGATCAAGTTCTTCATTACAGACTTGGTTATCCTTGGTTCTTTTCTCTCCTCAGAAGAATAGTGACCCTTCTTAGGATGATTCTCTTCATTTAATTTAGATTCATCCTTCACTATCTCCTCTTCATCTTCATCATCTACTTGAATGGGATTTGTGAGCGGCAGTTCATCTTGACAAGTTCCACACCTTGGAGGTCTTACAGGTAACAATGTGTGTGGAGGAGCTATCTCACTTGAACCCATACTTGCTTGTTCAGATAAAAAATCTTTGCATGCATGGATGAAGATATGATTTTCTTGAAGGTTTTCTCTTCAAAAACACATTTTTCAACCTTAGCATTGCTGATCACAAGCTCAGCCTGGCATTCAGTTAACTTGGTAATGAGATCCTTTATTTGAGTCCTGTAATTTGTGTGCTCATGTTTAAGAGTTGAAATGGTTTTCTCTAAGTCTTCTATTTTAAGTTCATAATCATTTTCAACTCTTTCAAAATCAGCTTTTAAAATATTCAAGAACTCAGGGTCAGATCTCACTTCCAAGTTATAAGACCTGTACATATTTACTTTAGCAATGTATTTAGGAGTACAAAGATGTTCTAATACCTTGGCTTCTTCATGGTCAGCCATTAGTGCTTGGTTGGGAGAAACATCTTCTACTTGGAAGCTCCAATCAAAGCCTTCCTCTTCAATAGCAAGGTCTGAGAGCATCCTTAGTATAGTTTGGTCTGGATTGTGCTTGGCCACTATTTGTCCTTGGTGCCTTGCACTCTCTAGCAAAGTGTCCTATTTGGTTACAGTTGTGACAATTCATCTTGCTTTTATCCAGTCCAAACTTTCCACTGAATACTTTATTGGGAAACTTTCTTCTTGTCCTCTTATAGAACTTATTGGTTCTGTGAGTGAGAAGAGCCATGTGCTGGACTATCTCCATGGTTTCACCTAAATTATAGGTGAAGTTCTCAAACTGCCGCTTCATGAGGTCTTTCTTGTTTTCTTTGGCTTCCTCAGACCCCTTATATATAGAGATTGGAAAAGCAGTTTGAAGAGCGATCATGGCCTTCTGATCAACATCAATTTTCTTCTAATGTTCTTCAAAATAATCAGCCACTTCCTTTGGTATCATCCCACCTCCAGTAGTGGCTGAAGAGGTGCTTGGGATGTGAGGTCTATCTATGACAGATCTCCACATCTTGTTGTCTTGAGACTTGATGAACCCTTCCATATGTTGGCACCAAGTATCAAAATCATCAAGAGTGATCAGTGGAGATTTAGTCATGGTACCGATTTCCATATCAGCCTTTGAGATAGCTGCCATTTGATTTGATAAGTGTTATATGAAACTAAAGAAATCTAAGATGGTGAGATCTTATAATCAAGACCCTAAAATGCTCTGATACCAATTGCAGGACCATTGAAGGAGGTCAATACAACAGTTTCACAAGGTGGAGAGACTTTAGAACACTTATCAGATCAAATAGGGGATCGATTAGGATGAAACAATAAACACAAGTAAAAGAATAATAATAAGAACAGTCAAATATGGTTTTTCAAGAATGATGTATATTGCTCTCAAGTTCTTACAAGTGTTACAAAGCTTTTCATACAATACAAGTAGTTGAGATACTTTATACTACATTCTACAGCCGGCTATACTTAAAGGCCAGTTGGAAACACTAATCTAGAGAACAAGATCAATGTAGAGTCAAAAGGCAGATTGTCTTTTGACTAGTGACTATGACATGTCATAGCTCACACCCTTATCTATTACAAAAAAATAAAACCACATTGTTGGAAAGTTACAGACTCAACACCTTAATCCTAAGTTGACAAAAACATGGACTTTTCACCAACTCATGCTAGTTGGTGAGTCTTCAAAGATGGCCACAGAAAGGTGATTAAACTTTTGTCAAAAGTATGTCAGAGAAGACACGCCTTCTCTGTCTTCAAAAGAAATCGGTATTTGGCTTTGGAAGATTTTGTCTTTGAAGCTTCGAAAGACTTCATATTTGGCTTTGGAAGAATTGGTCTTTTGGCTTCGGAAGATTTGATACTTAGCATAATTCACTGAGTAATATCAAATCTTCCGAAGTACTTTCCTAGTACTTCACATGTGCATGTGAGAGCTCTTTGAGTTGTTCTTTGGTTGCATCAGTCTCTAAGTGTAATCCCTACACCTTTCTTTAATTCACACTTCCCCTCTGATTCAAACAGTTTGTTCTTTTTGTGCTAGTCTTTCTAAGGGTAGGTGCTCATTTGTATACGCCACCGCAATCACATTTCAACCATATTTTACAACCATATCTCTTGTGTTTTCTTTGAATTGTTTCGTGAAAACGACATAGCCATTGTCACGTCCTCTAGTAGTTGTCCAATCAACCAATTTATCACGAGATGAAAAAACCTAACAAGTTCAAGTAAATGTAAGAACAAATAAAAATAACTTATGTAATAATCCTCTTTTTTTCAAAACCATCATCATTGTTATCCATGCTATTATTGCCGCTACATCACCTCCACCATTGCCGCAATCTTAGTCGTAGTTAGACGTGTACCGGCTGTAATAGTTAGTAACTACGTTATCATAATAGTTAGAACCCTCTTCGTCGTAATTGTTAGAACCCTTATCATCATAATATTTACAATCCTCGGTGCCGAATAAATAGTTGTTATCCCAGATCAACATGGTTAACGTCATGTTTTTATTTCATCACATAAACAAAGAAATGTATGGAATTTATCGATAAAATGAATTAATATGTAATGATTTATATAGTATATTTGTAAGGAATATTATGTCATGTCATATAATCAACATACATCCAGAAATATTACGTCGTATCAAATAATGTAACAAATACAAAATTACACGCTATTCGAGAAATTTTAAATCGTGTCATAAAAAAACCTACGTCCCCTAAAGTAACTTACTGCCCATTTAAATAATCTGAAATTACTGGTTTGACGGTTCACGGGTTATTAAAATGGAACTCGTATAATTACGGCCGTTAAAGCTTTGAATCACTTGATGGGATTTCTTGCAAAATTAGCTTATGGGCCGTAGTGTAGACGTCCATATAACCACGTGGGTGTGTGTATAACACACTTTTTTTAAATAGTATTATCTATTAAAACTTTATATATTTATATATTTGATGTATTATGTTCTTTTATCACATATAATGATTACGTCTTTTTTGTTTTACTCTGTATCCACGAGTTTACTTAAGAAAAATAAAGAGAAGAAAATTTTCTTTTCTTTTTCTTTTCTTTTTTTCTTTTTCTTCATTTTTCTTTCTTTTTTTCTCTTTATTTCCTTCCAATTTGAAAGGATTTATTTTAGGTTTCATTTTCCTTACATTTCTTTTTTTTTTCTCCTTAAATGAACTCGAAAACACAAATTTCTTACTTTTCTTTCATTTTCTTCGTTAAAAAAAACTCTAAAACACAACAATTTTTTTTCTTTGCTTCCGATTCATTTTTTTTCTCTCCTTAAATAAACTCGGGAACTCTCTCTTTTGAATTTAATGATTTCTTTATATATTTCATCAAATTTTTAAATAAAGGAATATTTGTGAGAAAACGTTATATTTATATATTATTATTTTATTGTTATTATTATTATATGATATAGTATTGTTTTCTTTTTTATTATTATTTTATATCTCAAATCTTTTGAGTTATTACATGTTTATTCATTAATAAAAAACATAATATGGATAAAAGGGTTGAAAATGCATACTTAATGCATACACTAGGAACTTGGAATGTAGAAAACTATCATAATTTGATGTAGTTTTGAAAATATATGGAAAATTCACTCTTTGTGATTGGTGGACCTGCATACTACAAACTATGTAATCACTCTCTACGAATGCAAGAATCTTGTTCAAGTTGTTGGAGTTATGTTCCTCAGTGTGCCTAGAATGTTACGAGGCTTTATATTTTGGTATGTTAGTTACTTCACCAGACCAAGCTCTTTTTCAGTGTGTTTTATTACATATCCATGACCTTCGAGGTGTTCATCAGGTTTATGGTTATGTGTATCATCTACAACCACTATTATATGTCACCTTTCTTTAATTCATACTTCCCCTCTAATTCAAACAATTTATTTTTTTTGTGCTGGTATTTCTAAGGATGGGTGATTTTTTGTATACGCCACTGGGATCACATTTCAACCATATTTCACAACCACATCGCTTGTGTTTCCTTTGGATCGTTTCGTGACAATGGCATGCCCATTCTGACATCCTCTAGTAGTTGCCCAATCAACCAAATCATCACAGATGGGAAACCCTAACAATTTCATATTGCATTATTAGAAATAAGTAAATGTAAGAACAACTACAAATAACTTATGTAATAACCTGATTCGTGTCATATAACCCTCACTTTTCAAAGCCATCACCGTCGTTATCCACGCTATTATTGCCGCTATCACCGCCTCCTCATCGCCGCCATCATAGCCATAGTTGCCGCTATCACCGCCGCTTGATGGGATTTCTTGTAAAATTTGTCTAGGCATATGCTCGTGAAGACCGAAGACCCTTACGGGTCGTATTCTAGACGTCCATATAACCACGTGGGTGTGTATATAACACGCTCTTCTTTAAATAGGATTATCTTTTTACTTATCTTTTAATTTTATACATGTATATTACTTTATATATTTATATATTTATTTATTATTTTCTTTTAATCATATATAATTGTTACGTCTTTTTTATTTTACTCACTAATATTCTATGACTCTCTATCTTTCTCTTTTAAATTTAATGATTTCTTTATATATTTTATCAAGTTTTTAAATAATGGGATATTTGTAAGAAAACATTATATTCATATTTATTATTATTTTATTGTTATTATTATTATATAATATAATATTGTTTTCTTTTTATTATTATTGTATATTTCAAATCTTTTGAGTCATTACAGATTTATTCATTAAGAAACATATTATGGATAAAAGGGTTGAAAAATGCAAACTTAATGCATAAACTAGGAGCATGGAATGTAGAAAACTATTGTCATTTGATGTAATTTTGAAAATATATGAAAAATTCACTCGTTTTGGTTGCTGGAGCTGCATACTACTAACTATGTAATCACTCTCTACGTGTGCAAGAATCTTGTTCACGTGTGAAATTTTGAAAGTGAAAAACATGTGAGTTGATGATAGTTTTAGTGATCACCGGAGAAGTTTCAAGATTGGACTGTAGAAAATTTGCCCTTATGATAATTGTATTCTTACATCCTCAGGAATTCTACCATATTTCAGTTGCTCTCCCTTTTCACTTTGCCGGGCCACAATCTCTCCTATAGCAAATGCCGTTATCTTGTTAACAAAACGCACTTTCTTTTCATCTCTCGGGAGTAAGGGTCTTCCAAGAAAACCAGTACATGCATATACTAGTCTTTCATGAGAAGAAAGTTTTGAGGACATTAACAAGTGTAGTTTCAGAGTCTTGTGGACAGAGTAATAGTGAACCAATGGGTAACGGGACCGGAGAACCCAAAACATGGCTCACAACAATTGCAACTAGATCAAAAACTGATATGCAATTTGGTCCTCCTTCAGCAATTAACATACAAGTATATGAACGGTCAACATAGTAGAGGGCTCGATGACTAGACCCAGACTCATCTGATGCATGAGTGATGTCTAGAAACTTGGGGAGAAGCCAAAAGCGGGTGTAGATGCGCTGCACCAACTTCATTGTGTTGGCAACATATACAAGTGATTTTTGTAGTGTCGCGAAATCTGGATTCTTAAATCTTGAAGTAACGCGAGAGACATCGTTGACAACAGTTGATGCAGCAACCTGAAATGACCTGCTTAACAATTTCAGTCTGATGGCGGCCAATGAACCCTCTTCAGGAGTCTCAAGGTGTTCAACATAATCAAGCTCCTGGAAAAGAACTCAGGCTGTAAGAAAGTATGTCATGTTTATCTCTTTCTACATCTAAACTCGTTTAAGTTGATACCAAGTAAAGTGATGGATAAAAACATAGAGAGAGTACCTCCACAACAACATCAGAAAGCTTTCTTACGCCGAAGGCCAAACATAATCTCTCTGAAACATCATGGTGAACAAACCTTAGCTTTGAAGAATCAATAAATTTCATGTACTGGGAGCCATGGGGATCTATATAGACACACGTATTTGGTGGAACAAGCCTGCAACCATCATCAGGGACAACCACTGACTCTGATTACCAACTGGGTCCGTCTGATGTCTGCAGCTCATCACAGAGAAACTGTAGAAGTTCAATTACTTCATGGAGTTGGTTTGGATTAAGACGACCACAAGATTTATCAAGAATACTCATTGCACAAGATTTATCTTGCATATCTGAAAAAAGAAGATAACAAATTTGATTTTTATAAGTTACACAAAAAACCAAACCTCATCATCAGCAGGCCACTTGTTAGCCTGCATTTGGTAGCTTGATTAATTAATATTCTGATCAAAGAGAACTAGACACACACACACATATACATATATACGTACCTGGAGGAGGTAGTTTAGAGGCAGGCAAAACGATGGCTTTCTTTATCCGTAACATATTAAATTAAAGCTTCGTGTTTCCTGAAACATAATACCCCTGATTCATATCCAAAGTTGGACATATGTTTCGAGTAGTAACAACAAAACAGTACATATATACATGGTAATAATAAGATAGAAAATTTTGAATGGGATGGATGTTTCAGATTCAATATGAAAAAACCAAAAAGTCGGACCATTGAACCTTAATTAGCTACTGTATGCTAAGCAAGCGGATCTGCAGATAGATAGATGTATCCAAGACCAAAACTGAACGGATCTTTCTCTCTGCTCTGTGTACGCATGGGAACTCTCCATGCGACAAACAAGGAGAAAACTTCAACAATCTGTTATTCTTTATTATAATTATTTTTTTAATTACGTACAAAATCCACTATTCAACCTTTTGAACAACAAATAATTTGATTGTGGTTATGTTACACCCGATTCAGTTGCGCTTATTACCCTTTACATATTTCAAACTTGGGGTAATTGATTACTAACTTGTTCAAACAAAGGAGAATTTTATATAAATCCTTACAAATTTAAAAAATATCATATATATCCCTCTCAAATTTAAAATATCATATATATCCAACTTAAGTGAACTTTTAAGATGTGACATTTGCCCCTGTTAAGTATTTGACATTTTAACATATTTCTAGTTTTTATTAACATCTCGTAAATTTCTCTATCGATTGAATTTCTTCATAGAAATATTAGTGATCTTCGTAATTACAGATATCAAAATTGATGCACCTTTTACGTCATCCATGTCTTTCATTCTCTTTAATAATTCCAGATTTTGTTCTTGTTCATTTGCAAAAATCATATATCGTTTTTAAATATATACATTATAAGTGTTGATTTTTGAATGATCCAACTTCCTTCATTTTAACATTAATTGGGTGACTTCTTCAATTCAAGATTCTCATTGACAAAAAATTGACAAAAAATTGCAGTTTGTTAATTTGATCAAAGCTTCTTTCTTTTAAGCAGTTAATTGGGTGACTTCTTCAAATTCTATTTCCTTCTTTTTACTAATTCAAGATTCTCACTTTGCTTAGCCAAATCAGAACGTAACTTTGTACAAAATCTTGAAATTCAAACACTAACTTCACAAAAATCATCTTATTCTCCTTTACAAAGTGCTCGTTTTATAATTTTTGATGATGTTAATTATTATGCATTTGATCGATGCAGTAAATTAGAGAATATAATCATAATATTTCTCATACCTTCTTGTTGCTTGAATGATTTCTTTAACATATATAATTTTTTAAAGACAAAGAATGATAATGGGTAAAATAATCCTTTATTAATGCTTTATTAATGAAATGGCTATATTTTGATATTCCAAATAACTTTTTAGGACATGTATGGTATTTTGAGTTTGGGTTGGATATATTTGGTATTTCTCAAGTTTGTAATGATATATATGAAATTTTCCACTCAAATAAATAGGTTAAAGGGTTAATTTTTATTTTATTAGTATTTTTATGTGGTGTTATTTTGAAAAGAGAGAGGGTTTTTGGTGTGTTTTTTTAGAGTATTATGGTTTTTAGGTGTTCTATGGTTTGACTAGCGGATCTTGCATACGTACCACCGGAAACAAGTGTCATGTCACACACCCTCCCTCTCATCTATTGAACCCAGCACGTATGCAAGTTTGGCTAATCATACTAGCGGAATGCCCATAAACCATAATAACCAAAAACAGACTAAATACTATATCGATTTTCAAACGGACACCAAACCAAAAAACAAATTTGTTGAATACTCCCGTTTGAAATACAAGGACAGTGTTATTTTGTAAAATTATGTTCTCCAAATCTGTAAATTCATTCACCGTAACAATTGAAAAGATTGATAAAATGTATGGAAGCAGTAACGACTGATTGGGTGGAGGAGAAGATACCTTACCTAGTTACATGTGAAGATGTGAATTGAAAGATTCAATGAAGGAGGTGCTGCAAAGAAATATATTTTCGTTGCGTGACTATATTTGTTTTTTTTTTTTTAACTATAACTGTGTTGTTTAGGGCTTTTTGTAGTTTAAACCATCTTCATGTAATCAAACTCTTATTATTTTATCAAAGTGATTATGGTTATAATTTTTTTTTGAACTTTATGTGATCCTTGATTATTATTATTTTTTTTTTTGCATTATAAATGATAAATATTATTATTATTTTTTTGCATTATAAATGATAAATACGAGATGGTCGGGCCTTCATTCAGAAAATATAGAACATGCCCAATTCATGATCCTGCTAAACACGTCAGTTGCAACTATGAAAAAGAAAGATGACAAAAGGTCACCTTGCTTTACCCTTCTATAGCATTAAAATTCTTTGATAGAGCTTTTAAATAGTAGAAGCATGTATTAAATAAAATGATTAATATGGGACAAAAAATGAGGGAATCAACAATTTTTTTGTTTTTGGTGATCTTATCTTGATTGAAATAAAATGTATATTTGTAGTTTTGTACATAAGCCGTGGTTAGAGAATTAGATTTTAGGTAATATATAGATAAATGTATCATCTACGTGCTTTTTTTAAATTTAAGCAGTTGATATTGTAGACGTATTATTCTAAATGAACAAAATCCCAATTACATAAAGCCTAATATATGTTAATTCAATATTAGGAGACCTAACATAAGGGTTGTCTATTAGGGTTAATCCTTGTGCCTTTTTTAAGTAGAAGGCTCTTCCCTCTCCATGGCAGGTGGTTTTTCCCTTATAGCTACACTCTCTCTTAATTTAGATATATTTTCATTTTCTACTATTTTTTAATTTGATAGACCGGACTTAGGGGGCTTTAAATATGATAACATGTACATAAGTAGTGCTTCAAATATCATCATAAGATAATTAAAAAGAGCTCCAAACCTATAGGGCTTTAAGCCCTTAACGGATACCAAAAACAAAATTTCCTATATTTATGCATGAATAGAGGCTTCAAACAATAATTAACCATTGCACTTGATTTAAATTATTTTTTAGTGAAATTGTTTTTATCTACGTGACACTTAATTGATATTTTAACTATACAACCACTAAATATAGTTTAAGGTAGCTTAAGTGGGCAAGGTAATTTAGTATTACATAAAACATTAGCAATTTTCTACTTTTGATGATTTGTATTTCTGTTCTATTAGAACTTTATAACAAGGTATTGAATTTAGTTGGTCATTCGAGGAATTATGTGAAGTCTTTTGAAAGTGAATCCCAAGAAAGTTAAGCAAAAAGATAAAGCTATAAGAAAATTAGAAAGTTTGATTAACACTTATTTATATTGGATATCTATTTGGAGTAATGTCTATGGATGAAACTCACTCATACAATCACGGACACAAAACATAGATTTTGGTTTGTATTTTGGGCTACATATGCATAAAGATTTATTTTTAATTTTAGTCGAATACATAACCAACTTAACTTAACCAAACACAAATAGTGTCATTTTTTAAAGAGGAAAATTGACGAAAATAAAAAGTATTTATGTTCTCGAGTTTTTTTAAAGGATGGGAGAAGAAAAAAAAGAAATTTATTTATTTATTTATTTATATATTTATTTTGTTGTATTTTTTTTTGATAATCTTCCCTCATAAATTTGCTTTCAAAATAAAAAGAAATGGACAAAAAAGAAAGGTAACACATAAAACCTTTACTTTTCTTTTATTTTCTTCGAACTCTAAAACATAATATTATAATATGTATTTACTTTTTCTTTCACTGCCCTAGATGTTAATTTATGCATTTGTTTTTGGTTAAGTTGAATTGATCTTAATCTATCATGTAATTTCGTGTTTGGTTAAGTTGAGTTGATCTTAACCATAAATGATGAATCTAAGCAATATTACATAATAAATTTAAGAACAATTCAACTTAACCAAATACATTCATGGGCACAAAAAATAGATGTTGGCGTGGAGGCGATTACATTCTCTCGCCACCACCACCACCACAAGAAGGAGGCAACCTCGTATACCCTTTCATAACAATCAGATCGCTTTCTATCTCTATCATCAACAACCAACCATTCAATTCAAACCCTAGCCTAGCCTACCAAATCACACCTTCTTTTTTATACAACCTTTTTAGATCGATTTTATGTTTCTACCATAAAAACCAATAACTCACTAGGATTCGATTTGATTTTCTCTCATTGTAAGATCAATTGGGGATATGATTATCTGAATTAAAGATATCACCTAGACATGGTCTTGCCATGATGTTCATCTGCAAAGTCTATGAAAAAAAAGATCAATGAACACCATTTCCCGTGAATCTTATGAGAAGGGTCTGGTGGTGGCTTGATGTGGCGGTTATGGAGTTTTGGCAACAAATGCACAATTAAGGACATCTTCCTCACTTGTGGTAAGGAACTTAAGAAATGATATTCAGACACTTTGATCTTACACTTAAGGATATGAATGGTATCATATAATTTTATGCTCCTTTTTGGTACATTTGATGGATAGTTCGTTCCATGTTCTTGTTGATGTGATAGCAGTTTGAACATCCTTGTATAAGCAAATACATCGGATGCACTAGATATTATGTACATTTTCATGGATTTTACGCACCGTACATTGATCATTGATGTTCAACACAATTCTAATGTTGAAAGATAGTTTCATATTCAATGGTTTTTAAGAAAACTGTTTGTTTATCATTTTCACCATCTAATGGTGATCATTTTAATTGTACATAACTCTTTATCAATAAAATATCAGTGATTAATGTTTTACATATGTTTTATTGCTTTACTTTGTCATGTTTATGTTCGAATTTCAGGATTTTCATATTCTTGATTTATTTTGAGCATCAATTATTAACCATTTTGAGGTAATGCGATATGGAAGACATGTGTTACATATTCATGGAAGACTTTGAACAAAATCTGAATATCTGACGTTTAATGGTCTATAGTGATATGCAAGAGTGTAACACCCTAGGCAAATCCCACACTGGTCATGGTGATGAGAGATGTTGGGTTCATAAGAAATGTATTACCCAATATGTTTTGGGCATTTTGGTTGTTGATTAGAGGAGAACTTCATATTTAACCATATTCTAATGGAAGCAATATAGGGATAGGTGACCTTTGAGAAGTTTTCACCCAGACAACTAAAAGAAAATTCTTGAGCTACTCATGGGTAAAGCAAAAAATATTAGTGGCATTAGGGGTCGGGTTTTACAAATAGTTTGTGAGCCACTCCTGTGCTGTTGGGGATGTGAGGAAGATCTAATCGAGGATGGTGAGTCCCTAAGAGTATCAATAGGGATACCTTAGGCAAATCACACATCCATGAATGTGATGATGGGGGCAAAACTCACCAAGGACCATGAGTTCAAAAGGAGGCTAATCGTAACAACCAAGGCAAATCCCACATCGGTAATGAAGAAAAGAGATGTTGGGTTGACAAGGAATGTCCTGGATTTAATATAAACAATACGTTTTAGGCGCATTGGCTATGGATGAAAGGAGGATTTCTTTGCATTCTTCCTGGGCTTGCAAGTGACTTACTTCTTTTGGCTGTTCGTGTTTGAGTGGCAGCAATCAAGGGATGGGTGACCCTCTAGGAAGTTTTCGCCTGAACAAACAAAAGCAAATCTATGAGTTCCTCATATGCAAAGCGAACAATATTGGTGGTATGAGAAATGGGGTGTTACAAGAAGATAAAGGGAAGAAGGAGACAACCACACATGGAAGAAGTGTCGGGCAACCCCCTTACCATCTTCTTGCATCAAACAAAATCAACAATTTTATTAATGACCTTCCATGGCAAAGGCCGAACTCTTAGCCCACACAACACCACTACATCTTATAAATTAATCTCTCACCATTTCACTAAGTTGGTTGATGAAGATTCAACACCAACAAAAGATTGCTATCAACCGCATTTTTGGATGTCATTACTAGCTCGAGGGCATTTTTAAATTATTGAAATACATCGAGTATTTTCTTAGTTGTGTAATTGAATTGATATATCCACTACACCTAAGAAATGGGGGAAACTAGGGAAAGGACCATTTCGGGTGTTTTTAAACCAATGCATACATCACAACTAATAAACGAGGGTTTAGCAAATCACAAGAGGAAAATTTAGGATGTTAATGGTTTAAATATTGGTCTCAACTTTTGAAAAATTACAGGTTTGGTCCCAACTGTTTGCCAACTCGTAACATACGATTGGTCTCTACCACTAAGTTTTTTAGTTAAGTGAATGTGAAAACGCTATATTACCCCTGAATTAAAAAATTTATTAATGTGGGACCTTTTTTCTTTAATATAATATATATAATATTATATATATATATATATATATATATATATATATATATTATATTATATCACCCATATCGAATTTCCATGTCCACCGGCCACAAAATCTCTCCACCGTCGCCCTTCCAGCGTGAAAACCCAACCCACCCCCCTCCCCGTCATCATCTTCGCTTAGTGACATCCGACGATGCCACTACCGACCAAACCCAACCCCCCTGTTTTCCCAAACCCCAACCCCTACAACTTCACGGCTTCACCACCCTTCCCACGTCGGTAATCGGCATCAACGATTGGCGGCGTACCCAGATCAAACCACCACCATCACCACCCTCGTCTCTCTCTCTTTCTCCTCTTCTTTTCCACCATCAATGATGAAGACTACAGGTGGTGGTAGTCAGTGGTGCTAGTCGAGGTGAGGGTGGTAGTGGTAGTCGGATTTCATGGTGACTGGAAGAATCGATCTGGTGGATTTGGGTGCTGATGGCCGGAGGTGGTCAGGCAGTGGTGGTAGGGACAGTATGTTGATTGAGGTAGTAGTTAAGGATGGTGATGGTGGCGGTAAAAAGATGGCAGGGAGCTGGTGGTGGGTTGACGATGGTTGTGTTGATGTGAGGATGATGATGATAATGTATGTATATAGATATATATTTTCAATATAATAATAATACATAATAGGAGTAAAATGGTCATTTTGATCAATCTAACGGCAAAAACTAACTTCTATCCACTACAGGGACCAATCGTGTTACGGTTAGGTAAACAGTTAGGACCAATGATGTAATTTCTCAAAAGTTGGAACCAATATTACAATATATGCATACCACAAGGACCAATTGTGTAACTAAATCTATAAAAAGAATAAATGTAATGAATGGCTACTTTAAAAACCAAATCCAAACCGGAGTTGTAACAGTTTATGCCAAATAGGATATACACTTGTACCAATCCTAGTCCCAAACCAGTGATTCATATTCAAACTGAACCAAAACAAGTTAAGCCGGTTTAACTACCTAATTAAATCCACACCTCTAACAATATATAAGGGTAAAACCCATTAGTTCTCCATTCACCAATAAACTAGAATTTAATATTTGAACTCAAAATTGACCTTAAAATGATGTTCATATACTAAAAATGTAACATGTTTAACAACTGATCCAACAACATTTAATGATGTATAAACAACAAGAATCGTAATAATTGTCAGCTCGAATTGTAAGAGTTATCTTAGGGGCTGATGCCAACCAAAGATCTCTTAGCATGCAACTAAAGTACAAGGAAGTTACTTCGAAAGATTTGATCATGCACAAAGAAAAATTTACTAAGTGTCAAATCTTCCGAAGCCAAAGACAAAAATCTTTCGAAACCAAAGTTGAAGTCTTTCGAAACTTCAAGACAAAGTCTTCCAAAGCATGAAGGCTAATTACTTCCGAATACTTTGAAGGCATGCTTTATCTAACACACTTTTGACAAAAGCTGAACAAATTTACGCTACCAGCTCTGAAGATGCACCAACTTATACAAGTTGGTGATTAACTCCATACTTTTATTAACTGTACATTATGGTGTCTGTGTCTGTAACTTTCCCTCTTGTACTTTTATCTTTTTTTTAATATATTAGGATGTGAGCTATGGCATGTCATAGTCACATGTCGAAAGGCAAACTGCCTTTTGACTCTACATTGATATTGTTGTCTAGATTAGTGTCCAGCTGGCCTTCAAAGTATGGCCGACTGTAGGTTGTAGTATAAAATATCTCATGTAACAAGTATTAGAACTAAGCATTATAACACTTGTAAAATTACTTGAGAACAATATACATCATTTTTGAAAACCATATCCTTGTGTTCTTAAGTTCTTTACTTGTTTGTTCCTTGTTTCTTTGCTTGGTTCCCTATTTTATCTAGTAAGTGTGATGCTCTCTAACTGTGAAACTATTGCGTAACCGTATCAGGGCATGCAATTGGTATCAGAGCTATTTTAAGCTCTTGATTGTAAGATCTCACCATCTTAAATCACTCTTCAATTCAAAGACTTACTTGCTCAAATGGCAGCTCTCACTAAAGCTGATAAGGAGACCTGCTCCATGACTAAATCTACACTGATCACTCCTGATGACTTTGATACTTGGTGAGGATGGAAGGCTTCATCAAGTCTCAAGACAGAAGGATGTGGAGATTTATAGTCTCAGGACCTCACATCCAAAGTACTACTTTAGCAATTGTTGAGGTGTGATGATACCAAAGAAAGTGGCTGACTATTCTAAAGAAGACTGGAAAAAGATTGATATAGATCAGAAAGCCATGACCGCTCTTCAAACTGCTATTAGAAACTCCATCTATAATGGCTTTAAGAAGTGCAAGACTGCAAAAGAACTCTAGGATGCACTAAAGCTGATGTATGAAGGATCTGATGAAGCTAATGAAAACAAGAATGACATCATGAGGAAGCAGTTTGAAAACTTCACCTTCAAGACAGGTGAAACAATGACTCAATAATACTTCAGGTATGTTGAGATTGTAGATACTCTGATAGATGTTGGAATCAAACTTGAGAACAGGGACATAGTGAGTACGTTCATGTTCTCTCTTCCTAGAGAATGGATAAACTACTGTGTGGCCATTAGGAGAACTGAGAACCTCTCAACGCTCACTTTCACTAAGCTGTATGATATCCTTAGCAGTTATCATATGGAGATGAACATGCAAAATCCATCACACAGCTCATCCAACACCCAAAAGAGTTGAACCTTTCATGTAGTTGAAAGGGATAGCAGAGAACCACAATATCATCTCATCTGCTACCCTGACATCCCACCAAAGGGTCCTTTCATCACCTTCCCTGAGTCACCTAGGGAGAGCTACACTTAAGGAAGCCCATTCCAAGAGCCCATCTCTTCTCATGCCTTTTTGTCTTCAGATGAAAGTTGTGGTAATTTTCTCTTCACCCTTGCAGACCTGGACTGCATCCATCCAGATGATCTAGAGAATATGGAGATAGTACAGCAAATGGCTCTTCTTACTCATAGAGCCAAGAAGTTCTATAAGAGGACAGAGAGGAAGTTTCCAAGCAATCTGACCAATAGAAAGTTTGGGTTGCACAAAAGCAAAGTTAGTGTTATAACTATAACCAGATAGGCCACGTTGCTAGGGATTTCAAGGCACAAAGAACAAATAGTGGCCAAACACAGTCCAAGCCAAACTACACTAATGCAGCTCAAATAACTGAGAAGCCGAGCCAACCAAAGCAGCAAGCTGCAGTTGCTGTTGAAGAAGGAGGCTTTGACTGGAGCTTTCGGGTCAAAGATGTCTCTCCAAACCAAGCCCTGATGGTAGATCATAAAGAAGCTAAGGTATTGGAACATCTTTGCACTCCTGAATGCATTACTAAAGTGAACATATACAGGTCCTATAACTTGGAGGTAAGATTTAATCTTGAGTCCTTAAACATCTTAAAATATGATTTTAAAGAGCAGAAAATGAATATAAGCTTAAAATAGAAGACTTAGAGAAAACCATTTTTACTCTAAAACATGAACACACAAACTACAGGACTCAGACCAAAGATCTTGTTACCAAGTTAACTAAATACCAGGCTGAGCTTGTGATCAGGAAAGCCAAGGCAAAAAAATGTGTTCTTGAAGAGGAAACCTTCAAGAATATCATATCTTCATCCTTGCATGAAAAATTTAGTTATCAGAACAAGCAGGGACTTGGATCAAGTGAAATAGCTCCTCCACACACATTAATATCTGTGAGAGAACCAAGATGTGGAACTTATGAAGATGAGCTACCTCTTATTGATACTGTCCAAGAGGAAGATGAAGATAAAGAGGATATTGACGGATGAACTAGAAGTGAGTGAATCGGTTCATTCTAAGAAAGGTCACTATATCCCTATAGAAAAGAAGAGATCGGGGATGGCAAAGTCTACTAGAAAAAATATGATCAGGGCTGCTAAAAGAAAATCAAAGAAAGTTCAAGAGATCAAGCCCACCTTCAACCCCTGGCAAAACCAAGTCTTTATCTCTGTTGGGTTTGAAGTAATGAAGACTAAAAACTTAACTAAGGACTCTAGTACCAGGAGTCCTAGTTCAAATTCAAACTATCCTTGTCAAGAGAAGTTGGTTGAACAAGTGTGCACCACTGCTGCATAGCCTGAACCATCCAACTCCAAAGGCAAGCTTCACCCTCAAAAGCCTGTTGCATCATCTAGGAAGATGAAGAAGGAACTATAAAGAGATCATGATCAACCTTTTTCTTAGAACAAGACTCTCAGAAGTATGCATATGGAATGCATCATATGTGGTGGTATAACTCATTATGCTAAGGATTGTATTTACAATCCTAAGAGTACCATCCATATGAACAAGAGGAAGAATAAAATAGCTTCGAAAGGAAAATCACTTTCCTTCGGAAGCTCCAATATGAACAAAAAGAAGATAGGTGGAAAATTATCTTTAGAAGCAAGTTTGGTCTTGGAAGAAAGGAATGCTTCTAAAGCAGTGAAGTCTGCTGAAGTGGATGCAAAAGCTTTTGAAGGTTCAGTCTCCAAAACTTCCAAAGTTATAAAAACTTCCAAAGCTTTAAAGGCCAAGTCTAATCTTCCAAAGATGGTGTGGAAGATGAAGGAAGGCCATGTGACTGAAGTTTCTTCATCAACAGCAGCAAAGGATCCTCAAAGCTTGCATATAGGATCAATAACTGTTGAACTATCTTCAGTTCATCTTGATGAGCCCAAGACCAGCAAGACTTGGGTTTCCAAATGTAACTAACCATCTCTTTTCATGTGCATGAACAACTAAAGACCAAAAGAAATGTATGGATCGTTGATAGTGGTTGTTCCAGGTACATGAATGGCAATGGTTCTTTGCTTCAAGACTTTAAGAAAATTAATGGAAGGCCAGTTGCTTTTGGAGGTGAATCAGGTGGTTACATCACTGGTAGGGGAAAGGTCATAAATGGTAAGCTCGGCACTAAAAAGGTAAACTTTGTCAAAGAGCTTGAGTACACTCTTTTGAGTGTATCTCAATTTTATGACCAGAGAAACAACATGCTCTTTATTGAGCATGAGCACATTGGTCTCAAGACTAGGGTGATTATTACTCAAGAGCATATTTTGCTCAGAGCCCCCAGGAAAGGGAACGTATATAAGATGGATTTGCAAGAAACCTCCCCTTCAGGAGAAGTTTCTTGCTTTCTATCTAAAGCCAATAGTAATCAGTCTTTTCTTTGGCATAAAAGAATATACCATGTAAACTTTAAGAACATGAATAAACTAATTAAGGATGATTTGGTTACTAGAATGCCAAAGAATAAGTTTACAATTGATGACCATTATATTGCATGTCTAAAACGAAAGCAACACAAAGTGTCACACAAGCCAAAGGAAATGAACTCTATCACTACTCCCCTACACTTATTACATATGGATCTCTTTGGCCCCGCAAGTGTAATGAGTCTAGGAAGAACTTCATATTATTTTATGATCACAGATGATTTAACAAGGTGGGATAAGTCCTTATGAATCTGGTCCCATCCTCCATGTTTGTTAGATTAAGAGTGAATGACAGCATGGAGGAGGTACTTCCATTTGAAGGAGACCTTACCCATTTTGAAGGTTCTAACTGTGAAGTCCCCTTCATAGCCCATCTGCCAGAATGACTTATTAACATCAGATTTGGGGAAGGACAGTTCGCCTTCTGTATCATCCAGCCTTAGATGAGAGTTGATTATGGTTGGAGTGATAAAAACTATCCTCTCCTGCACTGTGGCAAATAGTGCCTTCTTACCGTCCAAGATCACCTCTTGGCAGGTCCTCTAGAAGTCAAGGATTGTTCTTCATACAGTGGAAGGTCCATTGTGAGTGCGGTGAGGTAGTTTGATTAAGAAAGGAAGCAGTTAACATCTAAGAAACCTGGATCTTTCTCAGATGACAATAGAGCAACTTGATTATGTTTCCTGTGTAGGTGCATGAAAAAATCTGGTTGGTTTCAAGGTTTTGGGTTGGCCATTTGAGAATGATTCAGAATGAAGAAAGCTAATAACAAAGAGGTTTTATGGGTGAATTTAGGGTTAGAACTTTTGTAGATGAAGAGGAAGAAGAAAGAGGGGGAATCGTTATAGGATATTTATATAGTGGGATTTGAGACAAAGTTGATGCAAAAGGATAAGATTTGAATTCTAAATATCGGTCCCACCTCTGAAAAAGTATCCAAAAGGTAATTTTCTTGGAAGTCAAAAATCTTCAGAAGGTAATTTGTTTTTGGAATTTTTTGAGAAAAACTTCTGAAGCCAATATGACTTCGGAAGATATTCCTCAGCTTTGATATAAATTTGTATCGAAATAAAAATACTTAGAGTATTTTGCTTCCGAGATATATTTGTTTTCGGAAGATATTAAACTTCAGAAGTTTTATTCAAGGGTAAATAACACTTTCTAGACTTAATTGCTTTCGGAAAAAAATTGTCATTCAAAACATATAAGTACTTAGAAGCACATTTAAACTTCAAAAGATATATCAGAATTTCTTTCAAAGATAAATTTCTTAGTAAGTAGTTATTAGTTTTGAAGAAATAAGTTTCTTCTGAAGTCAACTTAATGTCTTCCGAAAGAAAATATATCTTAAATTTTCACAATTCTAAAGAATATCACTTTGAAAAATTTCTCTCAAGGTAAACTGGGCTTATATGAGTGATGATATAGACAACCTAAGACACACATGTTTGAAAAGTAATCTTGAAATTAATTTAATAAAAATCTACTGAAAGTTAATCATCCCAATAGCTGATACAAGATACTTAAATCTCTATTCATCAAAAGCTTTTGTGAACAGATCAGCATATTCTTCATTTGTGTTAACTTTGACTAATTTTATCAATCCTCTTTCAAAGTTATCTCTTATCAAATGACACCTGATGTTGATGTGCTTTGTCTTTAAGTACTACACAAGATTCTCTATGATAGAGATAGCATTGTTGTTGTCTATTTGGATGGGAATCAGTTTGAAGTTGAATCCATAGTCCAGCATCTGATTCTGAATCCAAAGCACTTGAGCACAGCACCCTGCAGATCTTGAACGAAAATCGATTGAACTGGTGATTGAGTTGTTTATTAGCATGTTTTATACTTCTAATAAGCATTCATACTGAAAATACATGAAACTTCATCAACCATCGCTGTGCTTCTATCCTACAAACATAAGAAGATTGTTCGATTGTTGATTCTCAAACAAATCAGACAAAAACCACTCAAAATCAAGATATTAACCCTAAAATCAACTTAAAATCAACTCTACAGTGAACTGTTCATAATATAGACCATATTGTCTCTGCTGTTCACCGAAACCATACCCGGACATTGGACTATTTGAAAATTCTGGACATAAAATCAACTTAATCAATATTAAAATCATCTAAAAACAGTTTATCATAATGGATTCTGCTTATTTTTCTGAACTTGGTCATGCATCTAAACCTCCAACGCTTAAACAGAAGTATGAGTTTAAGCACTGGAAAATAAGGTTTAGAAATTACATTACAGGTGTGGATCCCGACTACTGGATATCTATTTGCAAAGGACCCTACATTCCTGTGTCTCTCAATGCTAATCAAGCTGCGCAGTATAGAACTACTAGAATTCCCATTGAGGATCCTAATCTAAATCTTGATGATGATGAATACAAGAAAATCAAGATAGATCTCAAAGCCTACTCCATTCTGACTCAAGCTTTGAAAATGGATGTCCTTAAAAGACTAGAAAAGTATGGAACAACCAAAGGTGTCTGGGATGCACTACAAATCATGTGTGAAGGAAGCAGTGAGGTGACAGAGATAAACAAAGACAAACTGGTGAACCAATATGAAACCTTCCATCATACCAAGGGTGGATCAATCTCCAAGCAGCTACATCATTTTGTACAGTTGGTGAATGATTTGGAAATCATGGGGTTACATACAAAGAGAAGGAAATGACCAAGAAAATGCTGCACAGTCTGCTTGAAAGCTAGAAGCAGAATGTCACTATGTTGAAGAACACTCTTGACTTGGAGAGCACTAGCTTAGACATCATGATTGCTATGATTAAAGCTCTTGAGTTGGATGAGAGAAGCAGAAATCTCAATGGACCTCAAGTCATTGAGGCATACAAGTTTCCATCTGAAACTCATACGGTTGAAAATGCCTTTGTGACAGAGGAAGATGATTTTCTGTCTTCCAAAGATCAAGCTAGGACTACTGGATTCATTTTTGCTCCACAACAAAGCAAAACATCATCTTCAACTCCAACTACCTCAAAATACACATGCATGCCTAGTGATCAAAAATTTGAAGAGCAAAAAGGCAACTTACAACGCCTTTGTTGCTAGTTTTGAGGCATATCTGGGAGGAAGACTCACTTCAGTTCATCTGATTTAGGAAGATCTGGAAGAAATGGATCCAGATGATGTTGAAGAAATGGAATTGCAATGGCAGATGGTCATGATTGCAATGAGAGCCAAGAAATTCTTCTAAAAAGGGAAGAAGCTGAGTCTTAATGAAAACACAAAACTTGGATATGACAAATCCAAAGTAAAGTGTTTTAACTATGGTATGTCTGGCCATTTCTTTAAGGAATGCACTGCTCCCAGAAGAAGCAACAACAATTATCAAAGAACTTCACATGGTCAGCCATCATCTCAACCCAATTCAAGTTTTCAGTCAAGCAATCAACATCAGTATCAGCACCAGCAAACTCATCAAAGCCAGCCTCAACTGACTCATCAAATTCCAGGAAGTAGCCAACCAACCTCTAATGCACTTATCATCAGACAAGATGGAGTTTGTGATTGGAGCCAATATGCTGAGGAAGTCAAACCTTAATTTCAAAACCATGCTTTCATGGCTCATATCAATGATCGTCCAACTCCAATGCCAACTGAGGTAAAATCCAATCTTTGTTATGATAAATGTATTAAAGAAGTACAAAGATATAAAGAACATAATCACAAGTTGGCTCTTAAAATCAAAGACAAGAAGGTCAAATCTGAAATGTTAAAACAAGAAATGAAAAGTTTTAAAATTAAAATCAAATCACTTCTTTCAGATATTGAAAAACTCCATGGTGAAAAGTACACTCTCGCAGCTGAGAATGAGAGGTTAACTGACTTGTTAACGATAACCAAGGCTGAGCAATCAACTACTGAAGTGAAACTTGAAAAGTTTTAATTCTCTTCTACTAAGCTGCAAGAGTTACTTGACTCACAGAAAGAGCCAAAGGATATGACTGGGATAGGATACAATTCTTGTCCTCCTTCATATAATGACAACTATACGGTTATGCCTGAGTCACTCACTCAATCTGATTCAACCGAACCTAAAGTTATTGAAACTAAAACAATGGTTTCATAAATAACTAATCCTCAAAACAAATCAAGTGTTTATATTGAAACCAATGAGGATAAAATCAAATTAGGTCACCCAATCAAAATCAAAGAGTGCTCATACAAACCTGAAATTGTCAAGAAACCAAAAAGCCCAGTCAAAGCCATTGTGCCATTTATGAAATTCATTCATGAAAATCTCAAGGTGGAAAAGACTGCTGAATTTTCTGTGAAACCTTCTGCTAAAAGCAGATCTGATAGTGAGATCAAATCTCCAAAAAATTCAAGTAAATCAGAAAAGGTTTCACTGAAATTCAAAGGTAAAGCTACGGCTTCTCCATCCTCCAAAGGAAAATCTCCCATTATTCAAAAATCAAAAGTAAAAACTGAATCACAATCATCATCTAAGTACAATCAAGGGGTCGGTTTTGATATTTTCAACAAATAGCATGTAGACCAATTTGAAAGGGAGTTAAATAAAGGTAAAAAGAAGCAAAATTAGTCTCCAAAAAATAAAATCTGAGGCTAATCTAAAATCTGCTAAATCACATGAAGCCTCTACTACAAAATCAAAAGACAAACAAATGTACTATGATATTTATGACATGTCTAATCATAATATAGATGAATGTTATTTTAATCAATATTGCTCCATCTGTGACATAAACAATCATTCAACTAAAAACTGTTATTTCAACAAGTATTGTTCTGTATGTGATATGACAAATCACAATACATCTGGTTGTTTCTTTAAACAAAAAGGCTTGAGAATTCTACAAAACAAGCCTATTTCACTAATTTCAACTGACAAGGTCAAAAATAAAAGTCCAACACATAATAAACAAACACGGTTTCAAATTCTGATGATGACTTCTATGATCAATGGCAGTCAAAGAGTATCAAAAAGAATCTTAATCATAATATAAAACAATCACTGAGTTCTCATCCGAGATTTAAAACAAAAGTGATTTCTGAAAAACAAAAACGTGCCCAATTTCTACATAGAAACCGGGATCAAATATTTGAATACTCTTCTGACAGTTCAGTTGAAATCGATGAAATAAAAACAAAAAGGACTCCACTGAAATTCTTCAAAGCATCTTCCTCTAAATCATAACCGAAAGGAAAGTATCAAGAGCTTAGAGTAATGGATAGAACCGGCCAACCCAAGACCATTATGGCTTGGGTTCCACATTCTAACTAGTTCTTTTGTGCTTGCAGGGTCGTCCATACAGGTCCAACAGCTTATGGTATATGGACAGTGGATGCTCCCGACATATGATTGGAGACAGTTCCCTCCTTCATGACTTCAAGCACATACAAGGAACTACTTTAGCATTTGGTGGAGATTCACAAGGTGGTAGAATTACTGGGGAAGGATCTGTGACGAATGGACTGCTGAGTTTTGATAAAGTGAACTACTACGAGCAACTGAACTTCAATCTCCTTAGAGTGTCTCAGATCTGTGACAAGAAATATTCTACTCACTTCATAGACACTCATTGCTACATTCTAAAACCAGGATTTCAAATTTCTGAAGAATGGGTTGTCTTGAAGACTCCAAGAAAGAATAATACCTATGTCTTGAACCTTAATTCTGCACTTCCTTTAGAAGAAACATGTCTTTTGTCTAAAGCATCATTTGATGAGTCACAGCTATGGCATAGACGTTTGGGACACACAAATTTCAAAAACATGAACAGATTGGTTAAAGGAAATCATGTGATAGGTTTACCTCAAAAAGAATTTCATTTTGTTGACCATTGTTCTGCGTGTCTCAAAGGGAAACAACATAAATCTTCCTATAAGCCAAAGTTTATGAACACAAACAATTCTCTATTGAAGTTACTTCATATGGATCTCTTTGGACCAACTCATGTCATGAGTATTGGAAAGAAGTAGTATTGTTTGGTGATCATTGATGACTTTTCACGATTCACATGGGTCTTCTTTCTACTTCATAAAAACGAATCGTCCTAAATAATAGGATAGAATTCAAAAATGAAAATCAACTTGATCTAAAAGTAAAATCAATCAGAAGTGATAACGGGATAGAATTCAAAAATGAAAATCAACTTGATATAAAAGTAAAATCAATCAGAAGTGATAACGGGATAGAATTCAAAAATGAAAATCTAAGTTCATTTTGCACATAGAAAGGCATTGTTCATCAATTCAGTACAGCTAGAACTCCTCAACAAAATAGGGTAGCTGAAAGGAGAAATAGAACACTGATTGAAGTAGCAAGAACAATGCTAGCCGATGCTAAACTGCCAATTACCTTTTGGGTCGAAGTAGTCAACACATCGTGCTTTGTGTAAAATCAAACTTTGATAGTTAAAGAAACCAACAAAACACCTTATGAACTTCTTTTTCATAGAAAATCATTTATTGGATTTTTCAAGTCATTTGGTTGTCCTGTCTCAATATTAAACACCCGAGACCATTTAGGAAAGTTTGCTTCTAAGTCTGATGAGGGATTCTTTGTAGGTTACTCCTCTGTCTTAAAGGCTTTCAGAGTGTTTAATCCTAGATTAAACATTATTGATGAATCAACCAATGTTCAATTCAATGAGCACTCTTTTCCTAAGTCAATAAATGGTGCCGATTGGTTGCTTGATATTGACTCATTTACGAGATCTTTTGATCAGTTTCACTTGTCAGATGCAGGTAACTTACAATCAACTGAAACTTCTGGAACAGTGGAGAGAAGAAATGACTTTCTAATGATTCCTCCTTCTTTTGCTAATCAATTTGATGAAAAGTTCCATTACAAGCTGATCCTGTTAGACAAGAACTACAAGATCAGAGTGTTTCAACTGAAGCTGGTCCTAGTACACTACCCACTCCTTCAGCAGAACCATCTACTGAAGTTATAAATCCAGAATTAGCTTCTATACAAGTTGAAACTGAAGGGAATGCAGATGATGAAAGTCTTCAAAGTGCTGCTGAAGCTGAAGCTAGTGAAGCATTTGATTACTTTCATAATTCTCCTACATCATAATATGAAGGTGCCTCTCACCAAGATGATTTGAATGTCTTCAATCTTGATGTATCCATTGCTGGTGACTCAATTCCAACTACCAGGATACATAAGAATCATCCAGTGTCAAGAATCATTGGTGATCTAGATGAGCGGGTGACAAGAAGCAAGTCAAGTATTACAAACATCTGTTTGTTTTCTTGCTTTTTGTGTCAAACTGTACCCAAAAATATAAAATAGGCTCTTCAAGAAAATAGTTGGATCAAGGCAATACAGTAAGAATTGCTCCAGTTCAAGAAACAAGAAATATGGCAACTGGTAGACCTTTTCGAAGGATAATATCCTATCGGTACCAGATGGTTATACAGAAACAAGACTGATGACTGGGGCATTGTTATCAGAAACAAGGTAAGATTTATTGCACATGGATACACCCAAGAAGAAGGAATAGACTATGATGAGGTGTTTGCACCTGTTGGCAGATTAGAAGCCATAAGACTTTTTCTTGCTTACTTTGCATCTATAAAATTCACTGTGTATCAAATGGATGTAAAGTGTGCATTTCTTTATGGCAAAATCTCTAAAGAAGTCTATGTGAGTCAACCACCAGGCTTTGAAGACCCTGACTATCCTCATAGGGTGTACAAACTTGACAAAGCATTATATGGTCTAGATCAAGCCCCTCAAAAGTGGTACGGGACTCTATCATCTTTCCTTCTTGCACACGGATATGAGGGAGGAAAGATTGATCAGACTTTGTTCAAAAAAAGAAAAGGACATGAAATGCTGGTAATCCAGATCTACTTGGATGATATCATTTTTGGATCAACAAACAAGCAACTTTGTAAGGATTTTGAAGACCTTATGCACTCCAGGTTCTAGATGAGTGCTATAGGGGAGCTCACATTCTTCTTAGGATTACAAGTACAGCAGACAGCAGATGGAATCTTCATCAATCAATCAAAATATATGGAAACCATGTTGAAGAAATTTCATTTTGCAGACTGTCAGTCTATCAGAACTCCTGTGGATACAAAAATGAAGATTGGTCCAAACTCAGATGGCAAATCAATGGATCACTCTCTATCGATCAATGATAGGGTCACTCATGTATCTGAAAGCAAGTAAACCTGACATTATGTTTGGTGTATGTGTTTGTGCTAGATATCAAGCAGATCTTAAGGAATCATATGTGAATGCTGTGAAAAGGATATTCAGATATCTCAAGGGCAAGCCTGCACTTGGATTATGGTATCCAAAGGAAGGGGATTTCAACCTTTATGCATACATAGATAGTGACTACAGGGAATGCAACTTCAATCGGAAGTCCACTTTATGCATACATAGATATTCAGATATCTCAATCCAAAGGAAGGGGATTTCAACCTTTATGCATACATAGATATTCAGATATCTCAATTTCTTAGTCCTAGATTGGTCTCTTGGTAGTGCAAGAAGCAGACAAATGTATTTGTTTCAACAGCAGAAGCTGAGTACATAGCAGCATCAGCCTGTCGCTCTCAAGTTCTCTGGATTCAAAACCAGATGCTTGATTATGGTTATAACTTCTTGCACACACCAATTCATATTGAAAACACAACAGCGATGTTCATAACAAACAATACTGTTTAGCACTCAAAAACCAAACACATTGTAATTAGATATCACTTTTTGAGAGACTATGCTGAAAAAGGGTTAATCAAGTTGATTAAGGTCCACACGGATAATTAATTAGCTGACTTGTTCACTAAATCTTTTGACCCTACTCGGTTTAAATTCTTAGTCCAATCAATTGACATGATTAACCTTGAGTAAAAATCAAAATTTGCAAAAACATTCAAATATTATAAAAATACAAAAATAATTTAATTTCGTTGAAGTATATGAAATGTACTCAAATCTGAAAGACTGACATGACTTATCTGATATGCGGGTGGGCTCAACTTGGAAAAGATTATACATGTTATGATAAACTAAAGCTCATATTCAACTGTGAAGCAATCATCTCAGGTATGAGTAAGTATTAGCTTATCCAAGTGTGTGTGTGTAGTAACCTAAACACACCAGGTAATGACGCCTTATGAATCTCATTCACCCATATCAGTTTCTCCTCTGTTTTGCTATGCAAAGATCTGGACAAATAGGCACAAAGTGCTGATGTCATGATCCAAAAAGATTCCCAATATGGAACACATCCAAAACGGATGAATTAATAAAATCAAAAGAATCCCAAAAAGGATCACCTTCTAAAGTGAAGTGCCAAAAAGAACCCAATGCGGATCAAATAAGTATAAGGATCAAAGTAAAAGAATCCTAATGTGAATCCCCCCCTTACCCAAAACAAAATGAGATTTAATAATTTAAATGACCTGGTCATGTAAGTTGTGAAAAAGTTCTACCATGCATTTCATGCGGGTGGTTGATCTTGCCATGCAATTGAGTGTGAGGTACATGTTGAATATATAATCCACTCAAAACATGATAAAGATCACTAGCATTAATATATTAACCAAGCATGAGTTTAAGAGGACAAACATACCTACAATCAATATGTTTATGATTATGTCTATTTTACTAACAATTGCTTGCACTTGTGAAAGGTAAGATTGATATGATCCCAAGTAAGGTATACTTTCTCTTCATCTATAGATAAGAAAATCAAAAATTACAAAAATATTTTCCTTTCAAAATTTTAAAATATTTAAAGTTTTTATCCCATATGGATATAAACTTTAGGGGGAGTAATTAAAATTTTCATCATTTCTGTATAGTTGCTGCTTTTCCTAAAAATATAAAATTAGAAAAATTGACTGTGTTGGTGTGAAAGCTATACCATAGTATCTCAGTGTATACAGATTTTTAGAAGCACAAAAGTCTAAGATCAGTCAAATATGGGAAATTTGTATCACAACGGGTGTACAATTCAATCCAAGAAAGAATTGACAATCCAAGCAACAGTCAAAACTTCATAAAAGTCAAAGCATCAGTATAAAAACAATCAAAACTATCCACAGTAAAAAACATTAATTTTGACAAGTTCAAATTTTAATACGGGTAAGAGTATTGGTTAATGCAAGTGAAGGTAACTCATGCATATAACCAATGCGGGTAATAGTTTTGTGCAAGAAAAAACAAAGTGAAACTAATGCGGACATGTTAAGTCATCCGCATTTGTTTCCACACAAATGAGTACAAGTCAAAAAAACTTCCGCATTTGCTATAGTATAAAAATTAAAACCTCCGCATTTGTTCACACAAAAGTTTGAGAAAGTCATTAATTCGACTATTTAAACATATTCATGAGAGTTGTTTAATACTTTTCAAAATTGAGTGAACCTACAGTGCGGCGAGCGTTTTTCTTACGGATCTTCATCAATTATCCAAACCATCTCAAACCTTGAGTGTCATTTGTTCATCCAACTCCATTTCATCTCTATTTCGATTCTTAGCCAAAGTAATATTGAAACAAGGTGATTCTCAATGGATTTGTAAACTTGAAATACTTAACCAGTGATGAACATAGAACCTTAGGTTTAGAAAATTCAAAAAACAAAAAAAAAATCAACCATGCATAATGGATTTCAATGACGTTTTCGAGTTCAATGAAACGGATGTTAATGTGAATAACAAAGAACAACCGATTTACAAAATCTAGGTTAACCACGATGTACAGGGGAACCGAGAATAAAAAATGTTGAAGTCAAATCCAATGTTTCAGTGTAAAAAGATGTTTAAAACAGTAAAGATGATTGAAAATAAACATAAAACATAACACAAATGGTTATTCATCACAAAATCAAAGGTAGGTCAAATTTCTATACAACAGTAACCATTGAACTCTCAATTTTGACTTGAGAAAGTCAAACTAAGAAAAGTCAAACATGATCTTTCGTGTATGATCTGATAATTGTTAGTACATTACTAACACATGTGTCTCTTTTGCAGAATCTATGGCAAACCTCACTTGGAGCAAGCTCCACAATGTCAGTAGATACCTTGATCCAAATATGCATGAATCTGAAGGGTTAAGAGATATGATCAGATTTATTTTCATAACAAGAGTGGCACATGCCATCACTGTTAGACCCATCATCTATGAGAACTTCATTAGATCATTCTGGGAAACAGCTGAAGTGACTGAAGTAGATAGTGTGAGGACTATATCAGGAAAGATCACTGATGATCACACATTGGCCATCACTGAACAAACTGTGAGACAGTGTCTACAGTTTGGGGATGATTCCATCTCTCCCTAAGAAATAGAAGAAGATGACATTATGACTTTCTTTGCCAACATTGGCTATGAATGAGGTTTTGAAGGAAAACAAATTGTCAAGGGGTTAGTTGACCTACAGGGGAGATTCCTGATACATCTATTCCAACATTGCCTGTCAAAGAGGAAGACTGGTTGGAATGACATCCCTATCACTACATCATTAGCTATTTATGCCTTGTGAACTAACAGACAATTCAACATGTCTGCTTATGTGTTCAATGGCCTGATCTCCAACATTCAGGAAGGAAGAAGACACATGTTCCTGATGTATCCACGGTTCAACCAATGCTTCATCAATGAAGCTTTCCTTGATATTGTAGCTAAAGGCCCTGTGATGGATATTCCTCACTATAATGCCAAATCTTACAAGTACATCAAGAAGAGAGATCCAAGGAACTTCTATAGTGGAACTTTCTTTCCACTTCTTCCATGGATGTTATAGCAGATCAACCCTGAAGAAGTTCAAGCTGAGGCAGGTGTTCCTGATCTTGAGGAACAAGCATATGATGATGTTCCTGCTGATGTGCATGAGATTATAGAAGAACAACCAGCTGCTCAGGATCAACTAACTGTTGAAGAGCATGCTGATACAGCTGAGGAAAGACTAAGGCAAGTGTCACCACAGGTTGATGTAGGTGGTGATCTTCACACTATGCCTTTAGTTCAAGGAGTTGATATTCCCTCTCCTTTCAGAGTATCACCTATTCATTATCCTCTAGGATATCCTATCCATTCTTCACTAGAAGCTACTACTGCTGCATCTGTTGATTTTGAAAAGCCCGAGAGACAAGTATTCTCAGAGGTTGGTGCCTCAGAAAGCTTTGCAGAATCTAAAGTCAACCGTCCTGATGCCAAGGATGAAATGATTTTTGAGCTATTACAGAAAGTAGCCAGAATGGAGAAACTACTGGATAGAAGGTCTGGTATCATAAGAGATAGACTGCTTGAGCTGGATCAGAAAGAAAAAGAACTAAAAGAACTAAAAGCCAAGTATGAGTCTGATAAAGAAGAAAAATAAAAAGAGATTGATAGACTTAAAGCAACTCTAGAACAAGCCAAACAAGAAATCAGTGGACACTTGGATACTGCTACCATTCAAACCATTGCTATAGAAGAACAAGAGAATCTTCTCGATGTCCAAATTGATATTATAGCTGATCTTTAAAGATAGATAGAAGCTCTAACAAAAAGAGTTTCTGAATTGGAGATGCTAATTAAGATTAAAGAAGAATTGGCAAAAGAAAAGGATAAAAAGGGTAATGATGAAACTAATAAAGACAAGTATGATGAGGCTGAAAAAGAAAAAGAATCAAAAGAAGATGAAAATGTCTCTAGTGAGAGCTGTAATGATGATGATGACTCTCTACCATCAAAGAGACAAAGAATGATTGAAACCTTTCAACAAGCTCAACATAGTGAGGTTAGGGATGAAGAGGAAAGCATGGCTATGGTTCTTTACACTGGTCAAACTCCGAAAGAAAGATTGGATGAAGAGTCTAAAATGAAAGAAATGATTAAAGACATAGACATTTACTCTTCTGGAGAATTCATTATTGATGAAGAATTCTGGGATTTTCTAAGATCTCAAATCTCCAGTTGAACCAATTATGGTGATTCCTCCTAACCCAGTGCCTCTAGAAGAAGAACTAAGCATACAACTTGTTCCTGCTATCTCACTGTCTGATAATCTAAAGGAACTCATAACGAGGTTATGTGAAGAGCTCAGAGAGAAAGAAGAAGTTGAAATGCTTGAAAAAGGAAGGAAGAAACAAGAAGCTGAAGTCTCTATACCCTCTTCCTCTGGTCCCTGTATGCATACATACTCCAGAAAGAGGAAGTACTTATCAGAACAAGCCAAAGGAAAATTGCTTATGGTAGAAGAGGAACCAGCTACAAAGAAACAAAAAGATGATCCAAGAAGCCTTGCTACTATTGCCTAATTTCTTGATGAGCATGAGAAGGCTGATAAACAATTAAAGAAGAAGACTGAGGTGATTATCCTTAAAGAAGGAGAGATAGAAGGTGGATACATGGAAAGCTTGATTGATGATCCATTGTTTAAGGACAGTCCTGCAAATGTTGAGTTTTCTGTTGAAGAAATAGTGGAAAAGGCACAAGCTGGTGATCTTATGGTTAAAGCCATGTATTTGATCAACCACGGCTATGATGCTGATGAAGTTTTTGTGATGACTTATAAGGGAATGGTGGAAGAAGTTAACAAGATTCATAAACTCCTTGACCCTGCTTATGTGACTGATTATGAAAAGAAGACAGTCAGGTCCCAAACCACATTTACTCCAACACAGTCTCAATAGACTCAAGTGCCTCAATCCTAATATCCTAATCCCTACAGCATGACAGACAGGGAAATGAAGGGTTGTCTATCTACTTAAGGATTCACCAGAAGAAAATTAGGTAATATGAAGATAAATTCCCTCAGGGCTGCAATTCTCCAGAGAGTCAAAGATAAGAAAGAAAGATTAAAGGCTATTGAAGAAAAGGTTGTAGGGAGGAAACCCAAATCTAGAACTTCAGCTCAGGATGTCCAACTCACTAACAAAGACCATGATGTCTGATGTCTTGGCACCCATGCTAAACAAAAATCCTGGATAGTTTACTGAACCCTCTAAATTGAAGTTGCATGAAGGGTTAACCACTTTAGAGATGATTAAGAGTGTGTCTTCTCTAGAAGGCAAGATGGATGTTAAAATAATTTCCTAGAAGTATGATAGTGATTGGAACATGTTTATGGTGAAAATGATCTTAGGGCTTGTTCAGTTCTTCACTATGTACACTGCTCTGGTGAACTCCCTGCAGATTCATGATCTGAAAGAACTAGCTAAGCTAGAATTGATTAATCATTATCCTATGTATAAAGGATATGAGTTTGAAGATATTCTAAACATGTTCAAGAAGACAAAAAAACTTTAAATCTCTAAAAGCAATATGAATAAGAAAAGACAAATCTTTCAGTAATCCTCTTGAAAAGAAGAAGAAGAAAGAAACTGAAGAGTTGGTATTTCTAGAGTTGAATGTAAAACCAACTATATCATTAAAAAGAAAGATGGTTGCTGGAACCCACAAGTCAAAGCCAACATCAAATACGTTTTATGATGAAAAGACTTATGAGTTGGTAATTGAAAGAAAATAGGGAGGAAAAGAAGGATCTGACATACGGCTATTTTATGGATATGAGGTGAGATTGTTAGATGAATCCTATATCCACTACATATTTACAAGACACTTCAGAGAAATAGATAACAAGCTTGGAGAAGCTGATATGTATTTCTTTTTAAAATGCATCAAGATTTTCAAGATAGCCTATGATAGAATCAACAAAAAGAAAGAATAAAGAAAAATAAAGAAAGTTCCTCTCTAACTGGGAAACATAGTGAAGTTGCAAGTAGATGCATATGGTTCCTTGTTGATTCACAGAGATGGGCTGTCCACTATATCTGTGTGGGAACCCATATCTCTAAGACAAATGCCTATTGAGGCAATTCACTATATTAGCTAAATGAAGATTCATGTCCTTAGCCGAGACAAAATGAATGAGGCCAGAGACTTCTCAAACATGATCAAATCTATTTTGGATCCTTCACAGGCTGAACCTCAACCATCTACAGAGACTGAACTAGCACCAGCTCCATTGACAGTCCAAGAAAAGAAAGCACCTACTCTTGAAGAACCACCAGAGTCTTCACAACCTCCACCACCCTCAAACCCTTGAAGTACATAGGTTGTATAATCCTTAGGGGGAGTATTGTTGGACCTTGAAAGGATCATACATGCCAATTCAAGAGGTGGTTAAAGGTTGTTCTAGTTGGAAATCCCACAAGTCCAAGAAGTAATACGGGTGAAGAATACAGAAGAATGAAGACAAGTGTCGGCTATCCACATTAGTCAATGCGGATGAGCAAATAACAAATACGGTTAAGTATTTGTTCATCCGCATTAACTAATGCAGATAGGTAAAACAAATACGGCTAAGTATTTGTTCATCCGCATTCACTAATGCGGATGTGAAGAACTAAATGCGCTCAAGTATTTGTTCATCCGCATTTGTCTATGCGGATGACATACTTAAAGCGGAAGCTCAACAGAAGAAATGCTGATGAAGATAACATATCCGTATTAGTTAATGCAGATGCACATTTACAAATGCTGATCATCTAGTATTATGATGTATAGTTGTCAGGGTAGTTTAGTCATTTTGTACTGGCATTTTATTAGCTTATAAATAGAATAGTATACACTACTTTTGTAAGTTTCATAAAAGTTTTCACACAAGTTACACAGAAGTACTGTTTTGTGCTGCAAACCATAGTACTCTTTGTATCTTGTTTACCAACATCAATATACAAAGCATTTATTAGTATTTTCAACATTTAATGTTCTTTGATTTAGTATTTCCGCTACTTAATCACCGACTCAATCATCATATTCGATCCTAGTTGAGTCACATCAACTGAGATTCCCATCTCAGACCCCGTCAAATTCTTTCAAAGTTTTGAAGCAAAGAGCCATTGTCTGTCATGTGCCTAGAACAGCCAATATCAATGATCGATACATTTCCTTTAGTCTTCAGCTGTTCCTGCACAAAAAGAGATGGTTAGTTACAACTGGAAACTCAAGCCTTGTTGATCTTGGGCTTATCAAAGTGAACTGAAGATAGTTCAACTGTTATTGATCCTATATGCAAACTTTGAGGATCATTTGTTGTTGTTGTTGAAGAACTTTCAGTCATATGGCCTTCCTTCATCTTCCACACCATCTTTGGAAGATTAGACTTGACCTTCAATACTTCCAAAGTTTTTATGACTTCAGGAGTTTTGGAGACTGGACCTTCAGAAGCTTTTACATCCACTACAGCAGACTTCAGTACTTTGGAAGCATTCCTTTCTTCCAAGACCAAGTTTTCTTCTGAAGGTAATTTTCCACCTATCTTCTTCTTCACTTTAGAGCTTCTGAAACGAAGAGATTTTCCTTCCGAATCTATCTTCTTCTTCTTCTCAAAAGTTTTCTTCTTAGTCATATGGATGGTACTCTTAGGATTATAGATGCAATCCTTAGCAAAGTGAGTAGCTCCACACCACATGATACATTCAGCTGGCATACTTCTGAGAGTCTTCTTTTGAGTAGAAGGCTGAGCTTTATCTCTTTCGATTTCCATCTTCATCTTCATAGATGATGCAGCTGGCTTCTTAAGGTGAGGCTTGCTCTTGGAACTGGATGGTTTAGACTGTGAAGCTGTGGTGCATATTTCTTCAGCCTTCTTCTCTTGATCAGGATGATTTGGACATGAACTAGGACTCCTGGTACTAGAGTCTACGGTTGAGTCTTCAGTCTTCACCACTTCAAAACCAATAGAGATAAGACTTGTTTTTTCTTGGAGTTGAAAGTGGCCTTGATCTCTTGGACTTTCTTTGATTTTCTTTTGGCTGCCCTGATCAATTTTTTCCTTGCTGACTTGGTCATCCTTGGTTCTTTCTTCTCTCTAGGAGCAGAGTGAACCTTCTTAGGATGATCCTTCTCACTCACTACAGATTCATCCTTCATTATCTCCTCTTCATCTTCATCCTCTTCTTAAATAGGGTCTGTGTGGGGCAGCTTATCTTGACAAGTTTCACACCTTGGAGATATTAAAAATAGTAATATGTGTGGAGGAGCTATCTCACTTGAACCCAATCCCTGCCTGTTCTTATAAAAAATCTTTGCATGCATGGATGAAGATATGATGTTCTTGAAGGTTTTTTCTTCAAGAACATGCTTTTCTGTCTTGGCTTTGCTGATCACAAGCTCAGCCTGGTATTAAATTAACTTGGTAATAAGAGCTTTAATTTAAGTCCTATAATTTGTGTGCTCATGCTTAAGAGTTGAAATTGCTTTCTCTAAGCTTTCTATTTGAATTTTATATTCATTTTCAGCTCTTTTGAAATTAGCTTTTAAAATATTCAAGGATTCAAGGTCAGATCTCACTTCTAGGTTAAAAGACCTATACATGTTTACTTTAGCAATGCATTCAGGAGTACAGAGATGCTCTAATACCTTGGCTTCTTCATGGTCATCCATCAGTGCTTGGTTGGAAGAAACATCCTCTACCTGAAAGCTCCAGTCAAAACCTCCTTCTTTAACAACAACAACAGCTTGTTATTTTGGTTGGCTTGTCTTCTCAGATCTGGGAGCAGTAATAGTGTAGTTAGGCTTGGATTGTGCTTGGCCACCATTAGTCCTTGGTGCCATGCATTCCCTAGCAAAGTGTCCCATCTGGTCACACTTGTAACACTTCACTTTGCTTTTATCTAGTCCAAACTTTCCACTAGTTACATTGCTAGTAAACTTTCTTCATGTTCTCTTGTAGAACTTCTTGGCTCTATGAGTGAGAAGAGCCATTTGTTGGACTATCTCCATATACTCCAGGTCATCTGGATGGATGCAATCTAAGTCTTCAAAAGTGAAGAGAAAGTTGCCATAACTTTCATCAGCAGAGACAAAGGCTTGAGATAAGCTTGTCTCTTGGAATGGGCTTCCTTGGATATAGATTTACCTTGGTGTCTTAGGGAAGGTGATGAAAGGACCCTTTTATAAGTTGTTAGGGTAGCTTATAAGATGATTCTATGGTTCTCTACTATCCCTTTCAACCACATAGAGGGTTGAACTCTATTGATTGCTGGAAGAGCTGCTTGATGGATTCTACATGTTCATCTCCATATGGTAACCAGTAAGGATACCATACAGCTCTATGAGAGTAAAGGTGGAGAGATTTTCTGTTCTCTTAATGGCCACATAGTAGTGAGTCCATTATCTGGGAAGAGAGAACATGAACTACCTCACAATGTACCTATTCTAAAGCTTAACTCCAACATCCATAAGAGTATCTACAATTTTAGCATACCTAAAGTATTGTTGACTCATAGTCACACCTGACTTGCAGGAAAAGTTCTCAAACTACTGCGTCATGAGGTCCTTCTTGTTTTGTTTAACTTCATCAGACCCCTCATACATAAGCTTAAGTGCATCCCATAGCTGCTTAGCAATTTTGGACTTCTTGAAGCCTATGTATATTGAGTTTGAAACAATAGTTTGGAGAGCGGTCATGGGCTTCTGATCTATGTCTATCTTCATCCAATCTTTCTTAGAATAGTCAGCCATTTCCTAAGGAATCATCCCACCTCTAGCAATGGCTAAAAAGTTGCTCGGGATGTGAGGTCCTTCGACAACAGATCTCCACATCCTACTGTCTTAAGACTTGATGAATCCTTCCATATGTTGGCACTAAGTATCAACGTCATCAGGAGTGATCAGTGGAGATTTTGTCATGGTATCGGTTTCCATATCAGCCTTTGTGAGAGCTGCCATTTGAGCTGGTAAGTGTTATATGAAACTGAAGAGATTAAAGATGGTGAGATCTTACAATCAAGAGCCTAAAAGGCTCTGATACCAATTGCAGGACCGATGAAGTGGGTCAATGCAAGAGTTTCATAATGTTTGGAGAGAATTAAAACACTTAACAAATCAAATAGGGAACCGGTTTAAAGTGAAACAAAGAACACAAGTAAAAGATCAGAACAAGAACACAATAAGATGGTTTGCAAGAATGATGTATATTGCTCTCAAGTTCCTTTTACTAAGTGTTGGACTGAACAAGTGTATAAAAAGGATAATGCTTGCCATAATCAAACATAATATGTTCTAACATTCAAACAACCATTAACTAACACTTTAGCATCATTAACATTCATAACATACATTAATTATTGTTTAAATTTTTTTTCAAGTTTGTAGATAAAAGAAATTTTGCAAGTGTGGCAGTGGATGAAGATATGCCCACAGCGGATGAATAAATGTCAGTAGCGGATGAAGTCTGAAGAAGTCCAAGTGCTCACAACAGATGAAGAACTTCACAGCTGATGATCAAGTACTCACAGCGGATGAAGAACTTCACAGCTGATGATCAAGTACTCACAGCGGATGAACAAGTTACCACTTCTGATGAACAAGTCCACAGCGGACGCACATCCACAGCGGACAACAACAAGACAAAATTTCATCAAGTGTTCACAGCGGATGACTATCATACACAGCGGACAACTTATTCATCATCCACAGCGGACGTTTACACATCCATAGCGAACATGTTATCATCCGCAGCGGACAACACTTAGACTTAGAATTATATGTAATTAGTTTTTACATAAGGGTATTTTTGTAACTGTACATAGATCATTGTATAGGTTATAAATAGCAGTATACCCTAATCCTTTGTAAGCTTTTGAACAATCAATACAAACAATCAGTTCTTGTTATCATTCAAGCATTCAAACATACACAATCAAACACACACATAGATATCATATCATTAATCATGGGTTTTCGCACCATGATTATTGAGTATTGAATATATAACAATCTATTGTTATATTGTGAGAGATTGAAAATGATCCTTGGGGGAATTCATTGTGTTTTGTTCTTGTTTCTAAGTTCAAAACCTGTGAGTTTTCATCAGGCGGTATTAGAGCTTTGGCTCAAATCAATCACTGATTATTGATCCTCTCATTCAATACAATGATATCTATGGTTTATGAGCTTCATAACATCCATTTTCGAGCTGAAAATCATCACAAAACCCTCTTCTACTCCAAAAATTCAACAAATGCTTAAAACATGATTCATTAATCTGTTTTTGTGCATTGTGTAGAAGATTTTGTGTTTTTGAAGTTCTAAACAACATTCATACACTGTTTTTCAAAACAAAATCATCATAAAACCTCATCGGTTCTAAGGGTTTTTAATAGAACAGTTACCGATTACTATTTTATCAAGTTTTCTTCAAACATACATTGTTTTTAAACATTTTAAATCATTTTAAGTGTTTAAAATCATCATATTCAAGTATATACATACTTGAATTAGGTTCGTGTTCTTCAATCAACAAACCGATTGTTGATTTTTGTAAAGAACATTTTAGCCGCAAACAAACCCTAGGATAAACCCTAATTTTTATTCATACACAACCTTCATAATCTTCGGTGATTGTGTCGGTTTCAACATCGAAAAAAAGAAGAAACATCTTCTTCTTTTAAATTTTCCAATAAGTAACTTTTTAAAACATATTATTTGTTTTTAGGGTTTTGACTTTTTGACTGACATCACTAAAAAGTTATTGGGTGATTGAAATTCCTTAAATGGAATATTCCTTTATTCAACCGAAGACTTGATTATGACATTTCATAGGATAGTAATTAATTAATTCACTTTAATTAATTACTTCCTTTATTCGATAAAGTTTAAAAGTGACAAATCATTAACAAACAAATCCTAGTGACTTTAGGATATATTAAATTTAGCATCGAGCTAAATCAGCAAACAAATTTGACTTAAGCCATTAAGTTTAAAATTTAACATCCATGTCTAATGAAATTTCAGGGTCAAACAATGGTTTCAAACCACCCAGGCTCAAGAAGAAAGCAGACTTCAAACAGTTGAAAATAATGTTCAGAAACTATATTATTTTCCAAGACCCGGACCTATGGACATCCATAACTGAGGGACCTTACATACCTATGACTCTTGGTCCAGATTACAACATTCAGAAACCAGTTAGCTTAAAAAGTGTAGCTGGTGATGACCTAAAAAGATTAAAATAGACATGAAGGCTTATAGCATTCTGGTAATGACTCTGCGATTTGAGATACTAACAAGAGTTAAAAACTTCAAAACAGAACATGAACTATGGAAGGTGCTTCACACAATGTGTGAAGGAAGTGAGGAAATTAGGGAAATCAAGAAAGAAAAATTGAGGACCCAGTATAAAACTTTTCATCATGTTCAAGGAGAGTCAATACCACAACAGCTTCACATATTCGTACAAATAGTAAATGAGATGATTGTATATGGTCTCAAATACGAATATGTGGAGATCAACAAAAAACTGTTGCATAAACTTCCAGAGAGCCGGACTCAATCAGTCTCTTTGATGAAAGCAATATTGGATCTAGAAGCATTATCATTAGATGCACTAGTGGCCAAAGTAGAGGCACTAGAGTTAGATGAGCGATCTAGGAATAACAGCACAATAAAACATGTTGAATCTTATAAATTCAAAGAAATGCAACAAACAGAAAGTGCATTCTTAACTTGCACTTGTAAGGAGGAAGATGAAGAGTTTCTGGATTCAAGTGAAACATCCTTCTTCTCTATTCCTGAATCACCTCACAACAAACAAAAGTCTAAAAAGCTGGTGTTCATGCTTCTCATGAAGCAACACCTCAAAGCAAACAACATCCACATGCTTCCAGCTCCAGCAAATAGCAACTACCAAAGACACAAAACATCCATAAATTAAAGAAACCAATGGATGCTTTAACAATAATCTTGCAAAGTGAGGAGCAAAAGGCAGCTTTTGTAGCCTTCTCCACAAGCTTTGAGCCCTACTTAGGAGCTAACCTCACACCATCACAGATCATCCAACAAGACTTGGATGAATTTCCTCTTGATATGGTTGAAGAAATAGATCTTCAATGGTCAATGGCAATGATCGCATACAAATCCAAGAAGTTCCTACAAAGGAGCAGGGGGTTAAGCATGGATAAGAAAACCAAGATTGGTTTTAATAAAACAAAAGTGAGATGCTACAACTGCCAACTCTATGGACACTTCTCTAGAAAGTGTCAACAACCTAAAGTTGACAGGAACAACCAATAAACATTAACCTCAAGTAGCTATCACACAAACAGACAAATTCCACCACCAATCAGCATTCCTGCTGCCCTAACACCAGCTCAAATCATACGGTATAGCCCTAATCAACACTTAATATCATCTGCATTGATTATCAAACAAGATGGTGAGTGTGACTAGAGTATCTACAAGGTAGAGGTACAATCTCCCACCATGCACTCATGGCAAACATAGAGGAAAAGATTGTAGAAATCCAGAAAGAAGTAAGGGAGAATCTATGTTCTCAAGCATGCATTGATGAAAACACAAGATACATAGAGCATGCAGATCAACTTTTTAAGAAAGTGATTGAAATAAACATTTTAAATGACAGTTTAAAAACAGAACAAAAACAATATGAAATTAAAATTCTGTCACTTAAAAATGATTTGGACAAACTTTTGTCAGAAAATTAACACTAGCAGCACAAGTAGAGCAACTCTCTGAATCATTGACTCAGTCAAAAACATTACAGGCTGAAACTGAAGTGAAACTTCAAAAATTTTAGGTGTGCAATAAGAAGTTTAAAGAACTTCTTGCTCAACAGAGGGCATTAAAAGACCCTTCAAGATTGGGATACAATAAGGTCAACCCACCTTATAATGACAACTATATCCCACTTCCTGAATCCATGACAAACAAACAAGGGGAATCACTTGATCCCCATGACAGGACTGATGACTCCAAACCATCATCATCATCATCTAAATCATCATTGATATCTAAAACACATTTGATAAAATTTGTTAAGAGCCAAGCACCACCGCAAATCAAATCAACAGATTTTTATCAAGGAGAAAACAATAAGTATGATGAACAAACAACAAATAAAGGATGATGATGATTTATTGTATGATGAGTCAGATCAACCAATTACTGAAACTAAAAAGGTTTCAAGTATGGTTAATACCCCAACCAAACAAACAAAGCAGACACAAAGTTTGATATCTACATAGGTTGAAGAAAGGTTTAATCTTCCACTGCATCTCCCAAAAGATCAAACAAAGGGAAAGGAAAAATCCCTGTTTAGCCCAAACAACCAACTGTAACTTTTGATTTACCATTTAAATCAAATCTAAAATCAAAAGTTTCTAACAAACATAGAACTAAAAATTTGCCCTACTATGAGTGGTGTGATCAATACACCTACACTATAGAGAAATGCAAATATGGCAAGTACTACAAGTACTATAATATGAACAATCACAGTACAGAATCATGTCATTTTCACAACTATTGTTCAATTTGTGAAAGAAACAATCACAATACTGCAAATTGCTTTTTCAACAAGAAAAATAAGAAGCAAAACAAACAACCTCAAGTTGAGAAATCAACTGAGAAACAGACAGTTGTTCCTAACAAGAACAAAGGAGGAGTACCACGACAAACTCCTCACACAAAGGTTGTTTTAAATAATGACAAAACATTTTAGACAATTTTAAACAAACAAACAGGATACATAAGTCTCAAAACAGACAAACATCAGACATTAGCACTCAAAGGAGAAGAGCACAAAGCACTTCTCTAGACAGAGCTAAAAACACATAAAGGAAATCTAGCGTACCTAGAATTCCTAAATTAGCAAACAATGCCACATTAGAAGAAATATGTGTTATGGGAAAAGACGGAAAACCCAAGATCATCTTGGCTTGGGTTGCACCCTCTAACTGATTTCTTTGTTTGTGCAGCGACATCAAAGAAGGCCTAACAACATATGGTATGTTGACAGTGGATGCTCCCATCACATGACTGGTAATTGTTCCAGCCTTCGGGATTTTAAGAGCAAATATAGAGGAAACGTAGCCTTTGGAGGTGACAAAACAGTTGGAAAGATAACGGGTGAAGGAACAGTATCCAATAGGTTGATCATCTTTGAAAATGTAAACTACTACTCCAATCTCCTGTTCAATCTTCTCAGTGTATCCTAAATCTATGATAAAGGATATGCCACCTTATTTGACTCCAACAATTGCTACATCCTCAAGACGGGTTTTTAAATACCTGAAGACTGTATCTTTTTGAAAACACCCCATCAACACAACACATACATAGTTGATATGATCACTGTTTTAGCATCAACCCCTGAAACATGTTTACTATCAAAAGCATCAGAAGATGTTTCCCAATTATGGCATAGATGTTTTGGACACTCAAATTTTAACAGAATGAATCAACCGGTAAAAGGTGACTTAGTAATAGGTTTATCATAAAAAGAATTCTTCTGTACAGACCACTGTACTGCATGTTTAAAAGGCAAACAACATAGAGTGTCTCATAAGTCCAAATTGGTAAACTCTAATCATACACCACTCAAATTCCTGCACATGGACCTTTTTGGCCCTACTAACATATTAAGCATAGGCAAGAAGCAATATTGTCTTGTTATAGTAGATGACTACTCCAGATTCACATGGCTTTTCTTTCAATTACACAAGTCAGAAACATCAGAAATCATCAAATCCTTTATCACTAAAATTGAGAATCAATTGGATCTTAAAGTTAAATCTTTAAGAAGTGATATGGTACTAAATTTAAGAATAATTTCATTTCTTCTTTTTATGTCGAGAAAGGAATCAGTCATCAATTCAGTGTAGCAAGGACTACCCAGCAAAATGGAGTTGCTGAACGGAGAAACTGAACATTGATAGAAGTTGATAGATCTATGCTAGCTGACTCTCTATTGCCCATATCCTTTTGGGCTGAAGCAATCAACACTGCTTGCTACATTCAAAACAGAACATTAATAATTAAAGAACATAACAAAACTCCATATGAGTTAATGTTTAAAAGAAAACCATTCATTGGATTTCTTAAAGCATTTGGATGTTCAGTCTTAATATTAAACACCAAAGAACATTTATCTAAGTTTGCTCCCAAAGCAGACGATGGATTTTTTGTTGAATACTCCGAAAGCTCAAAAGCTTACCGAGTATACAATCCAAGGCTTAACATAGTGGAAGAAACAACAGATGTTATTTTTAATGAACATTCTTTCACTAAGAAAGTCATTGGCTCATACTGGTTCTTTGATATTGACTCATTAACAAAATCATTTGACACATCTTACTTTGATGTTTCAGTTACAAAGGAAGACATTGAATATCCAATGGTTCATCCACCAACCATTGATGTTCCTTTAACTGTGGATCCTCCAAGGAGAACACACATTATGCCTTCAAGTACCATAGGTACACCTCCTCCAGATCAAACAAACACATCCAAATGAACATCAACAAACACACTATCATCCTCAATTCCAGTGTCCAATCAACCACAAGCTTCAGTTGACCCTCAACCAAGCAAACAAACAAGGTCACATCATCCAGACACAGTTGAAGAAGATGATGACTACCATTCTCTACCAGATACACATCATGATGATAAAATCTTGGATTTCTTTCATGATTCACCACAAATATTCCATGAATCTGCACAGCCAGATAATCGAGCAACATTAAATACCCTTGCCCATCCATCGACACCTGACCAAACAATCACCAATCTTGATTCAACTATACTTGTTGATCAAATTAAAACCATAAGAACTCATAAATATCATCCTTTAGAGAATATCATTGGTGATCTCAATGTCAGATTGACACGCAATCAATCTGATACAGTAAACATGTGCCTATTTTCTTGGTTTCTATCTCTAACTGTACCCAAAAACATCACAGAAGCACTCAAAGACAACAGTTGGATAGAAGCAATGCAAGAGGAACTACAGCAATTCAGAAAGCAAGAGGTATGATAGTTAGTTGACCACCAAGAAGGTCAATATGACATTGGTACAAGATGGCTATTCAGAAACAAAGCAGATAACAGAGGGATTGTCATCAAAAACAAAGCAAGGCTCATTGCCCAAGGATACACTCAAGGGGAAGGCATTGATTATGATGATGTGTTTGCTCCTATAGCTAGGCTAGAGGCCATCAGAGTCTTCCTTGCATATGCCTCATCCAAAAACTTTATTATCTTCCAAATGGATGTCAAATGTGCATTCCTGTATGGAAAGATAGCTGAAGAGGTATAGGTTGCTCAACCACCAGTGTTTGAAGACCCATACTTTCCTCACGGAGTCTACAAGTTAGATAAAGCTCTGTATGGTCTTCATCAAGCACCTAAGAAGTGGTATGAAACTTTATCCAAGTTTTTACTACAGAATGGGTACACCCGAGGAAAGATTTATCAGACAGTGCTCTTGAAAATAAAGAACAAGACTTGCTTGTTGTACAAGTTGTGACATCCGTCACCAAAATAGGTACGTTGACTTTGGTATTGAATTGGACATTGGCTTTTGACTTTGATTTTAGTCATATTTGGGCTTGGTCTTAATTTATTGTTCATTACTTGGTGGGCCCAAACTTTAGCTTATTAGGCCTATGTCTTCGTGTTGGGCCTAGGGTTCTATCATTAAGATGACCATTGGACTTGTAATCGTACGAGGTCCCGAGTACTGAGTCTAATAAAGGATTTTCTAAAATGTAAAACACGAAAACTTCACCATAACCCAATTAGCCTTACATCCATGGGCTTTGCCTAAAGCCTGTTAAAACAACTTAAATTGGTTCTAAAAATATAATTTATCCAAATCCTAGGGCATGTGATAGTTCGTTCAAACCGTTATTGCGAACGGAATTTGAAAGCGTAAAAATTAGACGACACGCGGCTCGAGACGTGACGGAATACACGAGACAGGCCAAGGGCCCGAAGGCCCTTCTTCCTCCCATGTTTCGGCCGCAAGGATTAAGGGGGGTATTCCCCTTTGCCTTGGCCTCACTTTCACAAATTTCGGAATTCCCTTGAAACCCTAGCCACCTCCTTCTCCAAAATTCTCTCTTCTTCTCCACTTGGCCATCGAAAATTCTGAAATCACTTGTGCATCCATCGAGTTTAGGGTAATCAAATCATCCAAGAGCTTTAAACCAAGCAAGATACCTTCGTCTTCGTAGATACGGTAAGCGAAATTCATGTTTGATGAAGTTTAATCCTTGTTTCACTCAAGATAGATGATAATCATCATCTACACTCGAAATCTTCATCTAATGATCTTTCATTTTTAGTTTTTGGTGCTAGATCGTGAGAATCTAAGCGTTACGATCGTCGGATTCGCCATTTGGTAAGAAACCCTAATTCTTGGATTTTATGGTAATCGAATCCATGATATTGAGTGGAAATCTTGTATGACCTACCCTTAATCTAGATTTTGGACCTATAAAAAGTTTTTAAATAACTAGAATTGTTCCTTGAAAGTATTGATGTGTTGAACAAATCGAAACAACGAAACTAACAATCTGGGCAGCTTGCTGTCTGAAAAATGGGTCATCTTGTTCGTGTGATAACTTGGTCGAAAAACGCCCAATTGGGGAAAACTCTGGGTCTAAATTTAAGCTCTATGAGTCCTCTAACTAAACCAAGTGGTTTCATGTCGTTTCGACATCGTTTGGTCCTCCAAACGTAGCAAACAAAACTGAAGGTCAAAACTGACGAATCTGGGCAGCAGATTGGTCTTTATTCTTCGTGTCATAACTTACTCATATTTTGTCAAATGAACCTGATTCTTTTTCTGGAGTTAATTTAAAGTCTCTTCTTTCAAATGACACCTCGTACGTGATGTTTCGTGGTCGTGTCGATCTCCTAACAGCTTATACAAGACTGATGCGCAATCAGATATGTATGCTGAATTATTTTGTTAAAACTTAAAAATAAGGGTTGGGATTAAATAGTCTAAATTAAGACAAGTTTTGCATATAATATTGATTAAAACTCTTTACAAAAGAATTAAATTAATAAGTGTGACGATGAAAAAACTTGATTAGTGTTAAGGGCTGGACTAACAGGATTGCACCCATATTAGTCATCTATATTTGGTGATATATTAATCCTTTTGTGTATTATATATTTTTAGTGCTTACTCTGCGTGTTGTGGAATTTGAACTATGACTTTTCAAGGTGAGTTTCACGGCCCCTTTTTAATGTATTTTACTTGGGGGAAAAGCATGTCATGCTTTTGGACTATGCCGTGTTTGGTTTTCTTTTGAAATATTGTATGTGGTTTGGGTCATGGTATGAGTCTTGATATTCAATCATGAGGGTGTACTTGTGCTTTTGCTTGTGCTTCAACTTGTGTACTTGGACGTTATGGAGAGATATTGTTAGTACTAACGGGTTGACACCCCCACCCATGTTGTCGGAATACTAGTCGAGACTGACTTGGCCGGGGCTTGCCCTTAGGTGAATATAATCCGGTTGTGTGCAATTTTGGAATGTCTTGGACTTGGGTTACATTCGTACTTATGTTGATATCTTGACTGCTATGTATCTCTTTCACATACAATTTTCTATACATGTTATACACGGCAAAATATTTGTACTTATAAACCTATGAACTCACCAACGTATGTTGACCTTTTTAGAGCATGTCTTTTCAGGTAATGAAGTCTAGGTGTATGGCTGTGGACTTAGACGAGACCGCTCCACTAGGAGCATTAGACATTCAAGAGACTTTTGAGACATGTTGCGGATTGTTGGGTTTTATGGATTGTAATTTTGAGGATTTTGAGATTTTTTTATTGTTTGACAATTGTGTTGATTTGTTTCTGTATAGAGCTTTGGTATGATTATGCATTTTGGTATGACGTTCTGGTAGTGACTATCCTTGACATGTGTTCCTATGTGTCGGGCGACGTCATGACCCATGTACGGAGAATACCTTTAGAGATTCTCTTGAACCCCCAATGTGTTATGACGATCCCGTCCGTCGCATCCTTGTGTTTCCGCTTTAGCGAGGGTGTGACAGATTGGTATCAGAGCCATTGGTTATAGAGAATTAGGTGGATTATTCGACCTAGACTATAACCTAAGTACCCACTTGTAGTATGCATCATAGGATTATGTGTGTACTATTATACATGTGAATGTTTTATGTGCATTATCTTTTGTGCTGTGTTGCCTGCCTTGTGTGTTATCTATAATCTTCTTATTGGGAGAGCTTTGGTCATTTTATTATCCGTGTGTGCCTTGAGAAAGCATTAGGTAAGGATGTCCTCCCATTGTATGCTTGATTATTATTTGGTCTGGGTTGATAAGTGCGGGTGTAAGGATTGTTTTAAAGGACTTTGGGCTCTAAGCCCACCTTTATTATGTGCATCTGCTGGTGTTGGCTATGTTGTACGGGGTCTTATTTACAACTTGTGAGTTGAATATTGGGAGATGGACATGCTAGCTTACTTGACAACAACAGACAAGGGCCATGGCGTATTCGGGTCAGGTGACAGCTTTATTGGATCTCGGACTATGCTAAATGAACTCTTTTGACCGTCCCTTACCCAAGTGAATGCTTTCTCAATCAATTTTTTTCTTTCTGTACAACTTTGGTTACTTAACCTTTGGTTAGTGTCCATATCCTTGATTCTCCAATCATAGATAACACTCTGTACTTAACAAGACATGTTAACTCTGGTAGGAGGAGCTAGTGGTGACCATGCAATGCAAATTACCATTACGGGTGCACACGTAATTGCAATTTGCAGTGCATGCAAAATCTGGAAAACCTCTTCGTGAGATAACAGTCATAGTTAGTACGAATCTTCCATTTTATACATGGGACAGTGGAGTTCCTGTTATTATGATAATCTACAGTGTGGAAATACCAATCCCATTTATCCTTAAACGTGCCCAAAGCACCATATTAGTGCTTTGCCCACTAGTGGATGAATAATACTCTTTGCCTTTTAATTAGTAGCATAGATCTTGATGTCCACATCCATTTCTGTTTTCTCAATGAAACGGGTCAGAACTATTGCTCCAACATCCTGTTGAACTCTTTTAGCTTGCACGTCATGAACTTTGGAAGGGCTAAGCAGTAGTAACTGAGAGGTACTACCTCATGGACAAGTTGCAAAATATAGATCGTTAGTTGTGGAATCAAGTAATGGTGGGATCTAGTCATGCCGCTTATCTCTACCAATTCCATAAGTTGGCAAAGGTGGTGTCATATTTGTGATACATAAATCAAAGCGAATGGAAAATTACCTCAGGGGGACTGGTTCTATAGTTCGTGGAATGGTGGTCTCTACTACACCCCAACCATTTGGAGTGCAATACTGAAGAATTGTATTTTAGTTGATGAGATGGTCGTATTAGACCCTTGAGAAAACTAGTGAGATGTAGAAGGATGTTAAGAATTGAGTGAGCTAGCCGTTGTTAGAGTAGACAAGAAGGATAAGTTCATGAAAGGATACATGGTTGTCGTATTAGCAATGAAAGGTTATGTTGGCACTTGTCCAGAGAGTAATAAGTGCAATCTACACCACCCGACTATGAGGTCATGACCTGTGTGGTTCAAATTCAAGCAATTGGAAGGCTTAGCGAAGAGTTTTAGGGTATTTGTTAACCCAGTTGTGTCGATTAATACGGTCGGGTCGGAAGGAGTGTGACATTGACATTATGAGTGCGGAAGTCAGGAGCATTATCAAAATGCATTTGCGTGGTTAAATAAGGCTCTAGGTCAAAAGATCAATTAAAAATAAAAGGAGAAACAACACAAATTTGGCCTGCAATTTGTGCAAACCCAGGGCAAGCCTTGGGCAAGGCAAAATGGCAACCCTACACATAGAAAGGCATTCAGGATTGATGCCAACGATATCCAAGAGGATACATGCGTGGTGACTTTGACTTTTGTAACTAAGTTGGATTTAACCCCAGTCACGAAGAATGTGTGTTGTTAATGGACTAAAGATAGACTTGTAAACACTAGAGAGGTAATATGGGACTACACGATGCTATTAGCAAATCATGCATTTAATAATACATCTGTACAATTTGGGCATGAAATTTTCAACATGGTCACGGGGATGGATTGATCGTCAAGGGATAGTGCTGAGATCATCGGATGTGAGAAGTTTGTTGGCATACCGTTGCCAAACGGTGAGACACTTGACATGTGTGGCGAGAGATCAGAAGGGGACAACATGAAAATCTTGAGCATGAAGGTGAAGGAATAAGAGTCAAATGATATACCTATTATGCGAAAATTCTAAGAAGTGATCCGAATGATCTAGTATGACTGTCGACTTCACAATAGGTGGACCTTTGGATTGAATTGGTACATAAAGTGATGTGTGTACCTAGGGCTTCTTATCGCGTAACACCCTTGGAGCTATAAAACCATTCTAATCAACTTTAGGAGTGGTTTGGTAAGAGTTTTATACGACCCACACGCACCAAGAGGCATTAGTGCCTTCTGTAGAGAAGAAGAATGGATCGAGCAGGACGTGCAGGGACTATTAAAAGCTGAATAAACTAGCGGGCAAGAACCGTCATCATTTGCCCAAGCATAAATGACTCATTCTATTAGCTTCAAATATCGACGTACTATTTGGGAGTATGGATCTCCATTCGGAAATCATCTACATAGAGTACACGTGGATGAGATACCAAAGAAAACATTTAGAACTCGTTGTAGACATTACGAGTTCCTAATTATGAAGATAGGATTAACAATGGCACCCGTGGAGTTCATGGACATGTTGAATTAGAGGTGTATGTCATATCTGAATAAATTTGTCATAGTATTCATTGATGACATCTTGATCCATTCGAGGCATTAAACAGAGGTAAGTGTTGGTCACCGATGTAATGGGCTGAAGACATGTAGAATTAGGTGAATGGACTGTAAATCATTCAAGAGACGAATGATCGGGGGTTTTGGATTGCAGACAGACAAAAGGCAGTTTAGGATTGTTAGAGATTCACGCTAACAATCAAAGGAACCCTTGCTTTAGGCACATGTTCTATGATGTTGGTTGATTGATAATAATGATACGGTTGGTGACTGGTACACTATCAAGGTGTTAGCAGTGTGGTGGGTTAGCTGCGGTACACCCTATATATAAACATTATTGATATCTTGAATGTGATGTTGGAATCCAGACTGGTATCTAGTTTTTGGTATTGGATGACAGCCATACTCTGGTGATATGAGTAAATAGGTTGTAAAACCTAAAGCGCAATCTCAAGAGACTTTGTTCTTATGGACAATTCACGAGCTGTTGTTTTGGAATGACATTGTTTATCTTGTAATAAGGAGCAAATTGTCACCTAGATTGCAAGTGTGGTTAAGACTACAGAACAGTTTTGGTCCTGTGATTTATTGGTTGGTCCTAGGAATTCAAGCGGCCGGCAAATTTTAATTCGCCTATGTGCTAGCTTGGATTATGGTTATAGAAGTTAAAACTTTGAGAGGCTAGTAGAAATCCTTATCATAAAGACTAGATGGAACTCAAAGCAAGAACCTAAATCTAATCCTTACGTGGGAAGTTTTATTGAGGGCTATGTACCCCCCCCCCACCTGTTTGTGGATGGCATTGCAGCTCATGACTCTAGTTGAATTTCGGGACGAAATTCTCTCAACTGGGGGATATTGTGACATCCGTCACCAAAATAGGTACGTTGACTTTGGTATTGAATTGGACATTGGCTTTTGACTTTGATTTTAGTCATATTTGGGCTTGGTCTTAATTTATTGTTCATTACTTGGTGGGCCCAAACTTTAGCTTATTAGGCCTATGTCTTCGTGTTGGGCCTAGGGTTCTATCATTAAGATGACCATTGGACTTGTAATCGTACGAGGTCCCGAGTACTGAGTCTAATAAAGGATTTTCTAAAATGTAAAACACGAAAACTTCACCATAACCCAATTAGCCTTACATCCATGGGCTTTGCCTAAAGCCTGTTAAAACAACTTAAATTGGTTCTAAAAATATAATTTATCCAAATCCTAGGGCATGTGATAGTTCGTTCAAACCGTTATTGCGAACGGAATTTGAAAGCGTAAAAATTAGACGACACCCGGCTCGAGACGTGACGGAATACACGAGACAGGCCAAGGGCCCGAAGGCCCTTCTTCCTCCCATGTTTCGGCCGCAAGGATTAAGGGGGGGTATTCCCCTTTGCCTTGGCCTCACTTTCACAAATTTCGGAATTCCCTTGAAACCCTAGCCACCTCCTTCTCCAAAATTCTCTCTTCTTCTCCACTTGGCCATCGAAAATTCTGAAATCACTTGTGCATCCATCGAGTTTAGGGCAATCAAATCATCCAAGAGCTTTAAACCAAGCAAGATACATTCGTCTTCGTAGATACGGTAAGCGAAATTCGTGTTTGATGAAGTTTAATCCTTGTTTCACTCAAGATAGATGATAATCATCATCTACACTCGAAATCTTCATCTAATGATCTTTCATTTTTAGTTTTTGGTGCTAGATCGTGAGAATCTAAGCGTTACGATCGTCGGATTCACCATTTGGTAAGAAACCCTAATTCTTGGATTTTATGGTAATCGAATCCATGATATTGAGTGGAAATCTTGGATGACCTGCCCTTAATCGAGTTTTTGGACTTATAAAATGTTTTGAAATAACTAGAATTGTTCCTTGAAAGTATTGATGTGTTGAACAAATCGAAACAACAAAACTAACAATCTGGGCAGCTTGCTGTCTGAAAAATGGGTCATCTTGTTCATGTGATAACTTGGTCGAAAAACGCCCAATTGGGGCAAAATCTGGGTCTAAATTTAATATCTATGAGTCCTCTAACTAACCCAAGTGGTTTCATGTCGTTTCGACATCGTTTGTTCCTCCAAACGTAGCAAACAAAACTGAAGGTCAAAATTGACGAATCTGGGCAGCAGATTGGTCTTTATTCTTCGTGTCATAACTTACTCATATTTTGTCAAATGAACCTGATTCTTTTTCTGGAGTTAATTTAAAGTCTCTTCTTTCAAATGACACCTCGTACGTGATGTTTCGTGGTCGTGTCTATCTCCTAACAGCTTATACAAGACTGATGCGCAATCAGATATGTATGCTGAATTATTTTATTAAAACTTAAAAATAAGGGTTGGGATTAAATAGTCTAAATTAAGACAAGTCTTGCATATAATATTGATTAAAACTCTTTACAAAAGAATTAAATTAATAAGTGTGACGATGAAAAACCTTGATTAATGTTAAGAGCTGGACTAACAGGATTGCACCCATATTAGTCATCGATATTTGGTGATATATAAATCCTTTTGTGTATTATATATTTTTAGTGCTTACTCTGCGTGTTGTGGAATTTGAACTGTGACTTTTCAAGGTGAGTTTCACGGCCTCTTTTTAATGTATTTTACTTGGGGAAAAAGCATGCTCATGGTTTTGGACTATGCCGTGTTTGGTTTTCTTTTAAAATATTGTATGTGGTTTGGGTCATGGTATGAGTCTTGATATTCAATCATGAGGGTATACTTGTGCTTGTGCTTCAACTTGTGTACTTGGACGTTATGGAGAGATATTGTTAGTAATAACGGGTTGACACCCCCACCCATGTTGTCGGAATACTAGTCGAGACAGACTTGGCCGGGGCTTGCCCTTGGGTGAATATAATCCGGTTGTGTGAAATTTTGGAATGTCTTGGACTTGGGTTACATTCGTACTTATGTTGATATATTGACTGCTATGTATCTCTTTCACATACAATTTTCTATACATGTTATACACGGCAAAATATTTGTACTTATAAACCTGTGAACTCACCAACGTATGTTGACCTTTTTAGAGCATGTCTTTTCAGGTAATGAAGTCTAGGTGTATGGCTGTGGACTTAGACGAGACCGCTCCACTAGGAGCATTAGACATTCAAGAGACTTTTGGGACATGTTGCGGATTGTTGGGTTTTATGGATTGTAATTTTGAGGATTTTGAGATTTTTTTATTGTTTGACAATTGTGTTGATTTGTTTCTGTATGGAGCTTTGGTATGATTATGCATTTTGGTATGACGTTCTGGTAGTGACTATCCTTGACATGTGTTCCTATGTGTCGGGCGACGTCATGACCCATGTACGGAGAATACCTTTAGAGATTCTCTTGAACCCCCAATGTTTTATGACGATCCCGTCCGTCGTATCCTCGTGTTTCCGCTTTAGCAAGGGTGTGACACAAGTCTACATGGATGACATCATATTTGGCTCCACCAACATACAACTTTGCAAAGACTATTATACAAGTTTGAGACTCTTATGCAATCAAAGTTCTAAATGAGCTCATTGGGAGAACTCACCGTCTTCCTTGGTCTAAAAGTTCAACAATCTTCTAAAGGAATTTTTATCAATCAGAGCAAGTCTGTGAATCAGATCTTGAAGAAATACAAGATGTCTGATTGCACATCAAGCAAAACACCATTTGCAACTGGATTGAAGTTTTGCCAGATCTAGAAGGCACATCAGTTGATCATAAGCTCTACAGATCCATGATAGGCTCCCTGATGTACATAACTACAAGCAGACCAGACATCATGTATGCAGTTTGCATGTGTGCCAGATACCAAGCAGATCCAAAAGAATCACACCTTAATGCAGTAAAGAGAATTTTTAGATACTTAAAAGGAAAACCAGCCCTTGGTCTATGGTATCCCAAAGAGGGAGATTTCTCTTTATTTGCATACACCGACAGTGATTATGGTGGATGCAACAACAACAGAAAATCCACAACAGGAGGATGTTAGTTTCTTGGATCAATATTGATCTCCTGGTAGTGCAAGAACTAAACAAATATATCTGTGTCAACAGCTGAAGCAGAATATATAGATGCTTCTGCATGCTGTTCTCAAGTGCTTTGGATTCAAAACCAAATGCTTGATTATGGCTTTAATTTTATTAATACACCCATACAGATAGACAATTATGCTGCCATGTTTATCACCGACAATCCTGTTTAACATTCAAAAACCAAACATATTGATATCAGATATCATTTTCTGAGAGATTGCTCAGAAAAAGGTTTGATAAAGTTGATCAAAGTACACACAAACAACTAATTGGCTGACCTTTTCACCAAACCGTTTGATTCAGCAAGGTTTGAATTTCTGGTTCAGTCACTTGGTATGATCAACTATGAACCAAACAAATAATATTTTCACAACATTAATTTCAAACAAACATTTATGTTTTCCAATTAACAAACACATTAGAATCACACATGACCACTCATGAGAAATGATAGTACACTGGCTTCCTTCTTCACTTGAGTCATTTTCCACTAATAAAGACTGACAATACTTTGTTTCATGTGTGGATAGGCTCAGCATGGGACACATAACATCACATACAACAGTGAAGAACTAAAGTCTCATGATTATGTGGTAAGAAACACTCATCTTGGTTTATGGTGAGTATTGGTCTATCCAATATAGATTGCTTGTAAAGTAACTACTATACACCAAATGAAACAGTTTATAAACTGCTCAATCATACAAGTGTCTCCTTTGTTATGATTATCATAGACCTGGAGTACACTAAGGCATTCTTTGTTTTGCTAAGCACAGACCTGAATGACCTACATCATGAACCAAAAAGATTCCCAAAGAGGAGCACCTCCATCTTGGATGAACAATCAATAAAGTCTCTTAGATTACATTCCTTGTGAATGATTCAAGATAATCCCAAAGAGGATCACCTTCCAAAGTGAAGTGCAAAAGAATCCCAATGTGGATCAAACAAAAGGATCAATTGAGCTTTTATACTGCTAAGTAGCTAGGTTGTAAGTATTGAGTGTTTTCTGGCATATCTTGAGAAGGGTTGATCTTAACATACAATCAGGTGTGGGTATATACAAATCATTTTAATACACCCAAAACATGCTAAATCACTCATTGTTTCAATCAATCGTTAATATCAAGCATGAGTTTAAGTGGATCACAATATCTGTAATCAACATTGTATTAATCTATGTCTATTCTCAAAATCATCAATCAACTCATTGAGGATTTAACACTAGTATGATCTCATGTCATTTGCAAATGATTCATGTTCAAGCATGAAAATCATTCATTTCTTAGTTAGATAAAATGTTATCTTTCTAAAAGTTTATCATGCAAACAATCAAATTGGGCTTTGATAATTTCCATTACAGCAATTTCAAATTTTTGACATTTTATAAATTTTATAAATATGCAAAAATTTTGGGGGAGAAAAATAAACATGGAAATATCAAAGGCATCAAAATATGTGCATAATCATACAATTTAAAATTTGAAATATTAAAATTTTGAGTTTTAAATAAAGGCAAGTCAAGCCAGCACTCAAACACAGCAGTTTGACACATATACATGCACAATATTACTTGTGAGTGATATTCTATCATCCATATATTAGTCATGTTAAAATTATAAAATTTTAACAAACATTCAAATTTTGAAACATTTCAAAATAAGTTTCAAGCAAAATAGAAAATTTTCAAAGTCTTTAAAGCCTATGTATTAAGTTATATAGCTGATGAGCAAAATTTTCAAAATAAAAAAAAATTTTGAAACTTTGTCAACTGTTCACACAACGGATATACAAACATACATCTGCTGTAGCTACAGTGATCCAATAAACATGCAAAATACACCAAGTGTTTATAGTGGAAAAACAACCATGCATCCGCTATGCATCATTGAACATACAAGTGTTCACAGCGTATGATGTTAGTAAAGCATCCGCTGTGAATATAGTAACATTTCACAATGTATGTCTAACTTTAGTCATCCGTTGTTGAAACAGCGCAAGTGTATATAACGTATGCACACAGGTAATCATACATTGTACATAGATACACTATCATACAAAGTGTCCACAACGCATGACAATTTTGTCATCTGATGTGAACAATCAAACCATCATTGAAGTGTTCACAGCGAATGAACAAATGTTCATCCGCTTTGTGAACAGTACTCAAACACACAGCGTATGACTTTTAAGTCATCAGTTGTGAAATTTTTTTCAAAATTCACTCAAATGTGCACAGCTGATGACCAAATGGCATCCGCTGTGAACACAGTACAACAATCAAGGGTCCACAACGTACAACTTTAAAAGTGTACAGCGGACGCACTGTTCACACAGCGCATGTGTATTGCACAGCACATGACTTAAAATTAAATTTTAAGTTCAAACTGTTCGCACGGCGTACACATACACTATACACACAGTGGACACTTGTTTTTTCTATTGTATATATATTTCAACACTTGTCTATTTTTCATTCATCACGAGTGTGAGAGAGAAAAATCAAATTTCTAAAACGTTACAACAGTGCACTAACTCCTTAAACCCCTGATCAATCACAAACCAATATTTGTTTGATTTAACCACTTTTTGATTAAATAGGTATAACAACATGATTTTAATCTTCAAACAATCATTAAAACATCCGGATCTTTGATTTTGATTCTAACATTGTCAAAACCTAAGTCGAACAATAAACTGTGACCAAACATGAATCATTTGATTTTTTAAATGAAATCAATCATTGAATATATGTTAGATGATCATAGTCGAATGTATTAGGACTGTTTTTGTGAAGAAATTTGGTTAAGTGTTCATCGAGTTCTTGAACAGACATGATGTTCATGCCAAAAATATTCAAAAATTGAATTTTGATCTTTGAAAATGTTCAACATGAGTTGAAATATGTTACAACTTAGTAAATCTATTCAAAAGTCAGTTATAAACATGTAAAATCAGTTAATTTGGCATAACATTGATCACAACAACATTAAACGCATATGCATTCAATGTGCATTGAATGGTAGGCCTTTACTTTAAAAGTCAAACTGAAATTCATAGTTGATGTTGTTATGAAATAAAATCAGTACATGATATGAAACATACAACTCATTATGATGAAACAAACATGATGTAAAACAATTGAATCAAAATAACTTGAAATTAACAAGATTTACAAGATTAAAATTGACCAAAATTGACCTATTAAAAGTCAAACTGATCCAATGGGTAATATCAAACAAACATACACTTTGACAAACTCATTGTGTTCAACATGCATATGTCATTATTTCATAACAATGACAACTATCCTGTGAACGCTTGATCAACATTTCATCATAATAAACATCATACATCATTATGACACAAGTTATTAACACATTCTTCTTCGTTGCAGATACGACAAACCTAGTGTTTGTCACAGATCATAATCTCTGTGCTTTTCTCAACCCTGACACTCCTAAGGCTGAGAATTATAAAGACATCATACAAGCTATTAGACAGACAAGGCTTGTCCATGCTATGACAGCAAGGCCAGAGATCTATAAAGACCATATTGTACAGTTTGGACCCATGCTCATCTAGGGCAAATGGATGATCAACAAGTGGTAGTATCTACTATGCATGATCATCATATTATCATATTAGAAGAAGTCATTAGAAGGGTTCTACAACTTGATGATAAAGATGCAAAAGGACCAGTTGAATTTGATGAGAATTATGTTCTGCATGTATTCAGGCAGATTGGATATATTGGTACCTTTGAGAGAAAACAAATCAAGAAATCATACATTTGTGCACAATTCAGGTTTCTAATGCATACATACCAGAAAACAATGACAAATAGGAAAACTAGCAGGGATGCCACTTCTTTGAGGAGCTCTTCAGCTATAGCAAGTATCATTGCTAGAAGGCCCTAAAACTTTACAGCACAAGTACTAAATGGGATGATTTACAACTTGACAGAAGTGAGGAATAAGTTTCAGATATATCCAAGATTACTCCAAATGATCATTGATTATCTACTCCCAAACATCCCAAGAGAAGGTGCTATCTTTCAGCCTGTTTATTTTAATGAACATGCATTCAATAGAATCAAGTCAAGCTTTATCAAGGAGATGAAGTACCTATTCCTCCACACATGATAGATCATGATTTACCTGTCCCTGAAGTGTTCATGAGGATTCCAGGTCAGGGAGAACTAAACATGATGTTTCAAAACATTATTCATCAAGCCCCTATCATCCAACCTACACCTATCATACATGAAGAAGAACAAGTTGCACCTATACTAGAACCAATCATTCAGGAAGAACAAGCTGATCCTATACCAGAACCAATCATTGAACAAGAACAAGCACCAAAAGATGTGCAAGAATAAGAACAACTTCATGTTGAATATCACATGCCTTCTCCACCTCAGAGCCAACACTTTTCAGATCAGCAAACACTATCATCTATTTTAAGAGACATTGATACATCAGTAGCAAATCAAGCTATCAAGAAGAGGTTGGTATATCATCAATGCATGAGGTTGATCAAGAAGAACAAAGTACTCTGGATAAACAAACTGAAGGTGAAGAACAAGCAAGAGATATCCCTACTGAAGAAGAAATAGAGTACTCAAAAGTGTTTTTATTCACAGAGTACAACAAGCTGATAGAGAAATCAAACAATAGAGCAAAGAGGCTGAAAGAAAAGCTAAAGAGGAAAGATGAAGAGATAGAAGAGCTCATGGCTGATCAAAAAGCTCAGAAGTTTATTGTTTAGTTTCAAGAACAACTTGAATAATCAAAGGAAGAAGTGAAGACAAAAGATCAAGATTTGTATAGTACAAGACTTGATATTGCTTATTTGACTGAGCAGACAGATGCTAAAGATGCTGAGATTGATGAGTTAAAGAAAATAATCTATGCTCAAAATGAAGAGATTAAAAGGCTGAATAGAGAATTGGAACATGCTGACACTCAACTAAATGAGGAAGAACATTCAAAAGGTCAAGAACAAGACCTGAGTGAAGAGTTTATAAATCAAATCATGTCTCAAGTTGAAGAAACCAGCACAAGAGAAATTGAAAAGGCCATTATCATCCCTGAGGAGACTTATTCAATGGATCAACTGTTTGCAGAAGTTAATCCATTTGAAAACATTCATTACTCACCCATTCTTAGACAATATTTTCACACTCCTGATACTCAAACAACTGAATCAATCATTATACCTGTCAACCCACTGTCAGAGAAACAAAAGGAGTTAATCAGACAGTTTGCACAATCATTAAAAGTGCAAACTGAATCATCCAAAGGTCAAGCATCATCATTAAAGCCTCAACTAAAAACTTATGAGAGGAAGAGAAAGAGACTGTATTTAGCCTTATTGAAGAAAGGAAAATAGAAGGTTAAAGAGTTGGGTGAACTTGAGTCTCCACCACTCAAACTTCTCAAGGTTAAAGCTGAACCAGTTGATGAAGATAAACCAAGGCAAAAAGAAACACAGCCTACAGTGTTAGAAGAAGGTGAAATAGAGCAATCTCATGACCAGCAACAAGAGCCTATCATCATTCTAAGTGATTCTGAAGAAGAAGATGAGGAAAAAGATGAAAATAAGATGCAAAACATACAATACTTGTTCCCTGATGATCTTGAAACACTAATGGGAATTGAGTTAGCATCAAAAGGCTTTCCTTATGACACATTCATGCAACTTAACCTGTCTGAGGTTAAAGACTTGCTCAAGGACTTCCAGTAAGTAATGAAAAATGAGGCTGAGCAAACATACAGGAGATATAAAGAAATCAAGGATCAGCAAGAATTTCAAAAGAACCTGCCCAAAGATCCACAAATTGAGAAGATGACCTACTCCCAGGTGAAAAGCTGGTTGAGTCACACAAGGATGCCCAACAGGTCAGATACAGGCATATCTCTATCTCAGATGAAGGATCTTGCTAGAGAAATCTACAAGAATATGTTGTCTAGTGCATTAAAGCCATAAATCTCTAGATCTCATCCAGTATCAGCATTATCTACTTATCATCAAGCTCCACCTAAGCTTCATCCCATTGTGGAACCAAGACAATTTATGCCTCATAGGCTATGGCTTGAAGGTAATGAGGTGAGGGAGATGATAAATGAAAACACCAACTTTGTGAAGCTATATGACACGATAACACTAACAGCATCTGCTGTTGAAAGAAAGATTATAGCATGGAAATATGATGAAATTAGGGTGCAGTGCTAATTAAGAGAGTATCTAGCCTTGTCCAGTACTTACCATACATATCCTAACTGGGATCACGGAGCTATGAAGACAGATTAGACCTGATACAATTAAGGATGGTCAATCATACCAATAATCCCAAGGGAGCTGATTTCTATCATATCATGAGATCTTACATGAACAAACAACACCATGAGTTGAGACAGAAGGCAGACAGAGAGGATAAACTTCACTTAGCCAAGTTGATAAGAGAACAACAACAGGCTAGCAAACAGAAGAAACAAAGTGAAGAACAGACATCACATGTTGATACTGAGTTATTGGAGAGAGTTGGTTATCCAATAAGACCATCATATTTGAAGTTAATCATGAAGAAGATTGATGGTAATAAATACAACCATCCAATCACAAGGTGGTACTATGATGAAACCCACTTTGAAGTGGTATTGGAGAGAAAACTTGAAGGCAAAGAAGTAGCTGACATAAGAATTTTTGATCAGTGGAGATAAAGCTGCTACATCCCTCCTATGTTTCATTTTTGAAGACCAAATCATTCCCTGCTATAGAAGATGTCTTATGCAAGGGTGAAGGCTGCTACTTCATACATATGCCAAGAATACTGGGCATAGTGTATGTGAATGCTGCTCTAAAGCAAAGACTAGAGACAAACCAGTAATCACTTATACATATAGAAGGAATCACAGGCCTAAGGATCTCAGAGAACAATAACCTTGAAGTTCTTAAGGGTGATCATGTTGTAACCACTCTGGTTAGCAACATTGATGTGCAAAGCATGGATCAATCAACCCTAGATTAGATGGTTCACCTCTCCATCTAATGCAAGTATGATGATTAGCATAGTGCAATGTAGTACTTTGCTAAATACATTGTCAACTGCCAAAATACAATAAAGATCACTCCTCTGACTGACCAAGTCAAGAAAGTTGAAAAAGATCTGATTACTGAGAAGGATGTTGAAGAGTCATTGAAGGCCACATTAGAAGTTCAAAAGAGTGTTGATGAAACTGGTCCATCACACACTTAAAGGTTTCTAACAATCAAACAGACAAAACAACAATCATACATATCTAACTATTCAAACAAACAAAACATCCAACCATACATAACAGATAATAAACACATCAAAGCATCAATCATTTATCAATATCATACATATCATCAAAAATAACATCAATCACATAATACCAAGTCAAACAAGCACATATATGATTCAAAACATACAAGGTAATCTGATTACACATGTGTAATCAGTTAATCATACAATTATGCAATCAAACATTATAAGTCAATCACACAAATATTCAATCATTCAAATCAAACACAAACACACACATTATTACTAATAAACAAAACAGTAACAAGCAAACATTTAAGTTGGAAACGTCATCCTTAGGGGGGAGTATTGTTGGACTCAACAAGTGTATAAAAAGGATAATGCTTGCCATAATCAAACATAATGTGTTCTAACATTCAAAAAATCATTAACACATTAGGATCATTAACATTCATAACATACACTAATTATTGTTTAAATTTCTTTTTCAGCTTTGTAGATAAAAAAAATGCAAGTGTTGGCAGCGGATGAAGATAAGCCCATAGCGGATGAATAAATGTCAGTAGCGGATGAAGTCTGAAGAAGTCCAAATGCTCACAGCGGATGAAGAACTTCACAGATGATGTTCAAGTACTCACAGCGGAAGAAGAACTTCACAGCTGATGATCAAGTACTCATAGCAGATAAACAAGTTACCACAGCTGATGAACAAGTCCACAGCGGATGCACATCCACAGCGAACAATAATAAGACAAATATTCATCAAGTGTTCACAGCGGATGACTATCATACACAGCGGACAACTTATTCATCATCCACAGCCGACGTTTACGCATCCACAGTGAACATGTTATCATCCACAGTGGACAACACTTAGACTTAGGAGTATATGTAATTAGTTTTTACTAAAGGGTATTTTTGTAACTGTACATAGATAGGTTATAAATAGCAGTATACCCTAATCCTTTGTAAGCTTTTGAACAATCAATACAAACAATCAGTTCTTGTTATTATTCAAGCATTCAAACACACATAATCAAACACATACATAGATATCATATCATTAATCATGGGTTTCGCACCATGATTATTGAGTATTGAATATATAATAATCTATTGTTATATTGTGAGAGATTGAAAACGATCCTTAGGGGAATTCATTGTGTTTTGTTTTTGTTCCTAAGTTCAAAACCCGTGAGTTTTCATCACTAAGTGTTATAAGGCTTAGTTCTACTGACAAGTACTTGAGATACTTTATACTACATCCTACAGCTGGCCATACTTTGAAGGCTAGCTGGAAAAACTAATCTAGACAACAAGATCAATGTAAAGTCAAAAGGCAGATTGCCTTTTTGAATAGTTACTATGACATGCCATAGGTCACATCCTTAACTAATACAAAAAGGATAAAAATACAAAAGTAAAAAGTTATAGACTCTAAGACCTTAATCTACAGTTGACAAAACTAAGGACTTTTTACCAACTCATATAAGTTTGTGAGTCTTCAAAGATGGCAGAGGATAGTAGTTTAGCTTTTGTCAAAAGTGAGTCAGAGAAAGCATGTCTTCTCTGTCTTTGGAAGAAATGAGTCTCTTGGCTTCGAAAGACTTTGTTAGAATCTTCGGAAGACTTCATCTTTGGCTTCGAAAGATTTGGTCTTTTGGCTTCAGAAGATTTGATACTTAGTAAAATTCCTTTGTTAAAATCTTCGGAAGACTTCATCTTTGGCTTCGAAAGATTTGGTCTTTTGGCTTCAGAAGATTTGAAACTTAGTAAAATTCCTTGAGTTATATCAAATCTTTTGAAGTAACTTTCTTATACTTCACATGTGCATGCTGAGAGCTCTTTGGTTGTATTACCCTCTAAGTATAATCCTACAGTGTGTCTGTGTGTATACATGTATATTTACACACAATTAAAGAAAAAGATATTTGCATGCATGTAATGATTAAACTTCCTAATTTTGTTTTGGTGTTAAATTATATTTAATGTATGCATATTTTAAATTTGTTTTCATTTACTCCAAATTACATGTGTGTACATTTGAAATGATTATATTTTTAACTTTTAATACATGATTACATATATGCAAGTTCTTGTTTGTATTGGTTTTACATGACATTACATATATGTAATTTCTAAACTAATGTTGATTTTACATTGTATTTCATCGAGTTCAATGGAGGAAACATAGTATTGGCAATTAGAGGCACATAAGTTTGGTTTGCGTATGTGTTACCCAGACATGTATTTTTGTATGATTAAGTATATGTAGAGACCGGCCATTTGAGAATTTACATATCATAAGAACTCATTCCAACATATATTAGAAACCATTAAATTTTGTTTTTCCCCTCTTATCCTACGATCATATATTTGACCAACTTGGCTCCTGTCACCATAGCTCTACAATTACGTATCTTTTTGCCGCTAGCATGCCCTTAAGTCCGTGGCGTTGCCTTCATTGATTTTTTTCATTTTGTTTACCTTTTTATGGGATTTTTTCTTTAATATTTTTGGATTATATGTTTTTCTTATTCCACATATTTATTGTCTTTACTCCAGAACGATATTGATATTTCCTTCCGCTCTGGTTGTGAAAGAATATAAATAGAGTGTATTTTTTGTAATTTAATGTGTAGCACTTGAGAACTTATATGAAGGGTATGATGAGTTGAAAGTGGTTGCCGAGTCTTTCAACATGAAGGTAAGGGCCAAAAGTGAATTTTATAAAAAGTTCATACTTTAATAAGGCACTGTAAAAAGGAAAGGGTTGCCCCTTCCTCTTTCTTGTGCATAATTTTTTCCTTATTGTGTATTAAGTGAAGAAGTTCTTAGGCTGATTTGGGGATGAAGGAAAATGCTTAAAAGGAAGGGATTTTAATCTTATTTTTGATTTAATCCAAGCTTAATATGGTCTTATGGGCATTATAGACGAGATCCAAATGATAAAGGTGTGATCTTTACGTGTTCATTGTCATATCTTGGTAGAAAACGAAGTTGTTTCTAGGCTTTTTAGGTGTTCTCCAAAAGGGTGAGTTCTAAGTCTCCATCTTTTACTATTTTTAAATGTTTTAGGGATGATATGCATACTTTAGCAAGTTATTTCTAATGATCTATGATTGTATTCGCAAAAAGGTAGTTTTTGTATAATAAGGTTATAATGTTTATGCTATATTGAATACAAAACAGTAAGGTTTTTCCCTCATATGAACTGGATAAAGTATTCATTTGGGGTATTTGATGTTATGTACTTGGACCTTAGTGATCGGTGTAGGTTTTCAAGAAGTGTATCTGGCTTATGATAGTACTCGGTCACTTAGAAGTATAGGCCACAGTTGTACTCGATCAATAGTGGTACACAACTCAAGAATTATACTTTAACAACCTACCCACTGGACCAAGTTAAATGCATATGTGATAATCAGTGGAAGCAACAACTAGATATTTTAATGATACTCAAGTATTGTTTACAATCAAGTTACAAAATAAACAAATTCACAAAATCCTATGCTTCAAAGCCCACCAAGGATGGCTAACCTCATAGCACATGCATCTTTTAACTAATTGAACAAATATACTCAAACGAAATCGGTTATTGTTGGTGAGCTCACAAAACATAATTTATAAAAAAGCATGTTATTATGCATCATAATATGGGTTGTATTTTAGCTAAAGGCTTGGTGCCTTCCATGGCTTCTATAATAATGCACCGGCTCATGGATTACGCCCCCCCCCCCCACACACACACAGTCAATTGCTTGGGTGTGGATGTGTTATATTGAGATAACCATCCTATGTGGCATTCATCCAATTGAGCATAAACATCTCTATGCCCCCATGGGTTTTGTAATAACCACTAAGTATAAAAGGATCCAACTATACCCTCACTAACATATTACATATTGTAGCATTCTTGATTATTACGAGTTGACTAGATTAGCATACTATGAGTGTAAAACAATCATGATAACTCACTAGAGTTATTAGTTCGGCCCTAATTACAAGGATTCTTGTGTTCCTATTGAGTTTCGAGACGTTTTTAGTTACGTAACTAGGAATAGGTTTGAGAAATGGTTAATTATCATCAAAGATAGTTGTGGATAACTAGTGATAGATTAAGCATAGTTGGTTAGGCTATGCATAACATAGAACCATGTTACCCACTACATAACCTAGTTATGATTTCCAAACCATGTTCTAGAACTGAATTTAAATAATAAATTTGAATCTAGAACGTACATGAACTTGTTAGATGCTACTAGATGACTAGAGACTTGCAAGATGCTTGAAACGATTATTTGAAAGTGAAAGGTTTGAAGGAAATGGTGAAGAATGGTTGAGGTTTGTACCCTTATTTATAGGATGGATTCTAGTTTCGTCGTAAACCGTCATGGTCCAGGTGGAAGTCGGCCACCAGCCTCTATGACTGCCTAGCTCGTCAACATGGCACGCGGACTGTTACCAACCTTGGTGGCGGTTTGTTATGGTTTCGAGTCATCACGTGTGTCGAGTCATCATGCACGTGTCAAGACTCAAAGATTAGTCATCAGAAACTTCTCGACATATTATAGATTGTTTAACTATGTCCTTTGTGAACAGTTGTGGAGAATGTAGCAGTTTGCTATCGCCTCAAACCTACGTCTCCCGAACATGATTCCTTAGCGAACCACTAAGCTTTTAGGTGGCGGTCTGGCACCTTCTCTCTCACCGCTAAGCTTTTGGGTGCCGATCTCATCCAGAGACTTTGCCCTTTAGACCCGCTAGGGGCCCCCTTGGACCCTGCTACCAGGGGTGCTTCTCTCGGATCCCTGTTTGCCCACGAAGTTTTTTTTTATCTACGGTTATTACATATATGATTCCTAGAACTACTTGCTCAAAGGAAGTTCTCTACCACCGAAGTACTTGGCAGTAAAGTATTCAGTCCAGGAGAAGTACTTGACATAACCTAGGTTCTCAACTTGTTCGCGTGTTCTCGGCTTTGGGACTTGACAAATAGTTGACCTATATTAAGCTTTAACCTAAGGTTGACCTTGTCATGAAAGTATATTTTATATGATCACTCATATGATAGTTATACGCCATGCATGCATGAGAATATGGCATGAAATGATGAAGGAATTATGAAAAGTAATATGTAAGACAAAATGAAAGACTAATAAGAATGATAGTACAACTCAATGAATTCTTATTGAACACAATAATGAATGGAAATTCTTGCAAGCATTGGCTATAGAATGAAATATAGCTACAATTATGCATGCTCAATTGATGGTAAGAATTTATGCACGTGACTAATGTCGTTGGGGTGTTGATATGTGTTATCAATTGCACTATGTTACAGGATCTTGCACTTGTGCAGACCGAATGGTTATGGTTATCGAATATGATGCCTACTATTACCCCAAGCATTGTGCTTGTGATTGATCGGGGTATAGTAATGGCTCATGTTTATGAAAAGTGAAAGATAATGAAAGAGTGAATGAATAGATGAACGTAGTGAGAAAAAGAATAAAAGAAAGATAATGAACATTATAATAATTGGAATGAAAGTCATGTATATATGATTATTGTGTACTCATGAACGAAAAGAAAGTTTATTTTATTATATAAATTTAAACTCACTCATCAACGCTAACTTTTGTATGCGTATTAGATGCCAGGTAAGTTACGAGGCTGGGGATGAGCAGACATGCAAGCTACTAGAAATTTAAGTCTCACAGCCATCCAATGTTATAAAATGATGAAGCAAGTTCAGAAGTTTTAACGTTTGTTTTAAGACAATTCTATATGTTTCGTTTAAGACAAATTTTTGATTTAAATGGTTAAATTATTTTCTCCGTTAACAAATATATAAATATGAATGATTTTATGTTACGAATGATCAATTGTGAGGTTTCTAGGAACGAGACCTTACATAATGTAATAATTTTCTTATAATCCTAATATATTATTTAATTAGGTTTCCTTTTTAATTATATTTTTTGAATAACTAAATTTTAATAATCAAAATTATTACATGTTGGTCAATAATAACTTTTTTATTTTCGTGTAATACACGGGTAACTAAAGCTAGTATCTTTAAAAAGTGTTAAACAGGAAACTTACAGGGTTTATTATTCTAGAACTTTTAAGTGTGTAAAAGAATCACTCGTTTTTGAACAAAAATGGCGTATTTTGCATACATATCTAGAGGTCAAATTTGAATAAAGATCGAAGTCATTAATTCTGGTCTAAAATATTTTATTGAATTATACAAAAAGCAGAAATAAAAATAAGTTAAAAGAATAGAACAAAGCCAAGACAAAGGATGAGTAGTAGTAGTAGTCGTCTTTTCATTATCCCCACTTTATCAACACACACTCTTTCGACCTCATTTCATCCTCATCCTACTGTCTTTTTTCTCTGCTAGATACTCAACGCTTGCATGGTTTCCCTAGCTCTTATACTCTCTTGATTTTCTTTTTCTTTTTTTCTTTTATATATTTTCATTCATATTATATAATTTTTCTCTGATTTTTCTAATGGGTGTTGATTATTTTATACAAAGTTGGATCAAATATTCATGTTAAGAAAAAAAGATTGAATCTTTTTGGTGGGTTTGTGTTGGATGGTGAAAAAGATTTGAGGCTTGATGGGAAAGAAGAAGTTACAAATGAAAACAAAGGAAATATCATTAGCAATTGCAGAATCTTCATCAGTGATTGGAGAGGTACAAGTGGAACAGCAACAGGTACAACAAATTACTCCAAGAAAGAGAGGGAGGCCAAGAAAAATTGTGGAGAAAAGTGAAGAAGAAAATGAAGAAGAAGCAAAACATCAAGATTTGCAAGAAGAGATGGAGTCAAAGAAAGCAAAGTCAAAGGAAGAAGAAAAGTCAAATGAAGGATTGGTCAAAGAAGAAGATAAAGAAGCACCATGTCCTCTTCCTATTGCTACCAAGGATCAACCAAGAAGAAGCAGGAGAAAAAGCAAGCCCAGAAAGAGCAGCTAGAACTTTGTAAAGTACTAAAATTCATCAAAAATAAAAGAAAAAATAAGAAGAAGGAGAAACTTCCCTTAAAAATTATTTGTCAAAGGGAACTTGGGAATTGTAATCTAATTATAATGTTTGATTTAAGTGGATGATGTGTTTAACGTTTCTTGATAGATATTCTTTCTGATCCCTATGTTCTAAGTTTTTTTTTCCTTTTTTGCTTAAAAATATTAGGTTGATATCGACATTCAAATATCCTAAAAAATATGTAATTTTAACTATAGGAGTTAAAACAATTAATACAATAAATTTATCAAATAGCTTATATTGCAAACTTATGCTTCTTATTAATATGAAAAACAAAAAATCTACTCATGTGTCTACAAGATACAAAACAGCGTTAGGAATATGTAATCAAACTTGTACAAGCAGATAATTAAATATTAATTTCATCCATGTATTAATTTTGAAGGGGTTATGCTAAACATACATATAACCTATAATTTGAATTAATGTACCTTTGAATATGGGCGTGTAAGAAGGCGAATATAGGCATTACTAAACCAAATGCAAGCACATATACATGTTTGTGAGGTGAATTATAGACATATACGATGTCCAATATATGCGCATATATAGTTGATATTTATGACACACGCTGATTTTATGACATACGAAAGTGTTTGTCATAAAAAAAATATCATCTTTATTGAAATCTAAATAAGAGATGACATGTATTTTTGTGTATCATCATTTTAATGTCATAAAAAAGAAAAAAACATGGAATACACTTCAAAAAATTAGTGTGTCATCATTTATTGTCATCTTATGTTTTCTAATTAATAAAACCACTTGTGCGTGTTATCACAAAATCAAATAGAATCGAAGCTAGGGTTTATTTCAAAAGCATCTTCATTGATCTTTTTTTTTCATTTTGGAAAAAAAGAGAACGATTTCTCCAAGCCCAAAACCACATCTAACTATGATTTTTCGTCTTAGTTTCTGATCCCGCTCATTCTGTCGCTATAATACTCTAGCATATGGCAACTTCCACCACCAGCATCGACTACATCCAAGTCATCGAGGAAGTCATCAACATTGGCAATCCTTGTGAAAGGGTTCTTAGCGAACTTCAAGGAGTGAGTGTTTTTCTTCAATTGCTTGTGAATCCGTTGGAGTTTTGATTAGTGTAGATCTAGGTTTACGATATTTTGATTTGAATCAGTTTATTAAGGTGGTTTTTGTTTGGTCTATGATTGTGGAATTTGAATCGGTTTATTTATGACACACAAATACACATCATCTTCTTTATGATAGTGCATTTCTTGACACGCGTTGTATGTTATGAATGCCTGTCATAAACAGATGACAGATAAATGCACGTCATCTTCTTTTATAACAGACCATTCCTTGACGCGCTTCAGCATGTCATCTACCCCTTTCATGACACATATTGCGCGTCATTAAAGGTATATTTTCTAGTAATAGAATTATGTACTTGGATTAATTAAAACTACTTTGCTGTTACCTTCTTCTTTCGTGTAACAATTTTATAAACACAAGTTATTATGTGAACAATAGTTAGTTAGCTAATTGTTTGATACTTTTAATTTCACCGCTTATATTATAAAGAATTTATCTTTTTAATTTTACTTATTTGAATGATTACTAATTTGATTATCATTGATAAGTTTTATTCATTAACTTCTTATAGGGTTGTGTGAAGGACCAGTGAAGGGTGGTCAATGCAATAGTTTCACAAGGATGGAGAGATATGCAACACTTAACAGATCAAATAGGTAACCGGTTAGATGATACAAAAAACACAAATAAAAGAACAAAAACAAGAACACTCAAGTATGGTTTTCAAGAATAATGTATATTGCTCTCAAGTTCTTTCAAGTGTTACAAAGCATACATAAAAGATACAAGTACTTGAGACACTTTATACTACATCCTACAGTCGGCCATACTATGAAGGCCAGCTGGAAACACTAATCTAGACAACAAGATCAATGTAGAGTCAAAAGGCTGATTGCCTTTTGACTAGTGACTATGACATGCCATAGCTCACATCCTAATATATTACAAAAAGAACAAAAGGTACAAAAAGAATAAAAGGTACAAAAGTAGAAAGTTACAGACCAATTACCATAATCTATAGTTGACAAATGCATGGACCTTTTCACTAACTCATATAAGTTGGTGAGTCTTCAGAGTGGTAGCAGAAAGTTATCCAGCTTTAGTCAAAAGGTGATCAGAGAAAGCATGTCTTCTCTGTCTTTGGAAGAAATCAGTCTTTGGCTTCGGAAGACTTTGTCTCTGAAGCTTTGGAAGACTTCATCTTTGGCTTCGGAAGATTTTGTCATTTGGCTTCGGAAGATTTTACACTTAGCTTATTTCCTTTGAGTGGTGTAAAACATCCGAAGTAACTTTACTCTGTACTTCATGCATGCATGCTGAGAGCTCTTTGGATGCTTTGGTTGCATAAGCCTTTAAGTATAAACCTTACAAACTCTCCCTAGGCTGATGCTACCAAAACAGAAGAGATTACTTATCTATTGATAGTTCTTATTAGGATTAAGACCATTCCTCTCTTCATTATTTGGTCAGGATCCCTCAAACTCTAATAATATCTCCTCATATCATAGAGATCATGTAGAGGAAGATCAAATATGTCTTGCCAGTAGTAGACATCTTGACCTACTTGATCGCTAATGACAAACCATCTGTCAGGACTAGCAGCAAAGGTCTAGGACAAGATGGGTCTCCCAACAGCAAGAGGCTCTACTTGAATAGGAGTTGGTTGAGCAGCCTTTTCTTGATCACCCTCAGGATGTTTTGACCCATCCTGAGGTGTAGAGGTGGATGCCTTAGACTTTTTCTTCTTCTTCTTGTCCCTTCTGATGGCCATCCTTTTCTTCCTCTTTCTAGATTTCAACTAAGAAGACTGGCCTTCAGCACCAGGTTGTTCTTGTGTGTCTTTCTCAGTTGGGTCCTCTTCCCTTAAAGGTTCAGAAGGAGAAGGATCAGAACCCGGCTGTGGATCAGAAGATGAAGTTGGCTATGGTCCAGCACTAGGTCCAGGTTGTGTTGTCTCTTATGGTTCAACCTTGACCTCAACTTCAGGTGCAACTTGACTTGGTAGAGAATGCAAGTCAATAAGCTCACCTTTTTTAATCTTCTGCTTGATCACCCTAATGTGCTCATCCATGGTGGATAGAGACATTGGACCAAGCCTCCTTTCGGAGAATCCATACCACTTCAAGAAGCTCGCCATCTTCTGTCTGTCAGCAGATTTCTTCAAGTCAGCTTTGACGGTGGCTCTTGACTTTGCAGCTTCTTCCCTCATCTTCCTCTTAGCAGCTTTTTATTCTTTCATTGCTTGTTACTCAAGATTCTTGAGCTACTCAAACTCTATGTATTCATATGACAAGGGAAGAAGTGTAGATGCCTGATAGAGTCCTGTGGCACATAGGTAATTAATCATCTTTTATCTGTCTGCTTCTTTGTCTGCCTGAGGTTGTTGCTCAATTGCCACAGCCTCTGTCTTAGGGCTTTCTTGAACTGGGGAGAGGGTAGGAGCATGCTTGTAGAGTCATTTCTTCCTCCTTTCTTCCTTGATCTTAAGGAACAGTTCTACATCCTCTACCTTCTTCCTCTCCTTTAACAACTTAGTGTCAGCTAGTTCATTTAACTCTTCTAAGGGAAGAGAAATGATTTCATCAATGTTGTAGTTTTCCTCCCCAAGTAGTTCAATCTGGCTTCCCTTAACTCATCATCTTAAGTGTTTGGCATGGGGGCAGCTGTAATTGTTGCTTCCATGAAGCCTGGGGACCCACTTGAACTCTCTCCCCTTAGTTTCCTCTTCCTTTCTCTTTTCTCCTCCTCAATCTCCTCATGAGTCATCTTCCTTTTACCTTTGTCACTCATAGGCCTTTGTGACTCAGGTTGGAGAGAGCTTTGGCCTTCATTGCTTGGTTCTTCACATGAGCTCTGGCCAGAGAGAGGCTGTGAGACATCTTCACCAGCTGGTGCCTAACTGAGGGTAATGGGTGCTTAAGCAGTTCCTATTATCTCAAGGTTCATAGGCTTAACTACTGGGCCTTCAGCCAAAGTTTCCCCTTCAAAGCTAATCTTATTATCCACCTCAGCATCCAGTTGACCAACAGTCTTGCCTACTAGCCTCTGTCTATATAGTCTTATTCTCAACTTGAACTCTTTAATCACCCTTTGTTGAATCTTATCACTTACTTGTTTTGATTGGGATTGGCAAGTGGGTGGTCAACTAGATAAATGCTCTCATAGAATCTCAAGGTGTAGAAGTTGAAGATCTCTTGTTGCCCCTAAGATCTAGAGATTACTAGGGCTCTTCTTTACTCATCGTACCTCCATCCCATAAATGGATTATCAGCTGGGTGAGATGGAGTTGGCATTGCCCTTGGTATACCCTCCTCAAATAGACTTTGTATGAGAGAGTCCACATTAATATGGACCTGAGGAGGTTATTGAGTATGTACATCTGTAAGTGAGGGTGGTGAATCCTCCATGTCCATGCTCTAAGAGGAACTCCCAGGTTCTGTGATTGTAATTAAGACTTTCTCCCCCTTTTTGGTAGCATCACCGTCTTGCACAAGGGATCTAGGAGTTAGGTCCATCACATCCACAGGTTCTTATGGGCCTGGTTGAGTCCTCTGGATGTGTCTCTTAGCTAACTTGGCCTTGAGATTGATGATCTCTAGTTGTGGGTCACTGACCCTCTTTTGTAAGGTAGGCACCTGCGATTCCAGGTGACTAACCTTTGAGACTAAATAGGTGCAGGTTTTAGTCAGTTGTATCACATTTAGTTTCAGACTCCCCTCATTTTCAATTGAAAAATCACTAGGGGTGAGAGAATAAGACCTAAGTCTTCTTCCTTATCACCAGCACTAAGTTCTTGGCTGCTGGATTTCCCCTACACCATGACAGCTTCAGTTGAAGTGTCAATAGCCTGGTTGCCATGGTTGAGGTCTTAAATATGCAATCACTTACAAAAGTGAGAGCCTCTTTCGTGTGGACCTCCTGAACTAGTTCAGGGAGATCCACCTCAGTTGTGGGTGGATGATCTGGGCTAGACATGGGTGAGTCAGGAGCACTTATCTCTCTTTGAGCAGGGGTGGAGAAGAGAGACTCATGGTACTCACTGAATCCCATGTCTCATCATCATAGAATTCAAGATTGGGTATGGGTTGATTGAGGTCTAGAGGCTAAGGATGGTAGCTTTCCTCTAAAGGTTGTTCACTAGAGTTTTAAGACTCTGAGTGAAGGCTTAAGGCTGGTGTTGGTGTAGTGAGCTCATCAGGCTGAGCATGAGGAACCTCAGCACTGATCCTTGAAGTGATGGGAGTGGTTTGCTCCTCAGGGGAAGTGGGAGCTCTAATGTCCACTTCCTCCTGCATGGGTGATAATACGGGGGCCTGCACAACCTGAGTAGCTTGTGCAGGGGTTCATTTGGATTTTCTTTGGTAGGTGATGGTGATTTGTTGCTGTGTGGGTGGTGTAGGTATGGAAGGTGTGGGTTCAACATTAGCTTGTGTTGCTAAGTTGTCACCTTGAGCGATGAGCTCTAACATTTTTGGGACCAGGGCTGTTTCTACCCCTAAGAAGCCAACAGTTGGCTTTCTTATTGTTTTAAAAAAATTGGGCTTCATCTTTCCCAATTTAAGAACATTACTTGTTTCCCTTAACTGTGAGCTCAGTTCACAGTTAAAAATGTGCTGGACATATCTAGGGAACATATAATATTCTAAAGAGTCCAAGTTTACAAGTAAATTAGTATAAACAAATTGAGAATACCTGAACTTGACCCCTTGTACCAATCCATGGACTATGTGGGAGAGGTCTTCAGGAATTTGATCCCAACCTCCATGTTTGTTTGATAGACAGTGAATGAAAACATGGAGGAGGTACTTCCATTTGGAGGAGACCTTCCTTTTCTTGAAGGTTTTTATAGAGTACTCACCCTCATAGCCCATCTGCCTGAAGGACTGGTTCACAGTAGATTTTGGGAGGAAAATTCCCCTTCTTCATCATCTATCCTTAGATGAGTACGAATGGTAGCTGGAGTGATGAAAATTGTCCTGCCCTGCACTGTGGCAGACAGTGTCTTCTCCCCATCCATAATGACCTCTTGGCATGTGCTCATAAACTCCAAAAGTTGGTCTTCATATAGTGGAGGATTTATGGTGAGGGAGATGAAGTAGTTTGATAGAGCTAACAAACGGCAGACGTCTCAAAAGCTAGGATCTTTCTCAGACACTAACAGAGCAACCTGATTATGTTGTCTATATAGTTGCATGGAGAAATCGGGCTAGTTTCGTGGATCAGGGTTGGCCATTTTGAGTAGCTTTGAGATGAAGGAAGATAAGAACAAGGTTGGTTTGTGGGTGAATTTAGGGTTTCAATCTGGCAGATGAATGAGAATAGTGAAAGAGGGGGAACCGTTGTACGAATATATATGGTATGGATTTGAGACAAAGTTAATGCAAATGGATAAACTTTGAAATCCGAATATCGGTCCCACCTTTGAAAAAGTGCCCAAAAAGTTAGTTTTCTTGGAAGTCTAAACCTTCCAAAGTTAATTTGTCTTTGGAAGTTTTGAGAAAAACTTTCGAAGCCAATTTGGCCTCGGAAGATATTCCTTAGTTTTCTAAGAATTTTGCTTCAGAAGAAAAATACTTAGAGTATTTTTACTTCCTAGATGGATTTTGCTTCAGAAGATATCACATATTAGAAATCTTATTCAATAAGAGAATAAGTCTTCCGAGACTTAAATGCTTTCGGAAGAAAATAGTCCTTCAATACATATAAGTACTTTAGTGACAAATATAAGCTTTGGAAGATATAATCAAATTTCTTCCAAAGGTTAACTTCTTAGAAGTAGTTATTTTTTTGGAAGATATAACTTTCTTCTGAAGACAACTTGATGTCTTACGAAGAAAAATGTATCCAAAGTTCTCAAAATTCTAAGGGATATCATTTTGAAAAGTTTCTTCCAAAGTAAACTGGGCTTATATGGTGATGATATAGACAACTTAACACATATTATTAATAATAATCTTGAGTTTAGTGTAAGAAAAATCTACTCAAAGTTAATCATCCCAATAGCTGACAAGATACTTAAATCTCTGCTCATCAAAAGCTTTTATGAACATATCAGAATACTGTTCATCTATGTTAACTTTGACTAGTTTTATCAATCCTTTTTCAAAATCATCTCTAATCAAATGATACCTGATATTGATATGCTTTTTCTTTGAGTGCTGAATTGGATTCTCTGTGATAGAGATAGCACTGTTGTTGTCTATATGGATAGGAGTCTCCTTGAAGTTGAATCCATAGTCTAGCATCTGATTCTGAATCCAAAGCACTTGAGCACAGCAGCTTGCAGCAGCAATGTATTCAGTTTCAGCAGTTGATGCAGATACACAGGATTGTTTCTTGCATTGCCATGAGACTATCCTTCCACCAAGAAATTTCCATCCCCTAGATGTTGACTTTGCAGTCATGTTACAGCCACTATAGTCACTATTTGTATAAGCATACATATTGAAGTCAGGATTCCTTGGATACCAAAGGCCTAATTTGGGAGCACACTTAAGATATCTGAGAATTCTCTTGACAATAAACAGGTGTGACATCCTGGGGTTGGCTTGATATCTTGCACAAATAAATGTAGCAAACATGATATCAGGCCTACTGGCTGTGAGGTACATAAGAGACCCAATCATAGACCTGTTCATCAACACACTCCCCCTCAAGATCTGGTCCAAGAGAGTGGTTTTTGGCTATGGGTGTCTTATCAACCTTGCACTCAGTCATGTGAAATCTGGTAAGTATGTCTTGTACATACTTTGACTAATTTATGAAGATGCCATTGTCAACCTGCTTCACTTGAATTCCTAGAAAGAAATTGAGTTTCCCTATGGCACTCATTTCAAATCTATTCTTCATCAGCTTCTCAAAGTCTTTCCAGAGCTTCGGATTAGTTGACCCAAAGATAATGTCATCTACATAAACTTGAACCATAATCAAGTCATTTCCTGTTCCTTTGATGAAGAGTGTTCCATTAATAGTACCTCTTTTGTATCTGTGCTTACAGATACTGTGATAGTGTCTCATACCACTTCTTTGGAGCTTGATTCAACCCATAGAGAGCTTTATCAAGCTTGCTGACATAATCAGGATGATTTGGGTCTGCAAAGCCAGGTGGTTGTTTGATATACACCTCCTCATCAATCAGCCCATGTAAAAAGGCACACTTGATATAAAGTTGGTAAACCTTCAAATCTTTAGATGCAGCAAAAGCAAGGAATATCCTGACAGCTTCAAGTCTTGCTACAGGAGCAAAAACATCTATGTAGTCTATCCTTTCTTATTGTGTGTATCCTTGAACAACCAAACTTGCCTTGTTCTTGATGACAAGTCCTCTATCATCCTTCTTGTTCCTAAAAACCCACTTGGTACCTATGGTAGTCTTCCCTTGAGGAAGAGGATATAGATTCCAAACCATCTATCTTTTGAATTGAAGCAGCTCCTCTTGCATTGCTTCAACCCAACTTCCATCTTTTAAAGCCTCTTAAATCTTCTTAGGCTCTATCTGGGATAAAGAAACAATAGTGAAGACAAAATTTTTTATCATGGGTTTGTCCTTTTGTTCTCACCCTAGTTTCAACATCTCCAATAATGTTTGTAGTGGGATAAGACTTGTGGACTCTTAGTTGAGGAATCACAGCAAGTTGTTTGGATAGATCTAAATTTGTGAAATTTAGATCTGGTGCTTGAGAATCATCCACCATATCAACACACTTATCAAGTGAGACTTGATCCAATGAGTGTGTTACATCATTGATGTTCTCTTCTATAGAGTGGTTATCAGCATCAAAAAACTGCTGATCACTATCACCACCTCCATCTCCTCCTATATTGGAAATGCCTTCATCTAAGTTCTGTGCCCCTGTGCTGGAATTTATAGGCACCTCAGATGTATCAGTTGAAAATTTTGTCATGGTTATGATGATAGGATTTCCAACTACAGGGCTAGTTACCATTAGAGCTGAAGTAGTTTGTAAGCTTGGTCTTCTCAACTCAAATCTTGAATCAGAATCTCCTGTTGATAAGATACCTGTAGATCCTGAAACATTCTCATAAGATTTGTTAAAACAATTGGTAACTAAATCAAGTTCAAACAGCCAATCAGGACCAGAACCTTTCACACTGGGTGTGTGCTCATTGAAGGTCACATTGGCTGACTCTTTAACTACTCTGGTTCTGATATTGTATACTCTATAAGCCTTGGCTTGGGAAGAGTATCTAATAAAGTGTCCATCATCTAATTTCTCATCAAATTTGGCTATTTGATCTTTGGTATTCAAGATGGTTCAAGGACATCCAAATGATCTTAGGAAACCAATAAAAGGTCTCCTTTTGTGCCACAGTTCATAAGGAGTCTTACCTTGAGTCTTAACTATTAAAACTCTATTCTGCACATAGCAGGCAGTGTTGACTGCCTCTACCTAGAAGGTGATGGGTAGTTTAGAGTCAGACAACAAGGTTCTTACAGCTTCAATAAGTGTTATGTTTCTCCTCTCAGCAACACTGTCTTGCTAAGGAGTCCTGGGAGCACTATATTATCTTGTAATACCCTTTTCACCACAAAATGCATCAAGGAGTTGGTTTTAAATTCGGTTCCTTGATCACATCTTATGGTCTTGACCTTGTGATCAAATTGATTCTCAATTTTCAGAATAAAATTTTTCAAGATCTCAAGGGTCTCATCCTTAGTTCTGAGAAAGAAGACCTAAGTGTATCTTGTAAAGTCATCTGTGATCACCAAGCAGTAAGAGGTCCTTCTTAAACTCATTACACTGGTGGGGCCAAAGAGATCCATATGTAACAAGTGCAGGGGAGTAGTGATGAAGTTCATTTCCTTTGGCTTGTGAGATACCTTGTGTTGCTTCCCTTTCAAGCATACAACACAATGATCATCACTTGTAAACTCTTTCTTTGGCATTCCAGTTACCAAATCATTCTTAATAAGTTTATTCATGTTTGTAAAGTTTACAGGGCACATTCTTTTATGCCAAAGGAAAGACTCATCACTATTGGCCTTAGATAGAAAGCAAGAAACTTCTCCTGAAGGGGATGTTTCCTGCAAGTCCATCTTGTACATGTTTTCTTTCCTGGGAGCTCTGAACAGGATATACTCTTTAGGAATAACCACCCTGGGCTTGAGAACAATGCACTCATGCTTAGTAAAGAGCATGTTGTGTCTCTAATCACAAAATTAGGATACACTTAAAAGATTGTACCCAAGCTCCTTGACAAAGTTTACCTTTTCAATGCTAAGCTTACCATTTGTGACCTTGCCCCTTCCAGTAATATAACCACCAGAATCTCCTCCAAAAGCAACTGGCCCTCCATCATTTCTTTCAAAGTTTTGAAGCAAAGAGCCATTGCCTGTCATGTGCCTGGAATAGCTACTGTCAATGATCCATACATTTCTTTAAAAAGAGTTATTTAGTTACATTTGGAAACCCAAGCCTCATTGGTCTTGGGCTTATCAAAGCGAATAGAATGTAATACAATAGTGATTGATCCTATATGCATGTTCTGAGGATCATTTGTTGTTGTTGATGAAGAACTTTCAGTCACATGGCCTTCCTATAGCTTCCATACCATCTTTGGAAGACTAGACTTGGCCTTTAACACTTCGAAAGTTTTGATGACTTTGGAAGTTTTAGATAATGGACCTTCGAAAGCTTTTTCATCCATTGCAGCAAACTTCAGTACTTCAGAAGCATTCCTTTCTTCCGAGACCAAAATTTCTTCTGAAGGTAAGTTTTCACTTATCTTCTTCTTCATTTTGGAGCTTCCAAAAGGAAGAGATTTTCCTTCCGAAGCTGTTTTCTTCTTCTTCTTCTTAGAAGTTTTCTTCTTGTTCATATGGATAGTACTTTTGGGATTGTAGATGCAATCCTTGGCAAAGTGAGAAGTACTACCACACATGATGCATTCTGTTTGCATACTTCTGAGAGTCTTCTTTTGAGAGGGAGGTTGAGCATGATCACTTTCTACTTCCTTCATCATCTTCACAGATGATGTAGCAGGCTTCTTAGGATGAGACTTGCTCTTGGAACTAGATGGTTCAGGCTGTGCAGTAGTGATGCACATTTTATCAGCCTTCTTCTTTGAATCAGGATGACTTGTACATGAACTAGAACTCTTGGTACTAGAGTCCATGGTTGTGTCCTCAGTCTTTACCACTTCAAATCCAGCAGAGATGAAAACTTGCTTTTGCTTGGAGTTGAAAGTGGCCTTGATCTCTTGGGCTTTCTTGGATTTTCTCTTGGCTGCCCTGGTGAAGTTTCTTCTTGCAGACTTTATCATCCTGGATTCATTCTTCTCTCCAGGAGTATAGTGTCCCTTCTCAGGATAACCCTTGTCACTCTCCTCAGGTTCATCCTTCACTACCTCCTCTTCATCTTCATCCTCTTTTTGAATGGGATCTATGGGGGGCAGCTCATATTGACAAGTTCCACACCTTGGAGATCTTATAGATAACAGTGTGTGTGGAGGAGCTATCTCACTTGAACCCAATCCTTGCCTGTTCTGATAAAAAATCTTTGCATTCATGGATGAACATATTATGTTCTTGAATGTTTCCTTTTCAAGAACACATTTTTCTGCCTTAGCTTTGCTGATCGCAAGCTTAACTTGGCATTCAGTTAATTTGGTAATGAGATCCTTGATCTGAGTCCTGTAACTTGTGTGCTCATGCTTAAGAATTGAAATGATTTTCTCTGAATTCTATTTTAAGTTTATAGTCATTTTCAGCCCTGTTAAAATCAGCTTTTAAGATGTTCAAGGACTCAAGATCAGATCTCACTTCCAAATTATAGGACCTGTACATGTTAACTTTAGCAATGCATTCAGGGGTATAAAGATGTTCCAATACCTTAGCATTCTGGGATGCACTGTGCTTTGCCACCATTTGTTCTTGGTGCCTTGCACTCTCTAGCAAAGTGGCCCATCTGGTTACAGTTGTAACACTTCCTTTGCTTTTGTCCAGTCCAAACTTTCCATTAGCCACATTATTGGGAAACTTTCTTCCTGTCCTCTTGTAGAACTTCTTGGGCCTATAAGTGAGAAGAGCCATCTGCTGGACTATCTCCATGTACTTCAGATCATCTGGATGGATATAGTCCAAGTCTTCAAGAGTAAAAAGAAAGTTTCCACAACTTTCATCGGTAGACACAAAGGCTTGTGCAGAGCTTGTCTCTTGGAATGGGCTTCCTTGGATGTAGCTCTCCCTTAGAGTCTCAGGGAAGGTGATGAAAGGACCCTTTTGTGAGTTTTCAGGGAAGCATATGAGATGATGTTGTAGTTCTATGCTTTCCCTTTTAACCATATGAAGGGCTAAACTCTGCTGGTTGTTGGAAGAGCTGCTGGATGGATTTTGCAAGTTCATCTCCATCTGGTATCCACTGAGAATACCATACAGCTCTATGAGAGTAAGAGTCATGAGGTTCTCAGTTCTCTTAATCGCCACGCAGTAGTGAGCCCATTGTCTGGGAAGAGAGAACATGAACTTCCTCACTATGTCTTTGTTCTCAAGTTTTACTCCAACATCATTCAGAGTGTCCACAATCTTAACATACCTAAAGTATTGTTGAGTCATGGTTTCACCTGTCTTGTAGGTGAAGTTTTCAAACTGCTGCTTCAAGATATCCTTCTTGTTCTCTTTGGCTTCATCAGACCCATCATATATCAGCCTCAGTGCATCCTAGAACTGCTTAATAGTTTTGCACTTCTTAAAGCCTCTGTAGATAGAGCTTGGGATAGCAGTTTGAAGAGCGATTATGGCCTTCTATCTATATCTATTCTTTTCCAGTCTTCATCAGAATAGGCATCCATTTTCTTTGGTATCATGCCACCTCTAGCAGTGGCTGAAGAGGTGCATGGAATGTATGGTCCTTCGACAATAGATCTCCACATCCTACTGTCTTGAGACTTGATGAACCCTTTCATATGTTGGCACCAAGTATCAAAGTCATCAGGAGTGATTAGTGGAGACTTTGTCATAGTACCGGTTTCCATATCAACTTTAGCAAGAGCTGCCATTTGAGTTGTTACGTGTTCTGTGAAACTGAAGTGATCAAAGATGATAAGATCTTACAATCAAGAGCCTGAAATGCTCTGATACCAATTGCAGGACCGGTGAAGGGTGGTCAATGCAACAGTTTCATAAGGATGGAGAGATATGCAACACTTAACAGATCAAATAGGGAATCGGTTAGATGATACAAAGAACACAAGTAAAAGAACAAGAACAAGAACACCCAAGTATGGTTTTCAAGAATGATGTATATTGCCCTCAACTTCTTTCAAGTGTTACAAAGCATACATAAAAGATACAAGTACTTGAGACACTTTATACTACATCCTACAACCGGCCATACTTTGAAGGCCACCTGGAAACACTAATCTAGACAACAAGATCAATGTAGAGTCAAAAGACATATTGTCTTTTGACTAGTGACTATGACATGCCATAGCTCACATCCTAATATATTACAAAAATGATAAAAGTTACAAAAGTAGAAAGTTACAGACCAATGACCATAATCTACAGTTGACAAAAGCATGAACCTTTTCACCAACTCATATAAGTTGGTTAGTCTTCAGAGTGGCAGCGGAAAGTTGTTCAGCTTTAGTCAAAAGGTTATCAGAGAAAGCATGTCTTCTCTATCTTTGGAAAAAAAATCAGTCTTTGGCTTCGGAACACTTTGTCTCTGAAGCTTCGGAAGACTTCATCTTTGGCTTCGGAAGATTTTATCATTTAGCTTCGAAAGATTTTACACTTAGCTTATATCCTTTGAGTAGTATAAAACTTCCGAAGTAACTTTACTCTGTACTTCATGCATGCATGCTGAGAGCTTTTTGGATGCTTTGGTTGCATCAGCCTTTAAGTATAAACCTTACATTGTGTTTAATATTTTTCCCTGACATTTCGATATAAATTTTGTTAAAAAAAGGTTGTATGAAGTTATTTTTTGATGTCGTAAGTTGTATCGACTGCTGTTGACGTATTGTACCATAACGGGCGGAACGGATATCGATTAAAGAACATTGCTTATGTTATTGTTATTATTGGAATAGAAACTGAAATTTGTTTTTATGGTTTTTGATTGATGTAAAACATGACTTTATTTTTTGCATTACATCATATCAGCTACCGGCTCTGTAACGAAAAAAGTTATATTTAGAATAATGAAATTTGTGTCGTAGTATCTGTATTATCTTAAAAGATGTCGATATTCGTTTGTATGTTTTTTTATCAATATAACATATTTTATCTATTTTAAAATATAATTTTTATAAATTTCTAAATATACTTAATTGTATCTACGTAACACTTGGACTACGAATAAACTTAACAACATAACTAGGGCTGCAAACGAACTGAACGTTCAGCGAACAGTTCGTAAACAGTTCGGCGGGAGTTTGTTTATGTTCGTTCATTTATTAAATGAACGAACACGAACAAGAAAATTCCGTTCGTTTAGTTAAACAAACGAACATGAACACGAGCCGTGTTCGTTCATTTATGTTCGTGAACATTCGATTATATGTCCGTTTATGTTCGTTAATGTCCGTTCGTGAACGTTCGACAATGTGTTCGTTTATGTTCGTTAATGTGTTCATTTATATTATTAATTTTTGTGTCAATTATTTTTATAACTATTATATCAAGTATTTTTTTATATTTATGTTAAGTACTTGTTTATTTTTTATTGATTTTGTGTAATGTTTTCAATATAAATGTAAATTTTATTCTAAAATAAAAAAGATTTAAATTTTAAAAAAGAAACACAAACAGTGACCAATCATCAAATAAGATATTTGTTGTCACATGAAAATATAGAGTTTGGTTGGATTTATTTACCATTTACGCAAAATGTCGTTACATATAAAGCAGAAAAATGTAATTTAACTTAAATTTTTTCCCCTTGGCGCTTTGAATTTTTAATTCGACGAGATCCGTAGGTTTTTTAATTCGAAAATATAGGTTTTTTAAAACACTTAAAAGAAATTATATATAACACAATTACTAATATCGGTAGGTTTTTTATTAATAAAATTAGCAAAATAAATCCTTAAATTTCTAAATTTTCAACTTAACTTCTTGTACTTTATATAATATATGCTTTTATGTCATTAATTTTTTTAGTAATTTGATCTTTCTTTAATAACTTTCGTTTGTTAATTAAAAAAAACTAACTTGTGGTTTTTTTTAGTTATTTTTTCTTGGCATCCTGGTATAAGTTTAATTAAAAACAAAGTTAGTGTTCAAATAGAGTATTTTTTTTTAGTATCGTAGGTTATATCGACTGATGTTAACGTATTGGTACTATAAAGAATGAAATTGATACTGACCAAAGAACATCGGTACCATTATATCACTGTTTTATGTTTTATGTTTTGTTTTCTAAAACCGAGTCATTACAATTTCATACGTTTCATTTATTTACTAAATCAACCACGTTAACACCGTAACAAAACTTGTAACCGCGGTGCATCATGGGGCTTAATTTCTAGTTCTATACATTTTTCTCACAATTCTATAGAAAGAATAACAGTATTTTTCATACTTTCAAGAGTGTAGAAATAAATATAGAGGTAACTAATTTTAATGCATTTTTAATTATATGGACTTGACTAATATTTCTGTGCATCCAAATAAAAAAACATAAAAATATATATAACTGTATGCTTAATCCTGTATGGGCCGACATAAATATAAAAAGAATAGCATATATAAAATTAAATGGCAGACACTAGTTTGACAAAGCCTGGTTTTGGATAGATGTTTCATACGTGGATATCATATTTATTGCATCATTTTTGCTCGGGAAAAGCTACATATATAATATTGATAAGAAGTGTTGCCTACGTTAGTAATACTTTAAAACCCAAACACAACACAAAAAATGCAAATCGTATAATTAAGGGTTTGTTTTGTTCGCGTAATGTTTTTTATGAAATTAGAATCTATTAAAGGAATTGGAATTCGAAAGAGCTGGAATTGATTCCTGTCACGCGTTTCGTTAACAGAATTTAATGGAATCTATAATCATGTTTGGTTCAAATGAATAAATGTAAAATAGTAACAAATGACTAAATTACTTTTATTGTATTTTTTTTAGATTTTATTATTTTTTTAAGAATGCCTACTCGTGCTTTCCTTAATCTGATAAGGCAACTTTTGTTTAAATGTTTAATAATTATTTTATTATTATAGTTATTTTTATCCTATTTTGCTTTTCTCATATAAGTTTGAAAATACAAAGTGTTTTAAGATTCTAAATACACCTTTAGGACGTGCTTATTTTTATATACGTTTATGCATAAGTTTCGCTAGAAACCGATTCAGGTTAAATAAAATATATTTCTAATTTTTTTCACATAAGTAATGTTTTTGGAAATTCCGAATATACTGTTGCGATATGATTATCTTTATGTACGTTTCGATATAAATTTTATTTAAAATTAAGTCCCGCAACGTGCAGCCGAAACCTTTGGTCCAAGTATAATTACATTTGTAGTTCTTTTCAACACATTGTAATTGTTTCCAATATTCTGAATATCGTTATAATACGTTTTTTCCGCCTATGTTTCGATATAAGTTTTATCTGAACTGACGTAACGCGCAGGCAAAAAAACTATACTTAAATGTAGACGTCCCCTTTTAAGTCAATAAATCGACTATATTATGCAAGTTGCACCTTATCAATTGTGGAACTATTACACTCAACCGCGTGTTCTTTCAGCATATGACAAAAATTTTCCTCACCCAAAAAATAATATCACATCTTCAACCGTCTGTCGTTACGCATGGAAAGATATGTCTTGAATAAAAGTCACCACCATACAGTTGCTTAAATATATAAAAACTAACCCAACTAAGACCCTGACCTATTTTGTATTTTTTTTTAACAATAACAGGGATTTTATTTACCGATGAATCGATGATGGTTAGAAAAAGCTAATCAACATCCCTACCAAAATTACATATATAACATAAGGTATGAGAGTCTTAACTTGTTTCTATTATAAATCCAAAGAAAGAAAAATGGATTATAGTTCAAAAAATGTAATTTTTCTTCAAATCACTTTCGTGAAAGAGAGCTTCATTTCTTGATCTTCATATCACCCCATCATGTTGTATAAATGATACCAAGAATTACTTCATTTGTACTTAGTGACAAAGTTATACAACTTTGTTTGTCTATGCCAGGTTATTAAGTTCATATACAAGCCAAGCCCATCAATGATAATCAACCGAACTTGTTGAGGTAAAGTAATTCATTTTGTTTTGAATTTAATTTTTTATATTATAAAATTTATTATGTAATCATATTGTTTTGAACTATACATATTATTATAGTCAAATAAGATTCAATTTTAAAAAAAAAACTAAAAAAAATATTTATTAATATATTTATATATTTTATGTTAGTGTGATTTTATGACAACTGGTTTTTAATTTTACATGGGTCAGTTGTATATTATATTATTCAAAAAAGTATTTCGAATATTCATAACTTATTAATGTAACTTTTTATTTTTTCATTGTTATAGTAATAAGTAACTTAATCATACGAAATATTTATATATTTATAAATTATGTTGTTTTTAAATTTTCAACTCGTGTATTACACGGGTTTACTAAAACTAGTATATATATATACAAGGAAATGTTATACTAAAAACTACTTTTGTCTAAAATGCTAAGAACGTATGGTATTTTTTTAGATTGTATCATCTGTTTTAAAATTTATGTTATATGATTCAATTCAATACAATTTGTTTTAAAATTTATGTTGTTGGATTTAATTTTATTCTATTTTTTTAAATTTGTATTATCTACTTCTAAATTTGTACCGTCAACATATGAATTTGTAGATAGTAGGGGTGTTCATCGGATCGGATTATTCGGATAGGAAAATTTCATGACCCTATTCAAAATCTGATCCGAACAGAATAAGGATATCTCTATCTATCCGAATCTATCCGAATTCAAGTCGGATCGGATTCGGATATATCCGAATAATCTGAATTTATCCGAATAATCCGAATAAATCAAATAACAATTTTTTCTATTTTTTTGTTTCTATTTTTTTTCTTTGCTAATTTTTTTCTTAACATTTTATAAGTCTAAATTCACAATAAAATATATAAAACCAAAAAAAATACAAACTTGACTTGAATACAAATTCAAAACAATAAGATAACAGGTAGTTATATAAAACATGAAGATTAAAATATCTAATTTAAAACAACAATTGAATATTATATAATTGTTTAGGATTAGAGGACTAGAATGTGTCAAGATTTTTGAGTATTGAGTTGAAAACACAATATGTAGTTGAATAATGAGTATTGGGCTAAAAACATAATTGAATTCTTATTTGAATTAATCGGATATTCGAATAATCCGAATAACCCGAATAAAAAAATTGTGAAATCCGAAATCCAAATAAGGAATTCGGATTCGGATGAGATCCGATCCGAATATCCGAATAAGGATTCGGATCGATTTATTCAGATTCGGATACGGATCGGATTTCGGATATTTTCGGATATCGGTTTTTTTGAACACCCCTAGTAGATAGGAGGAATGGCTGGTTGTCAATTATAGATCGAACTATAGGACGAACTGATTACAACGCTTCTGAAATAAATTCAATCGAAGTTTGTTTTAGCTGATTTTTTGGTGGTTAAAATACTTTTTAGAACACTTAAGCTAAAAAAAGTTTTTAACATATGCCTATATGTTTGCATGTGTAATACCTGTAAAGTTGATTAGTTTATGCTTAAATTGTATTTAACTAGTTACTTGGTAACAAAGAATCATTATAAAATCTTAGTAACAAAGAATCACGGTTATAGCTATAACACAAATGTGATTTAGGAAAATCAAACGCCAAATCTGTTTTCATCATTGCAATATCAATCATATATCAATTTAAAATCAATTGCTATCAACTAATTAAAACCTAGCCCTTTTTAGGAGATCAAACTATTGCACACATAATTGTCTCTATGAAAGATCAATGCATCACTCACCACCAGAACACGATCAAATTACCCCATCACACACATTCATATAGATTATAATTAAACGAACCTTAAATCCAAATCTCACACCGCTAACGATTACGCCAACATCAACCTTTTCCGTTTCGTATTCATTGACAAGCTCCACCATAAGGGGCAGCTCAACCTGATTTGGAGCACAATACGGAAATTATTATTTTTAACTCTTTTCTAATAAAAATTCCATAATCAATTTCTTTTAGTAACTCTATATATTCTTACTGGGGTTGTTCCTCAACGCGCTTTGCGCGTTGGATGAGTGGGTTAAACCCTGGCTTCGATACATGCATGCCCAAGGAAGATTTCATCATCATCGCCGCCAACTTCCAAAGAGATTATTCCAACTAACAAAAACAATATTAACCTCATATAAAGCATAATCAAACTTAGGTTCCCAGTGCAATTAGTAGGCCATGGGATCGACCATCCTCCAACGATGCCATGCCAAGGTTACATTGTCATCCAAAGGAAACACCAGAACCAGAAGACAGCAGCTGACAACCATCAATGTCAGTGAACAGACCGCTCTCCCCGTCTTTCCTTTTCACAATCCATCTATCTCCCTTTCTCTTTTTCAGGCTATTAAAGCATGCATCAAGAGTTGCAGAAGAGGGGGTGGTAGCTTGTTCCATTACATACCTATACCATGATAACCGTTGCAATTAAATAGACATGGTTAATGATGATAATGTGAGATGGAGATGAACCTACAAAATAAAGTTTTAAAAACAAAGTATAAATAGAAAAAACTTTGATTTATTAGATACCTTTGTTAAGAACAATCACATGATTAGTTATGTTCACAGCTAGGATAGGGTGATTCATACCAATCCTACGATGATGGCTGTGATTTTGAGCATGCTGATGAGGCAAGGATTGATTAGCTACATCGCCAACACCCCTACAGGATGATTATAGTCGGTATTAGTTGTGAATAAAATGTGACGACATTCACATGCTAATTGTAAAAATTAAAAAGAGGATTATACCACAAAAACATTCAAAGCATGCTATGTAATACCTCCAGCCAATAACAAAACTACAAACGTACACCAGAAATACCAAGTGCACTCAAAGTCTCAAACTTAACATGGGCTGAAGTTACCTTGAAATTTAACGGATAAATATTTACCATGTAGTCATTTGAGAGATGTCAAACAATTGTTTATGATCATTCAAATCTCACACCTAACATGACAATCATGACATAAATTGATACAAAGCATGAAGCATGCCACAATCACATTCTAATTTTAAACAATTTAATTACAATTTACAGTTGATAAAGACAGGATCTAAAAGTTGGTTTGATCAAAAAATCATAATTTATAAAGAAAGTAAGTTATGTTTAAACATGATCCCAAAAAATCTAAATCTATGTTAGACCCTGAAAGGATCATACATGCCAATTTAAAAAGTGGTTGAAGGTTGTTCTGGTTGGAAATCCCTCCAAGTCCAAGAAGAAATGCGGGTGGAAGATCATGAAGAAATGCGGCTGAAGATATAGAAGAAAAAGACCAAGTGTTGGTTATCCGCATTAGTAAATGCGGAAGACCAAAGAACAAATGCGGCCAAGTAATTGTTCATCCGCATTTACTAATGCGGACAAGGAACACAAATGCGGCCAAGTATTTGTTCATCCGCATTTACTAATGCGATTTGTTCATCCGCATTAACTAATGCGGATGACCCAGTCAATGCTGAAGACAAACAGAAAAAATACCGATGAAGACTTCTCATCCGCATTAACTAATGCAGATGAACACTTACAAATTCTGATAATATTTTGTACTTAGGCTAGTATTCTGATGTATAGTTGTCATGGTGGTTTAGTCATTTTGTACAGGCAATGTATATGCCTATAAATAGATCAGTATAACCTAATTTTAAAGAGGGGAACAACAACATTAAAAAGTTTCACCAGCAACCCTAGGGAGAACAACAACATTAAAAAGTTTCACCAGCAACCCTAGGGGGAACAACAACATTAAAAAGTTTCACCAGCAACCCTAAGGGGAACAACAACATTAAAAAGTTTCACCAGCAACCCTAGCACACTTTGTATCTTGTTCACTCTCATCAATGTACAAAGCATTTATTAGTATTCTTTCAGTAATTAATGTTCTGTGATTTAGTATTTTCGTGACTTAATTACTGACTCAATCATCATATTCGATCCTAAGTTGAGTCACATCAACTGAGATTCACATCTCGGACCCAGTCAATTGGTATTAGAGCCTTGGCTGTTGAATTCGTGTCAAAATCAGTGCAGATCTTGAACGAAAATCGATTGAATTGGTGATTGAGTTATTTATTAGCAAGTGTTACACTTCTAATAAATATACATACTGAAATTACGTGAAACATCATCAACCAGTGTTGTGCTTCTGACCGACAACATAAGAAGACTGCTCAACTGATTGGTTCTCAAACAAAAATCAGACTAAAACCTCAAAAATCAAAATCTTGACCCCAAATCAACCTAAAAGCAACTTTTCTGTGAACTGTACATCATATCAAGAATACCAGGACGTTGGACTGTTTGAATATTCCAAACATAAAATCAACTTAATCTTTATTCAAACTATCTAAAATCAGTTAATCAAAATGGATTCTACTAACTTCTTTGAACTTGGTCATGCATCTAAACCTCCAATGCTTAAATACAAATCTGAGTTTAAGCAGTGGAAAATCAGGTTTAGAAACTACATTACAGGTGTGGATCCCGCCTACTGGATTTCCATTTTCAAAGGACCCTACATTCTTGTGCCTCTCACTGCTGATCAAGCTGCTCAGTATAGAACTGCTAGAATTCCCATTAAGGATCCAAATCTAAATCTTGATGATGAAGAATATAAGAAAATCAAGATAGATCCCAAAGCATACTCCATTCTAACATAGGCTTTGAAAATGGATGTCCTCAAAAGGCTGGAAAAGTATGGAACAACCAAAGGTGTTTGGGATGCACTACAAATAATGTGTGAAGGAAGCAGTGAGGTGATGAAGATTAATAAAGATAAACTAGTGAACCAATATGAAACCTTTCACCATACCAAAGGAGAGTCAATCTCCAAGCAGCTGCATCGATTTGTACAACTAGTGAATGATCTTGAGATCATGGGGGTTACTTACAAAGAAAAAGAAATGAACAAGAAGATGTTGCACAGCCTCCCTGAAAGCTGGAAACAGAATGTTACTATGTTGAAGAACACTCTTGACTTGGAAATTACCAGCTTAGACATCATGATTGCTAAGATTGAAGCTCTTGAGTTAGATGAAAGAAGCAGAAATCAGTGGACCTTAAGTCATTGAAGCATATAAGTTTCCATCTGAAACCCATTGTGTTAAGAATGCCTTTGTGACTGAAGAAGATGATTTTCTCTCATCAAGAGATCAAGCAAGAACTACTGGATTCTGTGTTGTTCCACAACAACATAAATCATCATCTTCTACTCAACCCACGGCAACACCCACTAGCTTGCCCAGTGAGCAAAGATTTGAAGAGAAAAAGACAACTTACAATGCCTTTGTTGCTAGTTTTGAAGCATATCTTGGGGCAGACTCACTTTAGCTTATCTAATTCAGGAAGATCTAGAAGAAATGGATCCTGATGATGTTGAAGAAATAGACTTGCAATGGTAGATGGCCATGATTGCAATGAGAGTCAAGAAATTCTTCTAAAAAGGGAAGAAATTGAGTCTGAATGAAAACACAAAGCTTGGATATGAAAAATCCAAAGTAAAGTGTTTTAACTGTGGAATGACTGGCCATTTCTCTCAGGAATGTAATGCTCCCAGAAGAAGCAACAACAACAACCAAAGAACCTCACATAGTCGGTCATCATCTCAATCAAATTCAAGCTTTCAGTCAAGTAATCAACCCCAGTTTCAGCATCAAAATCAGCAACAGCAAATTCATCAAAGACTACCTCAATTGACTCATCAAGCTCAAGGAACTAGCCAACCAACCTCTAATGCACTTGTTATCAGACAAGATGGAGTTTGTGATTGGAGTCTGTATGCAGAGGAAGTCCAACCTCTATTCCAGAATCATGCTCTCATGGCTTACATCAATGATGGCCCAACTCCAATGCCATCTGAGGTAAAATCTAATCTATGTTCTGATAAATGTATTCAAGAAGTATAGGGATATAGAGAGCATAATCACAAGTTGGCTATTAAAATCAAAGAAGAAAAGGTCAAAACTGAAATGTTAAAACAAGAAATGAAAAGTTTTGAAATTAAAATCAAATCCCTTCTTTCAGATATGGAAAAACTCCATGGTGAAAAGTACACTCTTGCAGCTGAGAATGAGAGGTTAACTGAATTGTTAACAAAAACAAAAGCTGAGCAATCAGCTACTGAAATGAAACTTGAAAAGTTTCAATTTTCTTCTGCCAAGCTACAAGAGTTACTCGATTCATAAAAAGAGCCAAAGGATATGACTGGGATAGGATACAACTCTTGTCCTCCTTCATGTAATGACAAATATACGGTTATGCCTGAGTCACTCACACAATCTGATTCAACTGAACCTAAAGTTATTGAAACTAAAACAATGATTTCTAAAATAACAAATCCTCAAAACAAGCCAAGTGTTTACATTGAAACCAATGAGGATAAAATCAAATTAGGTCACCCAATCAAAATCAAAGAGTGCTCTTACAAACCTGTAGTTGTCAAGAAACCAAAAAGCCTAGTCAAAGCTATTGTGCCATTTGTGAAATTCATTCCTGAAAATCTCAAGGTGGAAAAGAATGGTGAATTTCCTATGAAATCTTCTGCTGAAAGCAGATCTGATAGTGAGATCAAATCTCCAAAAATTTCAAGCAAATCAAAACAGGTTTCACAAAGATTCAAAAACAAAGCTGCGGCTTCTTCATCATCTAAAGGGAAATCCTCCTTGATTCAAAAATCAAAAGTAAAAACTGATTCACCATCATCATCTAAAAACAAACAAGGGATCGGTTTTGATATTTTCAATAAAGAGCATGTGGACCAATTTGAAAGGGAGTTAAGTAAAGGCAAAAAGAGACAAAATCAGTCTCCAAAAATCAAGCAAAGCAGAATTGTGAAACAATCTGTTGCCACCAAGAAAACTGAAGTTGCTTCTTTGTCGAAAACCAAATTTAAGAGTAATCTAAAATCTACAAAGTCAAATGAAGTGTCCATTTCAAAATCAAAGGAAAAACAAATGTATTGTGACATTTGTGACATGCTTAATCACAATACAGATGATTGTTATTTTAATCGATATTGCTCCATCTGTGACATGAACAATCATTCAACAAAAAACTGTTATTTCAACAAGTATTGTTCTGTATGTGATATGACAAATCACAATACATCTGATTGTTTCTTTAAGCAAAAAGGCTTGAGAATTCCTTAAAACATGCCTATTTCACCAATTTCATCTGACAAGGTCAAAAGTAGAAGTCCATCACACATGAAACAATCACTGTGTTCTCATTCAAGATATAAAACCAAATGGATTTCTGAAAAACAAAAACGTTCCCAATTTCTACATAAAAACCAGGATCAAAGAGTTGAATACTCTTCTAACAGCTCAGTTGAAATTGATGAAATCAAACCAAAAAGAACTCCATAGAAAATCTTCAAAGCCTCTTCTTCTAAACCACAACCAAGAGGAAAGTATCAAGAGGTTACTGTAATGGATAGAATCGGACAACCCAAGACCATCATGGCTTGGGTTCCATATTCTAACTAGTTCTTTTATGCTTGTAGAGTCGTCCATACAGGTCCAACAGCTTATGGTATGTGGACAATGGATGCTCCCGACACATGACCGGAGACAGTTCCCTTCTTCATGACTTCAAGCATATTCAAGGAACTACTGTGGCATTTGGTGGAGATTCACAAAGTTGTAGAATTACCGGGGAAGAATCTGTGACAAATGGACTGCTGAGTTTTGACAAAGTGAACTACTGCGAGCAACTGAACTTCAATCTGCTCGGCGTGTCTCAGATCTATGACAAGAAATATTCCACTCACTTCACAGACACCGATTGCTACATTCTGAAACCAGGATTTCAAATTCCTGAAGAATGAGTTGTCTTGAGGACTCCAAGAAAGAATAATACCTATGTCTTGAGCCTTAATTCTGCTCATCCTTCAGAAGAAACATGTCTTTTGTCTAAAGCATCTTTTGATGAGTCATAGCTTTGGCATAGACGTTTGGGACACATGAATTTCAAAAACATAAACAGATTGGTCAAAGGAAAACATGTACTTGGTTTACCTCAAAAAGAATTTTATTTTGTTGACCACTGTTCTGCATGTCTCAAAGGAAAACAACATAAGTCCTCCCATAAGCCAAAGCTGGTGAACACAAACAATTCTCCACTGAAGTTACTTCATATGGATCTCTTTGGTCCAACTCATGTCATGAGTATTGGAAAGAAGCATTATTGTTTGGTGATCATAGATGACTTTTCACGATTCACATGGGTCTTCTTTCTACTTCATAAAAACGAAGTGTCCCAAATAATAAAAGATTTTATCATAAAAATTGAAAATCAAATTGATCTAAAAGTAAAATCAATCAAAAATGATAATGGGATAGAATTCAAAAATGAAGAGCTAAGTTCATTTTGCACACTAAAAGGCATTGCTCATCAATTCAATGCAGCTAGGACTCCTCAACAAAATGGGGTAGCTGAAAGAAGAAATAGAACACTGATTGAAGCAACACGAACATTGCTAGCCGATGCCAAACTGCCAATTACCTTTTGGGCAGAAGCTGTCAACACATCGTGCTTTGTGCAAAATCAAACTTTGATAATCAAAGAAAGCAACAAAACACCGTATGAACTTTTTTTTCATAGAAAACCATTTATTGGATTTTTGAAGTCATTTGGTTATCCTGTCTCAATATTAAACACCAGAGACCATTTAGGAGAGTTCGCTCCTAAGTCTAATGAGGGATTCTTTGTAGGTTATTCTTTTGTCTCAAAGGCTTTTAGAGTGTTTAATCCTAGATTAAACATTATTGATGAACCAACCGATGTTCAATTCAATGAGCATTCCTTTCCCAAGTCAATAAATGGTCCTGATTGGTTGTTTGATATTGACTCATTTACTAGATCTTTTGATCAGTTCCACTTGTCAAATGCAGGTAACTTACAATCGGCTGGATCTTCTGGAACAGTAAAGAGAAGAAATGACTTTCCTATGATTCCTCCTTCTTCTACTGATCAATTTGATGAAGAAGTTCCATTACAAGCTGATCCTGTCAGACAAGATGCATAACATCAAAGTGTTTCAACTGAGGCTGGTCCTATTTCAATGCCCACTCCTTCAGCCGAACCATCCACTGAAATGAGAAATCCAGAATCAGCATCAGTACCAGTTGAAACTAAAGGAAATGAAAATGATGAAAGTCTTCAAAGTACTGCTGAAGCTGATGAATCATTTGATTACTTTCACCATTCACCTATATTACAACCTGAAGATGCCTCTCACCAAGATGATCTCAATGTCTCCAAACTTGATGTATCCATTGCTGGCGATTTGATTCCAATTACTAGGATACATAAGAATCATCTAGTGTCTAACATCATTGGTGATCTAGATGAGCGGGTGACCAGAAGCAAGTCAAGTATTGCAAACATCTGTTTGATTTCTTACTTTCTGTGTCAAACAGTACCCAAGAATATTAAAGAGGCTCTTCAAGAAAATAGCTGGATTGAGGCAATACAGGAAGAATTTCTTTAGTTCAAGAAACAAGAGGTATGGCAACTGGTAAACCTTCCCGAAGGACAATACCCTATCGGTACCAGATGGCTGTACAGAAACAAGACTGTTGACAGGGGCATTGTCATCAGAAACAAGGCAAGATTAATTGCACAGGGCTACACTCAGGAAGAAGGAATAGACTATGATGAAGTGTTTGCTCCTGTTGTAAGATTGGAAGCCATAAGACACTTTCTTGCTTATCTGCATCTATGAAATTCACTATTTATCAAATGGATGTAAAGTGTGCATTTCTTTATGGCAAAATCTCAGAAGAAGTTTATGTGAGTCAACCACCAGGTTTTGAGGACCCAGATTTCCCTCACAGGGTGTACAAGCTAGACAAAGCTTTGTATGGTTTACATCAAGCCCCTCGAAAGTGGTACGAGACTCTATCATCTTTCCTTCTTGATCACGGATATGAAAGAGGAAAGATTGATCAGACTTTATTTAGAAAGAAGAAAGGTCATGAACTGTTATTCGTCTAGATCTATGTGGATGATATCATTTTTGGCTCAACAAACAAGCAACTCTGTAAAGATTTTGAAAATCTCATGCACTTCAAGTTCCAGATGAGTGCTATGGGAGAACTCACTTTCTTCTTAGGATTGCAAGTACATCTGACAGCAGATGGAATCTTTATAAATCAATAAAAATATGTGGAATCAATGTTGAAGAAGTTTCATTTTGCAGACTGTCAGTCTATCAGAACTCCTATGGATACTAAAATGAAGATTGGTCCAGACTAAGATGGAAAATCAGTGGATCAGACTCTCTATCGATCAATGATATGGTCACTTATGTATCTTACAGCTAGTAGACCTGACATTATGTTTGGTGTATGTGTTTGTGCTAGATATCAAGCAGATCCTAAGGAATCTCATGTGAATGCAGTGAAGAGGATATTCAGATATCTCAAGGGCAAGCCTGTACTTGGATTATGGTATCCAAAGGAAGGAGACTTCAATCTCTATGCATACATAGATAGTGACTATAGGGGATGCAACTTTAATAGGAACTCCACTTCTGGAGGTTGTTAATTTCTTGGTCCCAGACTGGTCTCCTAGCAGCGCAAGAAGCAGACAAATGTATCTGTTTCAATAGCAGAAGCTGAGTACATAGCAGCATCAGCATGTTGCTCTCAAGTTCTCTGGATTCAAAACCAGATGCTTGATTATGGTTTTAACTTCTTGCACACACCAATTCATATTGATAACACAGCCGCCATGTTTATTACAAATAATCCTATTCAGCACTCAAAAACCAAACCTATTGAAATTAGATATCACTTTTTGAGAGACTGTACTGAAAAGGGGTTAATCAAGTTGATTCAGGTTCACACGAACAATCAGTTAGCTGATTTGTTCACTAATGCATTTGACCCTAGTCGGTTTGAATTCTGAGTCCAATCAATTGGCATGATTAACCATGAGTAAATAATCAAAATTTCCAAAAACATTAAAATATTATAAAAATACAAAAAGAAGTTATTTTGTTGAAGTATATGTTATGTACTCCAATGGGGAAATGATATAATTACAGTCGTTATATCATTCACTGTGCTTATTTCAAAATATTGAAAGACTGACATGTCTTATCTGATATGCGGGTAGGCTCATCTTTAAAAAGAAAATACATGCTATGATAAACTAAAGCTCATATTCAGCTGTGAAGCTATCATCTCAGGGTGTAAGTAAGTATTTAGCTTATCCAAGTGTGTGTGTGTGTAGTAACCTAAACACACCAGGTAGTGATACTTTATGAATCTCATTCACCCACATCAGTTTCTCCTTTGTTTTGCTAAGCAAAGATCTGGAGAAATAGGCACATAGTGCTGATGTCATGATCCAAAAGATTCCCAATAAAGAACACATCCAACCTGGATGAATTAATAAATAATACATTCTTTGTGAATGAACAAAAAGAATCCCAAAGCGGATCACCTTCCAAAGTGAAGTGCAAAAGAATCCCAATGTGGATCAAATAAATATAAGGATCAAAACAAAAAGAATCCTAATGAGGATTCCCCTTCCTCAAATCAAAATGAGATTTCATAATTTAAACGACCTGGTCATGTATGTTATGAAAAAGTTCTACCATGCATGTCATGCGGATGGTTGATCTTGCCATACCTTTGAGTGTGAGGTACATGTTGAATATTTAATCCATTCAAAACATGATAAAGATCACATGCATTAAAATATCAACCATGCATGAGTTTAAAAGGACAAACATACCTACAATCTCTATGTTCATGATTAAGGTATACATCCTCTTCATGTACAGATAAGAAAAACAATTTAAAAATTACAGAAATATTTTCCTTTCAATTTAAAAGTTCTTTAAAGTTTCTATCCCATCTGGATATAAACTTTAGGGGGAGTAATTAAAATTTAAAAGAAAATATTCTCAAAAACATAAAATTTGCAACATCTTTTCATCAATATAAAATCAGAAAAATGACTGTGTTGGTGTGGAAGTTATACCATAAGTATCTCAGTGTGTACAGATGGTTGGAAGCACAAAGTCCAGGATCAGTCAAAACTGGAAAACTTGTATCATACTGGGTATACAAGTCAATCCAAGCAAGAATTGACAATCCAAGCAATAGTCAAAACTTCATAAAATCAAAGTAACAGACCAGTCTTCATAAAAATCAGAACATCAGTGCAAAAACAGTCAGAATCATCCTCTACAAAAAACATTAATTTTTGACTTCAAAATTAATATGGGTAAGATTATTGGTTAATGCGGGTGAAGGTAACCCAGACATATAACCAATGCGGGTAACTGTTTTTGAGCAAGTGTAACTAATACGGACAACTCTTTGTTCTTCCGCATTTGTTACAGTAAATGCGGACAAGTTTATTTGATATAGTAGAGAAATGCGAACAAATTAAATCATCCGCATTTGCTACAGTAGTGAAATTCCCACAAACTAATTCATCCGCATTTGCTACAGTAGTGAAATGCCCACAAATTAAATCATCTGCATTTGCTACAATAATGAAATGCCCACAAATTAAAGCATCCGCATTTAATACAGTAGTGAAATGCCCGCAACTTAAAGCATCCGCATTTGCTACAGTAGAGAAATTAAAACATACGCGTTTGTTCACTCTTGCAAAATTTGTTTAATTCGTTAAATGTATTATTTAAACACATTAATGAGAGTCATTTAATACTTTTCAAATTTGAGTGAACGTATAATGCGACGAGCATTTTTCTTACTGTTCTTCATCATCATCCAAACAACCTCAGATCTTGTGTTTCTCTATTGTTCATCCAAATCCATTCCACCTCTAATTTGATCTTTGGCCAAAGCAGCATCAAAACAAGGTGATTTTCGATGGATTTGTAAAACTTCAAATGTCAAACCTATAATGAACATAGAACCCTAGGTTTAAGAAACTTTATAAAATCGACCAGGAACAGTGGATTTAAATGGCATTCTCAAGTTCATTGAAACGGATGTTAATGTGAATAACAAAGAACAACCGTTTGTCAAACCCTAAATTAATCAGGATGAACAGGGGAATCGTACCATGAAAATGTGGAAATCAAATCCAATGATTAAACATTAAAGGATGTTTGAAACAGTAAAGATGATCAAAAATAAGCATAAAACATAACTTCAATGATTTTTCATCACAAAATCAAAATTAGGTCAAACTCTTAATAAAACAGTAACCTTTGAACCTTTGTTTTGACCTTAAAATGTCAAAATAAGAAAAGTCAAACATGATTCTTGTCATATGATATGATAATTGTTAGAATATTGCTAACACATGTGTATCTATTGCAGAATCTATGGCAAACCTGACATGGAGCAAGCTCCACAATGTCAGTGGATTTCTTGATCCTAATGTGCCCGAATCTGTAGGATTAAGAGACATGATCAGATTCATCTCTACAACAAGAGTGGTACATGCTATCACTGTTAGACCCATCATTTATGAGAACCTCATTAGATCTTTCTGGGGAACAGCTGAAGTAACTGAGATTGATGGTGTAAAGACTATTTCTGGAAGAATTATTGATGATCATACATTGGTAATCTCTGAACAGACTATGAGACAGCGTCTACAGTTTGAAGATGATGCCAACGCACCCCAAGAACTTGAAGAAGATAACATCATGACCTTCTTTGCCAACATTGGTTATGAAGGTGGATTTGAAGGAAAATAGTTGTCAAGGGGTTAGTTGATCTGCAATGGAGATTCCTCATTCATTTATTCCAACACTGCTTGTCCAAGATGAAGACTGGGTGGAATGATATCCCCATTACTACTTTATCAGCCATCTATGCCTTATGCACTAACTGACCATTCAGCATGTCTACTTATATGTTTAATGGCCTGATCTCAAACATCCAAGAAGGAAGGAGGCATATGTTTCTGATGTACCCAAGGTTCATTTAGTGCTTCATCAATAAAGCTTTTCCTGAACTTGTACCAGAGAGGCCTGTTATAGACATTCCTCACTATAATGCCAAATCATATAAGTACATCAAGAAGAGAGATCCTAGGAACTTTTACAGTGGAACTTTCTTTCCATTACTTCCATGGATGTTACATCAGATAAACCCAGAAGAAGTTCATGAAGAAGCTGCTAAAGAAGTTGTTCCTGATGTTAAGGAACAAGCACATGATGATGTGCCTGTTGATGAACATGAGATTATTGAAGATCAACCAGCTGCTCATGATCAACATACTGTTGAATAGCATGTTGAGGCAGTTGAAGAAGAACTGAGGCAAGTGTCACCATAAGTTGATGAAGGTGGTGATCTTCACACTATGCCTTCAGTTCATGAACAAGAAATACCATTACCTTTTAGAGCATCACCTGCTCACTCACTTCCATTATCTCCTATCCAAGCTCATCATGTATCTCTAATTATTTCTTCTTCTGATGCTGCAGCTGCACCTATTGAGTCTGGTGAATCTGCCAGCTCATCAGATGAGTCTGAATCATCTTCGGATGAGGAGGATAACCATCCTGACACTCAAAGGCATGAGAGACAAATACTCTCAGAGGCAGATCATTCTGAAAGCTCTACTGAATCTGAGGTTAACCGTCCTGATGAGAAAGATGAGATGATTTCGGAATTACTACAAAAGATTGCCAGAATGGAGAAAGTATTAGAGAGAAGATCGGGTATAATAAATGATAGAATACTTGAGCTGGATGAAAAAGAAAAAGAACTCAAAGAACTAAGGGCCAAATATGAGTCTGAAAAAGAAGAAAAAGATAAGGAGATTGATAGACTCAAAGCTGCCCTTGATCAAGCAAAAGAAGAAATCAGTGGTCATTTGGATACTGCCACCATCCAAACCATTGCAATGGAAGAACAAGAGAACCTTATTGATATCCAAACTGATATCATAGTTGATCTTAACAAAGAGATAGAAGCTCTAACTAAGAGAGTTTCTAATTTGGAGATGCTTATAAAGATTAAAGAGGAATTGGCAAGGGAAGTGACTGATAAAGATGATGAGGAAACTGATAAAGAAATGGATAATGAATCTGAAATAGAAAAAGTGACTACAGAAGATGAAACCTCACAGCAAGCTGAATCTAGTGAGGTTGGGATTGAAGAAGAAAGATTAGCAATGGTTGTGCATTTTGATCCGTCCACTAATGAAAGAGTAAATGAAGAATCTGTGATGAAAGAACTGATTGAAGATTTGAATATGTATTCATCTAGTGAATTCATTATTGATGAAGACTTTTGGGATTTCATTAAAGATCAAAGAACCCTAGTGGAGCCTATAGTTGTAATTCCTCTAAATCTTGTTCCAATAGAAGAAGAGTTGAGCTTACACCTTGTTCCTACAGTCACTTTGACTATTGAACAACAGGAACTGATCAGAAAGCTATATGAAGAGCTGAAAGAAAAAGAGATTGCTAAAAAAATAGAAAGAAGAAGCTAAAAAGCTTGAACTAGAAAAGAAGAAACAAGATTTGAAGCCTCTGTTCCATCTTCATCTGGTTCCAGATTGCACATGTATTCTAGAAAGAGGAAATACTTATCTGAGAATGCCAAAGGCAAACTGCCAATGATAGAAGAGGAACCACCCATTAAGAAACAAAAAGATGATCCAAGAAGCCTTACTGCTATTGCTGAATTTTTAAAGGAGCATGAGAAGGCTGAGGAAGAATTAAAGAAGAAAATTGATGTGATTGTGTTAGAAGAAGGAGAAATAGAAGGAGGTTATTATGAAGGATTGATTGATGACCCTTTGACCAGGGACAGTCCTGCAAAGGTTGAGTCATCTGTTGAAGAAATGGTAAAGAAAGCTCAAGCTGATGATCTCATGATAAAAGCAATGTATCTGATGAACCACGGGTATGATGCAGATGAAGTTTTGGGATGACAAATGAGGGTATGGCTGAAGAATTAAATAAGATGCAAAAACTACTTGACCCTACATATGTTACTGAGTATGAAAAGAAGACTGCCATTTCCCTAATTACTATTAGTGTTGCTAAGTCTCAATAGCAGCAAGAATCACAATCAGCTTATCCTAATCCCTATAGCATGACTGACAGGGAAATGAAGGATTATTTAGCTACTCAAGGGTTTACCAAAAGAAAGCTTGGTAACATGAAAACAAACTCCCTCAGAGCTGCAATTCTGAAATTAGTCAAAGAAAAGAAAGATAGACTAATGGCTATTAAAGAATAGGTGATAGGGAGAAAACAAAGATCAAGAACTTTAGCACAAGATGTCCAACTCACTACCAAGGACCATGATGTCTTGGCACCCATGCTACACAGAAATCTGGAATGGTTTATTGAACCCTCCCAACTGAAGCTACAGGAAGGGTTAACTACTTCTGAGATGATTAAGGATGTGTCTGCTCCAAAAGGCAAAACTGATGTCAAAATTATAGCCTGGAAGTATGACAATGATTTGAACATGTTCATGGTAAAAAGGATCTCAGGGCTAGTTCAATTCTTCACAGAGTACACTGCTCTTGTGAACTCCATGGAGATTCATGATCTGAAAGAACTGGCAGATCTAAAGTTGATAAATCATCACGCCATGTATAGAGGATATGAATTTGAAGACATTCAGAAGATGTTCAAGAAAACCAACAACTTCAAATCTCTGAAAGCTATCTGTTTGAGAAAAGACAGATCATTCAGAAATCCTCTAGAAAATAAGAAAAAGAAAGAAGCTGAAGAGTTGGTATTTCTTGAAGTGAATATGAAGCCAACTGAATCATTAAAAAGGAAGATGGTAGCTAGATCCCACAAGAAAAAAACAATCTCTAATGTGTTTTATGATGAAAAGACTTATGAGTTGGTGATCGAAAGAAAATAGGGAGGAAAGGAAGGATCAGATATTAGGCTGCTTAGTGGATATGAGGTGAGACTGTTGGATGAATCCTATGTCCACTACATATTTACAAGACACTTCAGTGAACTCAATAACAAGCTGGGAAAAGATGATATGAATTTCTTTCTGAAGTGCATCAAAATTCTGAAGATGGTCTATGATAGAATTAACAAGAAGAAAGAAATAAGAAAAAGAAAGAAGGTCCCTCTCCAGTTGGGTAACATTGTGAAGTTAGAGGTAGATGCTGATGGCACTTTACTGATTCATAGAGATGGTCTTTCCACTATGTCAGTGTGGGAACCAATCTCTTTGAGACAAATGCCCATTGATTCCATTCATAATATGAGCCAAATGAAGATACATGTCCTTAGCCGAGACAAGATGAATGAGGCTAGAGACTTCTCCAACATGATTAACGCTATTTTGGATCCTTCTTTGGCAGAACCTCTACCTTCTACAGCTACTGCATCAGCACCATCTCCATCAACAGTCCAAGCAAGACAAGTTCAACCTAATGAAGAACCACCAGAATCATCACAACCTCCACCACCCTCAAACTCTTGAAGTTCATAGGCTGTATAATCCTTAGGGGGAGCATTGTTAAACCCTGAAAGGATCATACATGCCAATTCAAGAAGTGGTTGAAGGTTGCTCTGGTTGGAAATCCCTCCAAGTCCAAGAACAAATGAGGGTGGAAGATCATGAAGAAATATGGCCGAAGATATAGAAGAAAAAGACCAAGTGTTGGTTATCCGCATTAGTAAATGCGGAAGACTAAAGAACAAATGCAGCCAAGTAATTGTTCATCCGCATTTACTAATGCGGACAAGGAACACAAATGCGGCCAAGTATTTGTTCATCTACATTTACTAATGCGGACAAGGAACACAAATGCGGCCAAGTATTTGTTCATCCGCATTAACTAATGCGGATGACCCAGTCAATGCTAAAGACAAACAGAAGAAATGCTGATGAAGACTTCTCATCCGCATTAACTAATGCGGATGAACACTTACAAATGCTGATGATATTTTATACTTAGGCTAGTATTCTGATGTATATTTGTCAGGGTAGTTTAGTCATTTTGTACAGGTAATGTATCTGCCTATAAATAGATCAGTATAACCTAATTTTAAAGAGGGGGAACAACAACATTAAAAAGTTTCACCAGCAACCCTAGGGGGAACAACAACATTAAAAAGTTTCACCAGCAACCCTAGGGGGAACAAAAACATTAAAAAGTTTCACCAGCAACCCTAGCACACTTTGTATCTTGTTCACTCTCATCAATGTACAAAGCATTTATTAGTATTCTTTCAGTAATTAATGTTCTGTGATTTAGTATTTCCGCGACTTAATCACTGACTCAATCATCATATTTGATCCTAAGTTGAGTCACATCAACTGAGATTCACATCTCGGACCCAATCAATCTATAAGAGTAAGAAATATCATCATCCAATACACTTTCTCAGTAGTTCCTCTTAACAACACAACCAGGCAAACACAAATTAGCAAACTAATTATTAATGAAAAGAGAAGAGAGTCGATACAAATCAAAAGTTTCCATATGGGTGTTCTCTTTACTTTAGAAACCTTGAAGCTTTAAATGAGAACAAAGCAACACCACTTAGGACCTGTATGAAATACACGTCTTATAAGCTCATTGTCCCCCCCCCCCTAATGTTAATAGCCTAACAAAATCATATACAAAATTGACTGATATTCATATCTGTATACATTTACAGTGTAATCGACCATCAAACCACCACAACTTCGTGTCCATTGTTCCTAGTACAAACTTTCAAAAACTAGTACTGTCAAAATATTGTTTAAATGGGATTGTCTTTCTTACAAATTATACAAAGTGCTTACTATATATTAAACTTTCATACATATTTTAAATTATAAATGCAAAATACCACAGCAGACCAAAGTTTAGTATCTAAATCTACAACATAATTCAATATAATTACATGCTTGCAAGTTAATAAGAGGAGGTCAAATTAAAAGAGAAAAGAGTAATCAAGGATTATTAATGATTTAAACAATTACTACCTCGAAGAGCACCTGTAAACGGCAGACGACCGCTGGCCACTGTCATCAAAGTCACCCCTGGTGGACCGGCCGTTCTCGTCCACTCCCCTTTCTCCAAATCACGATCCAATCTCTCTGTCTATTTCCCCTTTTTCAAGGTGTAAAAGCATCTAAGATGAACATGCATCCATTATCACCAACCTAATGAGCCATAAACCAGAACGGTCTCAAATCAGATGAATCATTGATCATCATCGACCCAAAAGAGGCCAACATGGAGTAGGACAAAGGCACTGAAACTGTAGTTGACAAATCGAGGCGGCTACCATAGAGGTTGAAGTCATAGAGGCGGAAGGGGACCGGCCGTAGGGGCGGAGGACGGCCTTACCGGAAACATGTGGCCAATAGTCGACCGACTACACCCGGACGCAACCAAAGGCGGTCCACTGGGACCACCGGCAACATCCAACGACCAACGCTAGAACCACATGAAATTGGACCAGAAAAAGTAGATACCATCATCTTAGCGTCCCCCGTGAAGCTCCACCACCATCGCTGGCCACTTAGGCTAACAATAATCAATGGAAAGATGTCCCCGGAGAGGCTACCGTTACCTATGCCCATGCCCACCACTACTTAGATCTGCGAAGATGGAAAGCAAAAGGGGGCATATAAAGGGGAAAAGAAGCCCAATGTACCACATGCAACGGAGATCACCGTCGCCGGCTCCCATGGCAACCGCCACTCAAATGTACAGAGTGAAAGGTAAAAGGGAACATATAAAGGGGGAGTAACCGAGTTGTACCACACTCAATGAAAATGGTGAAAAACTGTTCATTTCATTGTTTATTGAGTTAATTACATGAAAGATCCCCATGCTTAGGCTTGTTTTTACTTTTGGGCCCTAGGTTTAAAAAATTACAAGGTCAGTCCAAAGGTTTGTCAAAACGTAACACAAAAGGTCCTTGACGTGAATGGCTGTTATCTTTCTTGTTAATTTTTAAAAAATGACTAAACTTCCCTTTGTGAAAACTTAAAAATCTAACCACCACCATCTCCAACATCACCCAAAAGCCACCATCATCCCCACCACTGGAACACCACCACGATCCCCACCACAACCACCCCCAACACCATCAGAACGCCATCACCATAGCCATCACCACAGGTTTGCAACCACCATCTCCAACACCATCATAACTCCACCACCATCCCCACCACCACCAGATTGCAACCACATCTCCAAAACCACCGGTCGCCACCTCAAATCCAATCAAGGTTAGGCTGCAATGGTGGTGACGGGTGATGCTTTTGTTACCACAAATCTATCAAGAAATGGTGGTGGTGGGTTATGGTGGTGGGCTGTAGTGACTTTTTGAAATAAAGATGAAGGGATGGGAGGGCATTGTCGTGGTGAGGGGGAGAGAGAGTTGGGCTAAGGTGGTGGGATGCAGTGGTGGGCAGCGATGGGGGGTAGCAGTAGTGGTGGTCTGGTAGGATGGTGGTGGTGGGTTTGGTAGAATAATGGTGGTTAGAGTTAAGGTTGAAGATAAAGTTGTGGGTCCTATGTTTCCTAAATATTGATTTTTAATGGTCATGAGTATTTTGGTCATTTTACTAGGACTTAACGGAAAAAGTTAATGGCCATCCACGTCAAGGACCTTTTGTGTTACGTTTTGACAAACCTTTAGACCGACCTTGTAATTTTTGAAACCTGGAGACAGAAAGTGAAAACAGGCCTATACATAGGGACCTTTCATGTAATTAACTCGTGTTTTTAAATAGATAGGGTAATTATGCATCGGTGGTTAAAAAAAGGGTTTGGTTATTTAGACAACCCCCCCCCCCCCCCGTTTTAAATCAACACCCGGGTGTCCTATACGCCGCATATGGGTCCATAGTCGGCGTATAGGGTGCAAAAAAATTCCCTGACATGCGACCCTATACGTGGCGTATTGACCTCCATACGCGGCGTATAGGACACCCGGGTGTTGATTTAAAATGGGGACCCTAACATCAACCTGTCAGACGATGTGTCATTCCGATGTCGGCGGAGGCCATACGCAGCGTATGGGCCCATACGCATCGTATGGCTTCAATTTTTTTTCTTTAACACACTTAGGACGCATGAGCACCTATACGCCTCGTATGGGACCATAAGCGGCGTATAGGTTAAGGCCATTTATATTTTTTTATTATTTTTACATATATTTTTTTAATAAACAAATAAATTTGCGTCGACTATATTTATGTTATGTTTGTAACTTTCTTAACCGACAATTTTAAATCGAATATTTTTAACTAACCGATAAAATATATAAGACAAACATTCATATTAACTAAACAATCGAGATAACAATACAAAAATTAACATAAAATGATAATATAAATAACAAAGTTTTCAAATACATAACAAAATAAAAGTTACAATAATAGTAATAATATAAAAAACTATGACGAGTCTGGCTAATGTCGAGGCGGTGGCAACTCCGGAGGATCAATACCAGCAGCACGTGTTCGCACAATCTCAAGCTGAACGTGCCACTCCATAAGATCCTCAACTCGTTCGAGCCGACGACCCTGATCCCGTAAACTTGCAGCAACTTCTTGCATAAATGTCTCCATACGTGCAGGTAGCCTCACATCTCTGTAAATGTGTCGAGGAAACTGTGGCTAAGGTGGCGGCTGATGTGTTGGCGGCTGGACATGCGGCGGCTGGTCGTGCGGCGGATGATCATGCGGGAGATGCTCCTACTGCTGCTGTGGATCATCAACGCCGACCTGCTGAACAGGTGCCGGCTGCCAAATCTCCCCGGGTTGAATAGAGAATCGTATGCCACCAGAAACTGGCATATAATACGCATGCCGAATAACATACTACAATCTAATCTCACCAGCTTGATCGGAGGAGATACGTCAGCAAGATACCGAGGAAGATAACCCAAAGCTTGAGCAATCACCGTGATGTGATACGTCAGCAAGATACCGATGTAAGTAACGAATGAGAGGGTCTCTAATACCAATGACCCTGCCCTTAGTCCTCTGAAATGGACCTCCGACAATCTAAAGCCACCAACCTCTTAATCGACTCTCCTCAATCTCAGTAATACCCTCGGTGAATAGAAAGGTAACAGTCTTCGGCTCAAAGTAAAGTCCCGAGAGAATGGCAAACTGCTCAATGGACATTTGATGTGAATGTCCACATAACCTAAACGAAATCTCAGAACGCTCATTGTCCTCCTCCATCTCATTAGGACGAATATAAGTAAAGGTGGATAAAAACTCCACCGTCAGCTCTCGGTAAGAAGGCAAGAACAAGGTCTCGAATAAACGACTCCATGGTGTATCGTCTCTGATAATACCAACAAGTCTATCGCGCTCTCCGAGCTCGGCCATCACCTCCCAGTCGACGGCTTTTTTATGGCCGATCTTCATACGTACGAATTTCAAGCACTTCGCGTGCTCAATGGTCCCAGGCTCAAACTGTAGCCAAGGATGATTAGCAATAATGTCAACAACGTCAGCCTCATTCTCTGAATCGGAAGACATATCTGCATAAGAAAACGAATATAAATATAATGGTTTTAAAACATAAGCTGCGTATAGGACTCCTAGTCACCCACCCACACTATACGCGGCATATAGCGCTATACGCAGCTTATAGGGGTCCCACGTATAAACTCAGTATAGCCCACTAGTCTAGTCACCCACCCCCCTATACGTGGCATATAGACCTATACGCAGCGTATAGGGGTCTCACGTATAAACTCAGTATAGCCCACTACTCACCCCCCCCCCAATACGCGGAGTATAGACCTATACGTAGCGTATAGGGGTCCCACGTATAAACTTATTATAGCCCGCTAGTCTAGCACCCACCACCCCTATACGTAGAGTATAGACCTATACGCTGCGTATGGTGGTCCCACGTATAAACTCGGTATAGCCCACTAGTCACCCACCCACCTATACACAGTGTATAGCACTATACGCAACGTATAGGTTGTCTATCGCTTCATCTTCTTTCTCTTATGCTATACGCCACTACAGCCCCGCGTATAGGACTATACGCCGCGTATAGATCATCGATATATAACTATACGCCGAGTATAGACCTATACGCGGGTCTCTAGTGGCGTATTGTTCATAGAAGTAGTTTTTAAATAAACGATTAAAACACACAAAACGCTACTTTAACGCTTAAACTACTCAACGATTAGCGTAATAAAAATGTAGAAACAATAATACATACCTAGATGAAGAAAAATCGACAAACAATACAAGTAGTATCGGCCTATACGAGAGAGTTTTTGGTTTTTGAAAAGTGTGTGATAGGGACAAAATGCGAAAAGTCCAAAATATACTGGTGCGGATGAGCTATACGTCGCGTATGGGTCCATACGCGGCTAATAGCTTGAAATTTTAAAAATTGTTTTTTAAAAAATTACTTTTAAATTGTTTTGAATTTGAATTATTTGAATTTTAACATTTGAAAATTTTGAATTTTTATTGTTAAACTATATAAAAATCAAACATGTACGAAATGGTTATTGTTTAAAAATCAAACTGTTAAATCGTGAGATACGAAGACAATAATAAAATATAATACAAACGTATTAATATTTTGAATATTACAAGTTTTGAATTAAAGAAAATTTATAGGTTTCTCGGTTATTATCTATTATTGCGTTATATTCCGAGATACGAAGCCTATACATAATCTCTCATTCTGCAGCACGTACGTTTCGGTTAAGAAGCCAAAGATTACTTAATGTAGGCATCGGATAATCTCCTTCTAACTTAACGTGGATGAAATGATTATTGTTGATATGAACAATCGACACGACATGATGAGGCATCATAGATCTCGCATTAGCCCATAACAGAAAAAATGTTTGACAACCATTTTTGCTTAATAAATGAAGAATAACACCAAACTTTTGAGCAATCACTATTCCCTTATATGGCTTTATCATCCAATGTTCTTCTGGTGCAGGTTCCACACGTTGCCAATTTATGGTGTGACGTAAGTCATTATACTGTTCGGGATACAAAGTATCGAAAACTTCTCTGTATTCCAATTCGTATTTGTCCAATTCTTCTAAAAGTTGTTGGTGCACATAAATCCACTTATTTTCGTTAAACCCTAAGCCTAAAGCTATAGCTCGAAAACCACAATTTCCATCGGGTCGGACATCTTGTATACGTGAAATATACTGATGAAAGATGGACGGAATCCAATTTTTTAACCTGTTTATATTGTTTAATTGTTGATCTCCGACAATCGATGAAAACTCATTAGTACTTTGTGATACTCCGACACTATTTGATGTTGCTTTCACTTTAGAAGATGTTGAACGACTACGTTGCATAGCGGGCTTCTGAGGCTTTACCACTGAACTTGTTCTTTCGGTAATGTGAGACGCAATAAATGAGCTATGTCTCGGCATGTCACACGTACTTTGTTGAGTGTCATACTTTTGCTGTTGAACCTTTAACGTTAGACGACCACGAATATCTGTTTGAACAACAGGCGCTTTTTTGTTACTTTTCCATGGATACACAATTCCTTTTATTTTTTCCACCAAACTAAATTTTACAGCAGTGGGTTGTGTCATTATTTGTTGTTTCACGCGTTCCATCTCTTTTTCAACATCGACTTCTTCATCCACCATAAATGACGGTTTAAGCTTATCAAGTTTCATCCAAAATACGTCAATTGCATCTAGTGGAATTTTAGTGCCTGCATTATAAATTATTAATTAATATATAATTCGTTAAGGATATAAGACATAAGTAAAGTATCGGCAATTACCAGAATATTCATATTTTTCCAGCCTACAAACACAAGGCAAGCCACAACTCGTGAAAAGATGACAACCACACGTTGCATTTGCTAATCGCATCACTTGCAATTTAGTGTTTTCGGAAACTAATAAATCAAGAGCTTCGTGTGAAACCTTGCCTCGTAGGTAATCAAATAGCGGGAGTTTATGATGATTCATGGTTTTAATTTTGCTTGTCTCAAAATATTCTTTTAAATTTACCTCTTGCACGTTTACCAATTGATCTACAAACTCTACAAGTCTATCCAGTGAGCCATTTGTTGATTTAAGATAACTTTTTAAATTTGCATGCTGGCTCTCGACTCTATTTGTTGTATGTTGGCCAAAATTACGGTTTGAGTTAGTCCAGGCTGATACAAACATTTCTTTGTAACTCTCTAGCCAGTTTTTATATATATAAGATAAAACTTCTGAAAATATAATAAAACAAAATTCTTTTTCTGTATTTGATAGTATTGTATGTATGTATGTAAGGAAAACTTACTTTCTCGCTTCGCTTCAACTAGTCGTTCGTAAAGCATGTTATAGTTATACTCGTAAATCTCCGGCGTGGAGACTCACACAAACGTGCCCATGTGTATTTAAACTTTTCCCGGTCATCTTTTATAAAACTTGCTTTACAGTGTTTCGCGATATTTTCATCAATATGCCACCTGCATAAATATTTCGAAGCATTCGGAAATACTTTAACACATGCGTTCATTAAAGCAAGATCTATGTCAATTATTATGACGCGCGGCTCCATACACCTGTGTAACGTATCTTTCAATCTGTTAAGCACCCATTCATAAGCACCCATTCAAAATTATCTTTCCGTTCTTTACTAATAAACGCATGAGCAACACAAAATGTCTTGTGTGCTGAGGTCACACCAACAATCTGAACAAATGGAAGTTAGTACATGTTTGTTTTATATGTAGCATCTATCATCAGCACGTGTGGGAATGCACGCCAAGTGTCGTACGATTTTGAATGACAAAAAAATATCTCTTCTACGGCATTTGTAGCGGGATCTTCTCGGGTGTAATAAACGTACCCTTTAGAAGATAAAAGGTTTTCTAAAACCTGCATTGGTGTTTCACCGACTTTTTTTTTTATTTCTTATCTTCTGTTGAGCGTTGTATACGTCTCTGGTTATGGATGCATTATCAGGGTTTTGCTTTTTTAAAGCTGATAGTATGTTACGAGGCTCCATGTTCTGATCAGTAAGCTGCTCCATCAAATCGTATTCGTTTTAAGAAAACCTTCTTACAAATGGGTGCTCCTCTATACACTAAGCGGGATCATGGTTATGTTCGTCATTTCTCACCTCTAATTTTCACGAACGACGTTTGTTGTCGTATATCCCTACTAATTTAAAAGGACATCCGATTGTTTTGCTACCAGATCGTCTAACTGTTGCTTAACTTTTTTGTTCGCTATCACTATCACAGATAAGCCATACCTTTACGACCTGACCTCCTTTTTTCTTTGATCTTCATGTAATAATAACGTAACCATTATCACGTCCCCTATTAACAGCCTAAAAGACTAGCTCATCGAGTGATAAAAATTATTGAGACATTTCAAACAATACTTTCATGTTCTGATTTTCATCACTCGAGTGAAAGTTTATATTACTTTGTTGCGGGTCGTAATTTGATTCTCGGCAAAATTCGAATTCATCATCGGGAACATACGATTGGCTTAAATCTGGCAATCGTGTCTCGTAAGAAGATTGAACGTACGAATCATCTTGATTACTATCCGTCACGTTGAAACGCTTGAATATTCATTTGAATATTCACCAAAAAATAGTTACCATCCTAAAACGACAAAGCGAACGAATGAAAACGTATGATATTTTGAGAGAAACATACGTTTTAGATTTTCACAATTTAGAGATCGAATGAAAACGTTTGAGATCGAATGCGTTTTTATATATTTGAAAACGAATCCTGTGTCCCGTCAAATTCGTCTGACAACTATATGCGACGTATGGCCCCATACGCCACGTATAGGTTTGCCACGTATTCCAATGAAATTAACTATACGCTGCGTATAGTCGTACCATGTACAAACTGCTTTTATAGTACGTCTGACACCTATACGTGACGTATGGACCCATACGCCACGTATAGGTTGTTTGCTGACACCTATACGTGGCCTATGGATCCATACGCTGCGTATAGGTGTCAGGCGTACTATAAAGCAATCTTTTACGAAGCTTATTGCACTATACGATATGTGTGATTTTTTTGAAAGAAAATAGGGTTATGTGGTTCAACTATTTCTTTAAAATAATTTTTCAAGTAAACTATAACTCTTACTTCATTTATATACATACTTACGTACACACAAATGTCTTGATTACTTAATAATCATTTCAACTAACTCGGGTTCCACGATACTAGTCGGTTATGATAAAAAAATTTGAAAATGATTCAAGTTAACCATAACCGACTAGCATCGATGGAACCCGAGTCAGTTGAAACGATTCTTAAGTATCCAATTCAGATATATGTATATATGTATGTATACTTAGTGAAATAAGAATAAAATATTTACCGAGTAAATTATGTACCAGAAGAAAATGTTGAACCACATAATATTAATTTCTTGCGATAATATGTTTTTGAGAAGATTAAACGTTATGATTACTATCAATCACTGAAAGTATCAAACGTTACCTCCGGAGAAAACGAATAAGTTTTGAATTTGAATATGAGCGCATTGCCTAGATATCCACTGCGTTTATATACTAACGAAAAGGAATCTTGCATCACGTCAAATAATTCGAAATCAAACGTTCGGTGTAGATAAAGCAGGCTATACGTGTCGTATGGCACCATACACCGTGTATAGCCCTGTGGCGTATGGGTGAAGGGTGCAGGTCCACTAACACCTATACTCTGCGTATGGGCCCATACGCCACATATAGGTGTCGGTGGGCTTGCACCCTTCACCCATACGCCACAGGGCTATACGCGGCGTATGGTGCCATACGACGCGTATAGCGATGCTGAATGATTGATTAGACTTAGTCCAGTTTTGTCTTCTGAAAAAGGCTATACGCGGCTTATGGAGCTATACGAGGCGTATAAACACCACGACAACTACTGATGCGACATGGAATGTCAAGCCTTTATTGTGGATACCTATACGCTACGTATGGACCCATACACGACGTATAGGTGGTGTCGATTTATCTGGTGGGGTGTCTCTATATTAGGACCCTAAAAAATTCAAAGAATTAAAAAAGATACATCATGTCACATCGACGATAAAACAAAGTGATTTCAAATAAATTTTCTGAAAAACAAACGCTATAAATACGGTACCTTTGAAATAGACTTAATATCAATGCCTAAATTTGTTTTAAGTGTTTCAAATCTCTTTAATGTAACACGACAGACCTTCGGTGTCCCGACAGACGGTGGGGGTCAGAACTGAAAAAAGCTTAATAATGATGGTGGGGCTCGAAGATGAAATGGTCTACAATGCTGCTTTGTTAAAAGAATAACTATCATATTTAAAGCTTTTGTTTGCAGGTGGTGGACTCAAAGTGGATCTGGTCATCGGGTGCTTTCTTATTGTTAATTTGTTACACATAATAATTTGAATGAATAACCATACACCTAATATGCTTTCTTGGATTTATGAAAAGGTTTTGAGTTATGTACACAGATAATCCATGTGTTATATTTAAATAACGGTTTTGAACCCAAGTATGAAAGAAGACAAGAAAAGTTTTAAATTAGATTTTTATGTTTTAATTCATGTGTTATACCTAATATACATTCCTGGATGTCGGTAGTAGTGGTGTTGGAGGTCGACCAACAGTGGCGGTGGAGGTCGCTTATGCATGATTTGGGTTCCAATAAAATTAGATTTTTATTTTTATTTTCTTAACCTTAAAGGTATTTTGGATATTTGTTAACAAGTTAGAAGAAAAATTAACCTTCAGGGTGGAGGGGGTGCAAGCACTGTGAACCCTCAACAAGGCCCGACACCTAGCAACAACATCGCACCAGCCCCCTTCACACCGTGTTTTGTTGGTTTCATCCCCCTTTTGACCGTTGCAAAGTAGCCATCCCCCCTCCCCCCCCTCTCCAACGGCTAGTTTTTTAAAAAGAAAAATTCTCAAACACTATAAATACCAAACAATTAACACAAATTTTTTACGCTAATCACAAACATCTCTTCAACTCATTTCTAATATTATGCACTATGGAATCCAAAAGAAAGTCCACAAAATCCCAAGTCCAAACCACCAAAAAAAAATAGAGTGAAGGTGCGGGCGGGTCCTAGTGAAGCGGCTCTTTATACCCAACCATTTAAACCACCACCACCACATACAACAGATTAGTTTTATAGACCGTACGAATACACTCGACCGTCTCAAATAATGCCTACATATCAAACCCCACCATCATATTACCACTCAACTATGGTCGCGTATCAATCCCCATAATTTGCGTATTACTAAAACATGCCAATTCTTTTCACAAGCCACCCATCACGTAGAAGAAGAATAAGAAGAAGTCGAAGAAGATGAAGAAGAACATAAGGAATAATATGATGATATTTAAGTTTATAAAAGTGAATATGAAGACATTCGTGTGGAAGAAACCCACCACTGAAATCTAACTCGAAAGGTAAATCGAAGACCCAGGTAACTAACAAGTCTTGGGATGAAAATAAGGAGGAAGCATTGGCAAATGGTGGATTTATGTATCCGAAGATCCTAGAGTCAGAGATTATCAAAAAAGAGGTTCGTTCTTGAAGAAAGTGTTTAAACACTTTAACATCACTGCTGGTATAATAAACAGAACCATTGATCAACTGAATTCCGAATGGGGAAGAATGAATCTAACGATAAGTCGTTTTAACAGGATCTATATTCAAACGGTACTTTTATATTTACTTTTATATATATTAACTTTTTCATTTTTTTACTTTTATATAATTAAGTTTTAATTTTAAAATATGTAGAAATATCGTTGGACGAGCGAAAGCAAGGACGAGGATATCATCCTCAAAGCGTTAAGCGTATACAAAATGGTTTAAGAGAAGAAAGGTTTTACAAACATCAAAGCATGCAAGGTTGTAAGAAACCATGCCAAATAGAAACCGATGGAGGTTATGGCTATAGAGTTTGGTACTTAAACAACCAAGAGGACTAAAACTTTGAAATTAGGTTAATACATAAGCTCAAATGAGCCCGTTACAAGCCCCCTCCCAACCTCAACGAAAACGCGACACCGACTGGACCAAGACGTAAAGACAGTAAAGTGGGGGAGTCTTCGAGCAAAATAACGTTAAACGAGACCATAAACGAATACAAAGCAATGAGAGAGAGAGAGAGAGAGAGAGAGATAGAAATTGAGCAAATAAGTGAACAATAAAGCGCTTCATATGAAAATAACCGAATTAAAATTGGCCTTTCTAAATTTACAATGGGAGAAATTGCTTGGCGAAACGATATACCCGGACGTGAAGATTTTCCTTAAACCACATAACGTTGTTCCCGAACCGATGTTGAAAAACGTCCTAGAACGCAAATGACATAATGGCCTGCTACGTGGTTGGGATTTTGATTTATAGATTTTAGTTTAAGTATGTTTTTTTGTTGAATTTTTTTATTTTTATGTTGTTTTTATTTTAATCTAGTTTTCAATTTTAGTTTATAAATTTTAAGTTTTAAGAATTTATTAAAAAAATTGTGGCATGTCATGGCATGAGCGCCCTCTCCAAATTTGAGGGTGTGGTGTAGTGTGGTGTGCGTAACATAACAAAATATAAAGGGAGAATTACATATTTCCTCTTATAAACTTAATGAATTACATATGTACTCAATTTAAAATTTTAATTACATATATCTCCTTATAAAATTTAATCATTTACATATATATCCAAACTAAAATTTTAATTACATATAACTCCTTTACTAAACATAAATATTACATATATACCCATTTGAATGTATTTTATTAAAATTAATAAATATATAATTACTATTTTGCTCTTATTTACTAAAATTATAAAATGATGCATTTGCTCATGTCTTAATTAGTTTTTTCTTTTTCACTAACATTCAATTTTTTATTATTTGTTCATAATTTGATATTAACATTTCGTACTTTCTTTATACCATGTTTACTTTTTGATATTATCATTCATCGGTTCACGTACGAGACACTTTCAATCCTGTCGTGCAACACGATCCAAACATCTATTTTTTTCTTGTTTTTACATTACGAGTACTTCTCCAGTCTTATATCCCCCTTTTGAAAAAGTTTAATTCAAAAACCGACATGCCTAAACCTTCTCGCGAATCTATTCAAGTAGCTCGGAGCTACTAGAAACTAACTTGGAATAGACGCAAACTAATATTGCTGGAATTCTCTCACCACCACCACCATCCATGTCGCATGCGCTGTACACTAGTAACCGAAAAAAGTGGCTGGCAAAAGAAAAGTGTTTCAGCAAAATTTCAACATACAAATTTGGAAATAATATTTTAAGGAAGATAAATGTTAGAAGATATACTTTTTTATGCTGCACATTGAAAAATTAGCCAAATCAGGGTTTTCCAACCAATTATTTTTTTTCGCCCTCCGGCAGCGGTTATTAGTGAGGGTGGTGGATGATGAGAAGATGATTTCTGCGTAGTTAGTTAGAGTCTGTTTCAAGCTATCATTTGATTCATGAAAAGGTTTAAATTTGACAGTTTTTGACCTAAACGTGTGGAGAAACAGGATTTGAGATAAGCGAATTACTCGTAAAGCAAAAATGGGCAAATTAAATTATGTGTTGGGATCATGTTGCATGACGAGATTAGAAATGTCTCTACGCGAAGAAGAAAACGTTAGCATCAAAATGTAAATAAGGTAAGAAAACAAAAAGAATGTTTAAAAACTTAGTATAGAAACATTAACAAATAATTCAAACTCGAAACTTAGTAAGAAAAAAAAAGAAAATGTTATTTTTGTTATAAATTGTTATTATGACACACATTATTACCTATATTACTCCAAACTTGACGTCATTATTCTTACTTTCGGTTTCATATTATGGACATGTATAGATATAATGCTAGAGATTGTTGCAAAATGACAAGTATAGAAAAACTTCTCTTCATTTTCTCTTTTGTTTTAAAGTTCAATAAAAATAAGAGTAAAATACTAATTATACAAGTTAATTTTAATAAAATAATCAATTGAGTAAATATGCAATATTTATGTTTAATAAAAGGGATATATGTTATTAAAATTTTAATTTAAGTATATACGTAATTGACTAAGTTTTAAAAGGGAATACATGTAATTAAAATTAAAAATTGGATATATATGTAATTAATCAAGTTTGAAAGAAAAATTATGTCAATCAAGTTTGAAAGGAAAATTATGTAACTCTTTCAAATTTAAATTGGTAATTATATGGTGTAGTGTGGTGAAGAGGTGAGAGTGGTGAGAGTGCCCTCTCCACCCTCAATCAACTCAATAACTAAACATGTTATGTTTATACATGATTTTTAACTTTCATCGTAGTTTTTCAAATCTAGGTATCAAAATAATTATTTGAATATATCATAGAGACTATCTGTGTATGTAACTTTATTTAAAAATAAACAATAAATAGATCAACCTAAAACACAACATCACTTTAAGTGTGTTTATCTTAGTTAGTGTCAAAAATGTCTTTGACACAAATAAATATTCAACTATTCAACTCTATCTACCCTTTAATCAAAATACTTCGATTCACTTTGTAATTCTATAAATTTGACAAGTCTATGAGGTGCTCCCCATGTATACAGTTCTGTTAAATTTCAAAAATACCCCTCAATGATTTACACTTGCCATAAACAAACCCCAAACTATTCTCCTATCATTATTTCATCCCGATAACTTGACATGAAAATTTTCTCCCAAAAACCAACAATCAATTTGTCTACAACAAACAATTAAGCTGCTATATTCTTGCAGAACTTCAAGGTCGCCACATGGTCTTTTGGACACATAGATGCCCTCTTGGTTCTGAACAAATGCCAATCGGATTTCCCAGTGTAAACTTTTGAATATTTCTTCTAATGATTTAATTATTGGCGCCTTGTCACGTATTATGGCCCAACCACCAGGTCTTGATATGCGATCCATCTCAACGACTGGTTACTGCTTTCTTACACCTACAAAAGAAATTTTCTTCAGCCCATTTTTGGAAGTACAATTTTAAAAAAAAAATTAAGCTAATAAGAGAAAGGTGTCAAAAATGACCGCTCCATAGGGTAAATTATTGTAAACTAGTGTTCATCATTCGGCGCGTTGCTTGCTTGATGGTCGGTTTGAAACAATTTTGATATTGTATAACTTAGGGCTTGCGCCTGCTAACCATAATCGGTAGCCACACCTAAGCAACCAAAACCATCACTCTAGTATCTCATCACAACCCTCGGAACACATTAGTAACAAACCGAAAAAAACAAAGAAACAAGTGATGAACATTGAGCCAAAGCTAAGTCTCAGATGAGGTGATCCTCATCATCATCGACATATTTCGTCGGTGAATTACACATATACAACCGAACTATCTAGCCAGCAACATAAAAGTGACAGACATGCATAAGCTGGTCATACAATAAGCATCACAAAAACACCGTGAGTCGTAACCCAAGATGGATAGCCACGGATCTGCAAACTAAGAACCAGACAAAGGGGATGGGACCCCGTCATGGCCACAACATCAATCGGGCACAACAGCAAATGAAGGACAATGGTGGTTGCACCACAGTCGTTGACACGCCGCACTATAGATCTGAAAACCCTAAATGGGTTTCGGAGGGAGACGAAAGAAAGGGGCAACAATAACAGTTGCACCGCCATTGCCACCACCCCTCAGACCGAGAGCCCATCGCGTGGTCTACCAAAACCACAGAAAGATGGCCGACCTGGAATCGACCCTGTAGCAATCACCACCATCACAAACACGATAAACAACCACCAACACCACAGACGCCATGGTTACCACCAACACAACTTACCCACAGCCGGCGACGATCGTTCAGCTCCCACCGGCAGAGAGACCCAGGGAGCAGCTGCGTATGCCATCACCGACTCCAAAGCAAATCGTAGGTAGAGCAAACGGCGGCCGACCATCAGCACCACCGACCATGGTGGGGAAACCGCCGCCTCCTCCACCTCAACCATAGAGGGGAGGCGGAGCGACAGAAGAGCCCACCACCACGGGCCGACAACCAGCAGAAGCGACCATGGCGGGGAAACCGCCGCCTCCTCCACCTCAACCATAGAAGTAGTGGTGTGCAAGAAACCATAATAACCGAATCGTAACTAAAATAATCAACGAAACCAAACCAATAAGAAAACGATGGTTTGGTTTGATGGTTTATTAAAAACCAATTTTTTTGGTTTGTTTTCGGTTTTGCTTGTAATAAAAACTGAAAAAACCAAACCGAAACTATACAAACCAAACTTTTAAATTTAGATGTGTATTCATACACTTATAAAAATGATTAGTCTATTACTTATTTAACTTATATTATCAAGAAAATGAATATTTAGATTTCAAAAATAATCTTTAAAACTTCTTAGTTTGAATTAGTAGATTAAACTGTTTTATTGAATTTTTCGTTATTGTATTTTATGAATTGCAATTCATTTTAATATCAAGTAATATATAAAAATAGTAAATTATATTTAAATATCAGTAAAATGATGTAAGCCTAAAGAGTTTAGTTTACATTCATTAATTTGGACCAAATTGTTCTTTCAAAACTTAAAGCCTAAATGGTGAAACCGAAAAAAATGAAACCGAAGTGAAAACCGAAAACCAAAACCGCAAAAACCAAAACCGAACGGTTTTATAAACCTAGAAACTGAAATATCAGTTTTTGATTTCGATCTAGACTAAAACCAAACCAACCCATGCACACTCCTATTTAGAAGTATGATTAGGGATTATGATAAATGTATTTTTTAGTTTTGGCTTAATTTTAAGAAAAAGAGAATACATTAAAGATTTATGAGAGAAAAAAAAAGTGAAAAGAACCTGTTCTTAATCCTGGAGAAAAGATGACCAGCATGCAAAAGGTCATATGATCTTGGGTACCAAAAGACTCACACCAATCATGATAAATGCCAATAAGCCCGTGCTCATATATTACGGGGAGTGTGTCAGCTGCATACACGAGAATCACATTCATCAAAAAACATAAACCGATGGTGCCAACGGGTCTTAGTGAAACGGCTCCTTCTACCCAACCGTTTAACCCAGCACCACCACATAGAACAGATTGGTTTTATAGCCCATATGAATCATCTCGACTATCTCAAATAATGCCTACGTATCAAACCCCACCATCATATTACCACTCAACTATGCTCACGTATCAATCCCAATAATTTGCATATTATCAAAACATACCAATACTTTTCAAAAGCCACCCATCACGTAGAAGAAGCCGAAGAAGATGAAGAAGAACATAACAATACATATGATAATCTTTACATTTATAAAAGTGAATATGAAGACATTTGTGTGGAAGAAACCACTAATAAAATCTAACTCGAAAGGTAAATCCAAGACCCAGGCAACTAACAAGCCTTGGGATGAAAATAAGGAGGAAGCATTGGTGAAGAGTTGGATTAATCTATCCAAAGATCCTAGAGTCGTTGATTATCAAAAAAGAGGTTCGTTCTTGAAGAAAGTGTTTAAACACTTTATCATCATTGTTGGTATAATAAACCGAACCATTGATCAACTAAATTCCAAATAGGGAAGAATGAGTCTGATGATGAGTTGTTTTAACATGATCTATATTCAAACGATACGTTTACATTTACTTTTGTATATTGTAAGAGTTATACTTAGAGGCTGATGCAAACAAGGAGTTCTCAACATGCATATATGAAGTACATAGAAAGTTACTTCGAAAGATTTTATATAGCACAAGAAATTTCACTAAGTATCAAATCTTCAGAAGCCAAAAGACCATTTCTTCCGAAGCTAAAAATGAAGTCTTTTGAAGCTTCAAGACAAAGTCTTCCAAAGCTAAAAGACTGATTTCTTCTTAACACAGAGAATACATGCTTTCTCTAACTCACTTGATAAAAGTTGGACCACTTTTTGTTTCCATCTCTAAAGACTCACCAACTTATACAAGTTTGTGAAAAGCCCATACTTTTGTCAACTTAGATTAAGGTCTTGGAGTCTGCAACTTTTTACTTTTGTACTTTTATGTATTAGATAAGGATGTGAACTATGACATGTCATAGTCACTAGTCAAAAGGTAATCTGCCTTTTGACTTTAAATTGATCTTGTTGTCTAGATTAGTGTTTACAGCTAGACTTCAAAGTATGGCTGACTGTAGGATGTAGTATAAAGTATCTCAAGTACCAGTCTTTAGGACTAAGCCTTGTAACATTTGTAAAAAAAATTGAGAGCAATATACATCATTCTTGAAAACCAAATACTTGTGTTCTTTGAATGAAGTAATTAAGAACACTTTTGCAAATAACAAAATTTGAGGGTGTGATGTAGTGTGGTGAAGTATGGTGTAATGTGACATAACAAAATATAAAATGAGAATTACATATTTTCCCCTATAAACTTAACAAATTACATACATACCAATTTAAATTTTTAATTACATATATCCCCTTCGATTTGGTTGTCGAGACTCGATCAAAAACAAGTTAATTTATCGGTCTTAGCTACCTTTATTATGTAAGGGTAAGTAAGGTCGTCTCCATAGGGAATATATGGAAAGTATTTAACGATTGCAACTCAATTAACGTAAAGACAAAAACTTTGAACAAAGATTAAATCTTTGAATGAAGTAATTAAGAACACTTTTGCAAATAAAAACAAACTTTGAAACGAAATTGATTAAATAGTAAGAAACAATCACTTCCGGGTTTCAAGTTCTAAAAAGATCAATGGGTTATCAAGTGTACTTTAGGGTTGCATAATACGACTCAAGATTTTAGCTTTTGATCAAGTGATAACCAAGGAACAATCTTTTAAGACTCGTTCATTCACAAGGTTACCAATTCATCTATATCAAGTTATCTACTACTCTCAATGAGCTAACGATGCAAGGAAACAGAAAACTGATGATAAAGCAAATAACTTTCTTTATAAACAAATTGTTTAACTCCATCAAAACTTTCAATTACATTTAATCACCAAGTGTTTAACCAAAAAACCCTAAGTATGAGTAACCATCTCACTTGTAAAGAACTATCCACCCGAAAGCAATCAAGAAGGATCTAGCCATGCATTATCTTCATTATGCCTTCGATCTTGAATTGGAGAATGTTTGTGGATGATTTTGGGAGATATGGAACACCAAAAATCGGCTTAGAATCTTCAAGAATTGAGCTTGGAAAGTAGTTCTTCGAATTAGGGTTAAATTGTGTTTAAATAGCTTGAAATTCCATAAAATCCGGAGTTTGTTAGACCACCGGCGTACCTCAGCTTCTATACGCCCAACTTTCTGTAAGTTTTGCCAAATACGCCCGCCCATACGCTGACCGAAGTATCATACGCCCATACCCGGCAAACCATACGTCGGTGTTGGGTTTTCTGGGCCTTTTTTGTAACTTTCAATATTTTCAACTCCAGTCCTTGTATTTCCATATTTTGCTCCTTTTTCTCCAAAACAAGCCTTCTTTAGCTTCAATCCCTAAAATCAAAACACAACCAAAGTGAACTTATTTCACAATAATCATGATGTAAAATCAAGCATTTAGATCAAATAAACACTAAAATTCTGACTAGTGATTACATCCCATACTTAACCTTTTGCTTGTCCTCAAGCAAAGCTCAATTGTAATTTATAAAACCATCTTTGCAAATACATATTACTAATCACTTATCAAGGCTCAGTTAAGGTCCAAGGTCATACCCTTATCATCAAGACTTAATTGTTCAATAGATTTACATTCTAGCAAGTCAATTGTAAGTAATTAAACTAGGAAATCACCCAACTAAGCTTGATGTGCCTTTGATTTTTAGTCTCATGTACACACCCCTCACAATAATTCACTCCTCTAGGTTTATTTTTTGGACTAGTAAAATATGCACTAGTGTAATCACTCAATAAACCATTATACCATCTTGTCCACATAAGCTTGTATAGCAATCACGCTTCCATCACTCGCATAGACCTTGCACATATCTAAAGGACTTATGGGTTTTTGGGCTTAGGTAAAGGTAGGTGATTTTTGGCTTTTGAGTGGCTACACATACACAAAAGAGACCAAACCATTAAACAATTCTTATTAACATAACTAACAGAGCTCGATCACTTTGATCCATTCTAAACAACTGCCTCTTTTTTTCATAATATAAGCTTGACTTTGGATGCTCTTTTACTTTGAACGGTTTTCACGGTTGGTTATTAACTAACAACTTGGGGTTTATATATCGGGTTTAACAAAAGAATGGTTTAAGGCTCGATGTGGCTACTAAGGGTTAGGATGGATAACAATAAACAACGATAACAAGTAAAGGGGTTCCTAACTTGACTTTTTTCATTTATGTGCAAACGCCTTGCTTATGGTCTTGGCATGTATAAAACCATACAAGTTCTGCAACAAGAGTAGTATATGGCCTACCCTCAACAAATGAATATATATTATTATGTTTTAAGTAATAGGCTCAACATCTCACCAAATAGGAATTTAGGCTACCGATATGCACATGAGTTTATTATATCAAAAGCTTGTTAACCCTAATCAGGCATCCTTAACATTTTCAAAAATGACCTGCTAGAAATACTTTATCACGCAACTTAAAGAATATGATCATGACCTAGGACCTACACAAATCTTTTGATAAGCAACAAGCTAAGGATTTACATTGAAATTTTTAGTCTTTAAACACAATAAACTTCACTTGAAGATTTGCAAAAAGAATTTTAATATTTTAACTTATTCTGAAAACTTTTACCATTTTAACTTTTTCTGAAAACTTTTACCACTCATCCCCACACTTGAGATACAATGTCCTCAATGTATGGTGATTAATCTCATGACACAAAGACAACCATAATTAGAATTTCACTGACTTAACATTCAAAGTTACCAATCATGCCCCCCCCCCCCTTCATCATCCATCCTCTTAATATAATTATTTAATAAGTTGTCTAAGTCACACGAACAATATTATTCATAACTAGGGTCATCATATGGATCATCAACCTGCGGTGGTGGTAGTGGTGGCCCGAACCATTCGGTTATCAGAATCTGCATTTGATGAAAGCTATATGGATCGGTGGTTCCTTCTGTTAGTGGCTCTTGTGGTTGTAGAGGAACCCACTGAGATGGTTGCGATGCTGGATACGGGTAGATTGCCTGCCCATCATAGATACCCGTTTGGCTCCAATCTGTTTCTCTTAGGTAAGGCACGTATTCTCTGCCTGCATATAAATCATGATAATGCCTTTGTTGAGTTAGATCATTGTACCTTTGGTTGAGAAACAACTAATGCTGATGCTCCTGATTTCTTGCATATAAATTTTGTCTTTCCATTGCCTCCCGCTGCAATGCCATCGCCTCTTCATGTCTGTCTTTTGCAAAGATTGATTCTCAGTTAGTCATGTCACATTGGTATTGAGAAATTGCAGACCATTTCCCATACTCATTTGGCCTCATCCTCCTCATTCTTTCCTCTACTGATGGAGCTTCAGATGGTCTTCGGATGGGAATGGGTGTGTGCTCCGAGCCATCCCCTTTTTCAGTAAATCCTTCATCTTCCTCATTCTTATCGTCTTCTTCTTCATCATCATCTTCTGATGACATGGGCTCTAGCGCTTCACCTGGTTGTAGGGGTGGGGCATTTGACCTCCTTCCTATGAGTACTTCCTTGGTTGTTTTATCCTTCAACATGACTTGGGTGTTGGTCTTCTTGTAGTACCAAGACAGCTTGCTGAATTTGTCAACCATAAAGAACTTGTGTGGTTTGACAATATATTGTGTGTTTTTTCCCAACACCCCTTGTGTTCTTATAAGAGCTGTGATCAGTTGGCAATAGGGGATCATTTTCTTATCTGCACTCTCCCTACTATCCCAAACATTCATTAAGATTAAGTGCCTTAGTGAGAGCAACCTTCGTCCAGTTAACAAAGCATGTATTATGTGCACATCCGTTTTCCTAATGGTGTTCTTGTCTCCCAGCTTTGGTATTATGTTAAACATGCTGATCATGTTCAAGATTTTTGGCATGATATGCATCTAAGTCCCTACAAACTGACCCCCTGCATTGTCTACGAATATGTCATGTAATATGGCCATGTCTTCTTGGGTGCTAAACTCACTGTTCTAAATGAATGCTTCAAGAGGGTATTCGTACTGATTTGATGGTCTTGAATCAAAATTCACCACTTATCGGATGGTGTCGAAGGACATGATCATTTCTTTTCTTCCTACCCACCCCCTAAGAGTGGTTGTATGAGGGGGGTTGTCACCATCCTCCCTCTCTAATGTTGACATCCATTCCAGAATTGCCTTGCTTGGAATCTTGTCAATATGGCCTTCATCATGAAATGTCAATGCTGCTTCCCATCCTAACCTCTTAAACTTTTCCACTACCCCCAAAGTCTCAAAGTCTTCCAAAAGTGCAGCCCGTTCACAAACATATATGTTATCGATGTTTTTCACCCCCTTTTCAATTTTCCCATGCAAAGCTCCTTTTGCCATCGTGGGTCATGCTCGGGTAGCTTTTTGGCACGAGTGAGGCTTGGTCTTGAGGCCCTACCTTAATTGGCCAGTGTCATGTCTTCATCTTGCAACTCACCTTGACTTTGCTTCTTTTGTTTCTTTGAAGATCTTGATGATTCAGGTTGTTTACCCTTTGACTTGCTCCTGAAAAGATGCATAGTTCCTGCAACACACAATACCATAATTACTTTAAGATTTCTAAGTGTTGGGCCAACCTTTGTGCATTGGTTCCTTAGTGTGTTTTCATGGTTTCATGGTCCCTTTGACATCTTATGATTGTGACATTTATTATCATGAAAACATACTTTTATTTCATTACATGCAATTTCCCACTTGAGTCACGTTTGTTTAAATATGGTGTTCATGTGAAATTCTCAATTCAAGTTTTGCCATAGGTTGTCCCAACACAATCAAGATCCTAACTTTCTATCCCAAAATTCATCCTTTTTAATGTATATAAGCACCTATCACTCCTAAGGATGTAACAATATGATCTATACTTACATTCATATCCATATATAAAGGAATCACTTATAAATCATCCTATAATGAGTTATGACTCATGAAACTTGAATTTAGTGACAGAAAACATACCTGAAAGATGTTAAAACCTTGAAAGTATTGAACTTGTCTTGAATTGCAAAAACCCCCCAAATTACCCGAATTTCACCCTTCTTAAATCTTAAAAATGCTTGTGAGATTTAAAAATCTAAACTAAGCTTTGTGATCCTCTCAAAAAATTATCCGAAATGCACACCAAAAACGTTTGATTTGGTTGAAAATTGAGGGAATTGTGTTTGGTGGAAGTTAGGGTTCTTGATGAAAAGGAGAGGGTTTTGGGTGTAGAGAATGAAGATATGGTGAAAAAATGGGTAGATTGGGTGCTTTAATTCATGGGTGGAATGTTAAATGGGGATGTATGGTTGAAAATTGGACAACAAAAGTAAAAGAAATGCCTGGCTGATGGGCGGCGTATGATACACCCATTTTTAGGCGTACCATACGCCGGTTGCCTTATGGAGGGGAGTATGGGGGAGCGTATTGTGCAAATTTTTCAGCATGTTTTTCGAAGGGCGGCGTATGATACGCCTACCCCCGGCGTACCATATGCCAGTAAGTGCCAAAATTTGCCCTATTTGCTTAATCGTTTTACTTGTTTATCCCGCCACCCCCCGTGTAGTCGTGCTTCGTCTCGAGGCACATAAAGGACATAGAACATAACTGAGTTTTGTTTTCAATCCCCACACTTGTGGTTGACCGTTGATTCGATGTGACTTAAGGGAACTGCGATAGAATCGCTAATAATGCACTTGATGAGAAAACAACATAAATAACATAAAACACAGAAAGAAAAATTTGGATAATAAAAACTAAGCTCACTGTTGTAGGAATCACAGTTGTATTTAGTGTATGCAACAAGCCTTCAAACCCCTCTGTAATCCCAAGTGGACGAGTTATAGTCTCGCTAATAAGCCTTCAAACCCACAAAGTGCGCGGGTTGCCTCTCGTTAGCGCTAAGTTTAAAGTCTTCAGCCTGACTTGTTACCTTGTTTGTTTACTTAGGGAGAAGGTTCTCCAACGTGCTTAATAAAAAGTTTTCAGATACGTGAGATGGTCCATTGATATCATTGGCTTTCAAATATGATTTTAGACGATGATCATTCACCACTTGGCAGAGATGATCCTCCAAATCCTCAATTTTCACATCCCCATAGTTTCCAACACGCGTAACAAGGTATGGACCTGTCCATTTGCTTTTGAGTTTCCCGGGGAAGAGTTTTAACCGAGAATTGTATAGCCACACTTTATGTCCTTCTTCGAAAGTCTTTTTCCTTATATTCGTGTCATGCACTGCTTTCATTTTCTCTTTATAGGCGAAGGTGCATTCGTAAGCTTTGTCTCGCAATTCTTCCAACTCACATATGTGAAGCTTTCTTGCTTTACTTGCAACATCATAATCCATGTTAACATTCTTAATAGCCCATAAAGGTCGGTGAGCTAATTCAACAGGTAGATGACATCCTTTACCATAGACCAATCTATAAGGTGTTGTGCCAATAAGGGTTTTGTAAGCCATGTGATACACCCATAAGGCATCATCCAACTTCGTGGACCAATCCTTATGGTCGGCTCGCACAGTTTTCTGTAAAATTTCTTTAATTTGCCTATTAGACACCTCTACTTGACCACTTGTTTAAGGGTGATAAGGCGTGGCAACTCGATGATCAACTCTATACCGTTTAAGCAATTTGCCAAATTTAAAGTTTTTAAAGTGTGATCCCCCATCACTGATGATCACACAAGGGATTCCAAATAGTGAAAATATGTTTGATTGAATGAATTTGCAAACTACAGCATGATCATTTGTCTTGGTGGCGATGGCCTCAACCCATTTTGACATATAATCAACCGTCACCAAAATGTATAAATTGCCATACGAATTAGGGAAGGGTCCCATGAAATCGATTCCCCAAACATCGAAAATGTCAACTACGAGAATCAGTTGCATGGGCATCTTATTCCGTTTGGAAACACTTCCCATCTTTTGACAATTTATGCAGCTTTTTGAGAATTCAAAGGAAACTTTAAACAGAGTGGGCCAATAAAGTCCACATGATAATACTTTATGCCCTGTTTTCTGGCCACTAAAGTGGCCACCACATGCAGATGCATGCAGATTTCCCAACACCGATTGTATTTCATCTTCTGGTATACATCGTCTGATAATTTGATCCGCCCCACTTTAAACAAATCTGGTTCATCCCATATGTAATGTTTTGCTTGTGCCATGAATTGTTGCTTTTTCTTCTTAGTCCAATGGTCGGGGAGTGTACCTGCAGCCAAATAATTAGCAAAGTTAGCATATCATGGAATGGTTGAAATAGATAATAAGTGTTCATCTGGGAATGTTTCTTTAATTTCTTCATTCTGAATATCGCTTTGATGCACGACACGTGACAGATGGTCGGCTACCACATTGTCACTTCCTTTCTTATCACGAATTTCCAAGTTAAATTCTTGTAACAGGAGAATCCATCGAATTAGCCTTGGTTTAGCATCCTTCTTTTCCATCAAATATCGCACTACACTGTGATCAGAATAAATAATAACTTTACTTCCCCAAATATACGATCAAAACTTATCTAAGTCATACACTACCGCAAGTAACTCTTTTTCCGTAGTGGTATAGTTTAATTATGCACCCGAAAGAGTTTTACTTGCATAATATATAGCTACTGGTTTCTTATCCACCCGTTGTCCTAAAACTACCCCTACCGCATAATCACTTGATCGCACATAAATTCAAAAGGTAAAGACCAATTTGGTGATTGTAAGATTGGAGCCTCAATTACTTTTTGTTTTAACACATTAAAAGCTTGGACACACTCTTCATCAAACACAAAGGGAACATCTTTTAGAAGGAGATTACATAAGGGTTTTGTAATGACACTAAAGTCTTTTATAAATCTTAGATAAAAACTAGCATGCCCTAGGAAAGATCGTACCCCTTTTATGCTAGTAGGTGAAGGTAAGGTAGAGATCACTTGAATTTTAGCGTGATCTACCTCAATTCCCCGACTAGAAATAACATGTCTTAACACAATTCCTTCTTGAACCATAAAGTGACTTTTTTCCCAACTTAAAACCAAGTTTGTTTCATCACATCGTTTTAATACTTTTGTTAATTAAGCTAAGCATGACTCAAAAGATGTGCCGAAAATAGAAAAATCATCCATGAAGATCTCCAATGACTGCTCGACCATATCTGAAAAGATACTCATCATACACCTTTGAAAGGTGGTCGGGGCATTACATACTCCAAATGGCATCCGCCTAAACACGAATGTCCCATATGGGAAAGTAAAGGTAGTCTTTTGTTGATCGTCAGGATGAATGGCAATTTGATTATACCCCAAATACCCATCTAGAAAACAGTAATAATTTTTAACCTATGAGCTTTTCTACTATCTGATCAATAAATGGTAATGGGAAATGATCCTTGGACGTTGCTGCATTCAATTTTCTATAATCAATACAAATGCGCCACCCAGTTACCAGCCGAGTGGCTACCTCGTTACCTTGGTCATCTTTCACAATCTGAATGCCCACCTTCTTTGGAACTATATGTGTTGGACTTACCCATGTGCTATCCGAGATTGGGTAAATAATTCTTGCATCAAGCCACTTCAATGCTTCTTTTTTAACAACTTCCCTCATGTGAGGGTTTAACCTCCGTTGTGTGTCACGTGATTGTTGCTTTATGAGCAATTAGTACTTCCATCAAAGCCTCCTCTTGATCCTTCGTCAGATTGGATTCAATGATCACCGGTAAAGTCTTGTTATCACCTACAAAAGCATATTTCAAATGTTTAGGTAATTCCTTTAGTTCCACTTGTGGTGGTGAAATTAATGACGGTTTTAAATGAGTATCGATATGCTCTGGTAAGCTTTCAAATTAATGTGTCCATGTTGGTTTGCCTTCTTTCATTACCTTCACCTTACATTCCTATTCTTGTACTTCTAAGTCAATATCCAACATTTCTTCTTCCCAGTTACATAAAACAAACAACTCTGTGGTGCTATCCTTATTTTCATGAGCATGGCACTCGTCAATTATGTCCATCATGAAACATTCATCATTGAATATCATTTTTGGAACAGATGAAAATACATTTAATCTTAACCTTCTGTTACCAAATGCCATGTCTACTATGCCAGTCATACAATTGATTAAGCATTGGGCAGTTTTCAAGAATGGTCTTCCCAAAATAACATTAGGTTGATTATCAATTGTAAGACTTGCATAGTCTAACACAAGAAAGTCCACTGGGTAATAGAAGTCTTCCACCTTTACTATCACATCAGTTACTATTCCATGCAGAAGTTTAAGGAATAAATCAGCTAAGACCACGGTAGTGTCTAGTTTTTGCAATGGTCCAAACTCATATTGATCATATAAACTTCCGGGTAAAATACTAACACTTGCTCCAAGATCAAGGAGGGCTTTATTAATTTTAAAGTCACCAACTTGGATTGAAATTAAAGGTGCTCTAGGATCTTGAAGTTTTGATGGAAGTGTACCCGATAAAACGGCATTAACATTATCAGTAAAATCAAGTAGTTTTGGTAATTTATGTTGTCGTTTTTGGGTACATAAGTCCTTCAAGTATTTGGCATAAGCTTGAACTTGATTAATTGCATATATTAATGGAAGATTAATTTTTTACTTGTTTAAAAATTTCCCAAATCTCATCTTGTTAAGGCCCTTGTTTTTTAGAAAGTGGTTTATTAGGTTTTGTTAAAGCTAAGGGATAAGGGATGGTATTGCTCTTCATCCTTATTCCTTGAGAAGAGGATGTGTTCGGTTTTTCTTTTTCCTTAATTGGTTCATGAAAAGTTACTTTCTTTGTTGTTTCATGTGTTTCGGGTTCCGAATCACTATCGCTTTCACCATTTTCACCAAGGTCAACCACCACTCCCTCTTTCAATGGTGGTGGTGGTACAACCTTGTTGTCATAAGTCTTACCACTCTTTAAGATACTTACTTGGCCCACATGAGAGTTCTTTGAGGTTGAAGCATGATGTTGAGGATTCTTCGTTGTGTCACTTGGAAGCTTCCCAATTTCTCTTCCAGACAATTGTTCAGCTAGTTGTCCTAGTTTCTTGGCAATAGCTTCATTAGTCTTCTCTTGCACTTCTTTGAATTGCTTGAATTCCTTCATGTCTTTTGCTAAGTCCTAAATTGCTGTTAGAATCGCATTGTCATTGCCACTATGAGTTGATGGCCCTTGTTGATTCCTTTGTTGGTAATGACCTCCTTGTTGGTAATTCCCTTAATTGTAGTTGTTTCTTTAATAGCCTCCTTGATTGTAGTTTTGTTGTTGGCCTTGGTATTGGTTGTTCCCTTGAGTTTGTACCTGAAAAGGAGGATTCAATTGGTTAGTATTATTACCATATCTAAGATTTGGATGATTTCTAAGTCTGGGGTGATAGGTGTTGGAATTTATATCAAATGTCTTCCTTTCTCCTTGTCCTTGTATTTGATGTATTTCTTCATTTTTTCCCAAATTCAAATAGCACGTAACTGACGTGTGACCAATGTCATTACACATGTCACACACTTCATATTCACTAGATATATGTGCCACACCACTCTTTCCAAATTTAAGATTTGCAATTTCTCGTTCCAAAACTACAATTCTATCCATGGCCACCTGATCATTCACCATCTTTACATTTGCACCTCTTGACCTTCGACTTGATTGGGCACGTTTTTTAGATTTCACACTCATCCGTTCTAATATGTTCTAATCATTATCCTCATGATTCAATGTAAATGTACCCGCACTTGTAGAGTTCACATCTCTTGCATCCTCCGGTGATAACCCATCATAGAATGCTGAGGTCAACTCCCACTTAGCTATCCCATGATATGGACAAGTTTGCAACATCTCCTTGAATCAGTGAAAAGCTTCATGGAACTATACCCCCGGTTGTTGTGTAAAACCTAGAATGGCCTGCCTTGCATCACTTGTTCTTTGAGACGTATAATATTCATCTAAAAATAATTGGTGCATTTGAACCCATGTGTGAATACTCGTAGAAGGAAGAGATAAAAACCACTGCATGGCTTTGTCTTTGAGTGTAAATTGAAAGAGGACCAACTTAACTTCATCTGGTGAGAAACCTTGGCCACCTATGGTACTATAAGATGCCTCAAATTCTGATATGTGCAAATATGTTTCTTCGGTTGCCATCCCATGGAAATGAGGAAGAATTCCTAAACACTGTGGTCTAACCTCAAAAGCTCTCCCTCGTTGTGTTGGTGGAACTATATGAGATGAGTTGATAGCAATAGCGGGGCGGAAGTGACTGTCCACTCTGTATGTAGGTACATAATATGGAGCTCCTGGGTTTGCTGGTGTACCATTAAATGGTTGACCTCCCAAATTGTGAAAATTAGGGGCTTGGGCATAACCATCGTGGTCTTGATTTGGCTGACGGTTCTGATAACCTGGTTGATTTCCATTATGTTCAAAATTATGTTGAATTGGACCATCCATATCTTCCTGATCTTCAATCCATTCCAACACATAATTAGTGTGATGACTTCCTTCCACTGAAAACCATTCCTCATTGCTATGATGACTACCTTCTCCGTTATGTTGAAAACTTGGATTACGAACCCAAAAGTTTGGCATCGGTTGGAAATTTACGGGAGGAGGTTGGTGTTGCACACCTTGATTTACAGGGATCGGCCCCTGAGGTTGAGGTTGCACAGGTTGTGGTCGAGGTGGAGGATCATCAGGTTGAGGGAACACAGGTAATGGAATATCTCCCAAGGGTTTGTTGGGTTGTGGTACTCCTTCATTTTCTAGATTGTTCATCATTCTTGATTGGTTACTTTTAGCCGTTCTTGGAAGTCAACTTAGAATCCGATGAGCTATTGCTGATGATGTACCTTCTTCCGATCTTGTTTGACCACGAATTTAAGAAGTCCTTGAAGTTGATGCTTTGTGGAACACCCGATCTTTCTTGAAGTCTTCTCGATCTCTGGATCAAATTGAAATGGTGAGGTCCTTCCTAAAAATCTTGTATGCATTAACATAATGGTTACCTGCAAACAAGAAAACACAAAATACCTCTATAATACTGAACAAGAAAACAAATAAAAAAAATACAGAAAAGTAAAATCTTTTTGTTTTTTTTATAAATTTTTAAGAAAGAAAATAAAAACTATTAAACACTAAGCACACTAAATCCTCGGCAACGACGCCATTTTGATCTGGTTGTCCAGACTCGATAAAAAACAAGTTAATTTATCGGTCTTAGCTACCTTTATTATGTAAGGGTAAGTAAGGTCGTCTCCATAGGAAATATGTGGAAAGTGTTTAACGATTGCAACTCAATTAACGTAAAGAAAAAAACTTTGAACTAAAGATTAAAACTTTGAATGAAGTCATTAAGAACACTTTTGCAAAAAACAACAAACTTTGAAACGAATTTGATTAAATAGTAAGAAACAATCACTTCTGGGTTTCAAGTTCTATAAGATCAATGGGTTATTAAGTGTACTTTAGGGTTAAATAACACAACTCAAGATTTTAGCTTTTGATCAAGTGATAACCAAAGAACAATCTTTTAAGACTCGTTCATTCACAAGGTTACCAATTCATCTATATCAAGATATCTACTACTCTCAATGAGCTAACGATGCTAGGAAACCGAAAACTGATGATAAAGCAAATAACTTTCTTTATAAACAAATTGTTTAACTCCATCAAAACCTTCAATTACATTCAATCACCAAGTGTTTAACCTAAAAACCCTAAGTATGACTAACCATCTCAATTGTAAATAACTATCCACCCGAAAGCAATCAAGAAGGATCTAACCACGCATCATCTTCATTATGCCTTCGATCTTGAATTGGAGAATGTTTGTGGATGATTTGGGGAGCTTTGGAACACCAAAAATTGGATTAGAATCGTCAAGAATAGAGCTTGGAAAGTTGTTCTTCGAATTAGGGTTGAATTGTGTTTAAATAGCTTGAAATTCCACAAAATCCAAAGTTTGTTAGACCACCGGCGTATGATACGCCCAGGGTTGGCGTATCATACGCCCCCCTCAACTTCCATACGCCCAACTTTCTATAATTTTTGTCAAATACGCCGCTAATACGCTGACCAGCGTATCATACGCCCATACCTGGCATACCATACTCCAGTGTAGGGTTATCTGGGCCTTTTTTATAACTTTCACTATTTTCAACTCAGGTCCTTGTATTTCCACATTTTGCTCTTTTTCTCCAAAACAAGCCTTCTTTAGCTTCAATTCCTACAAATCAAAACACAACCAAAGTGAACTTGTTTCACAATAATCATGATGTAAAATCAAGCATTTAGATCAAATAAACACTAAAATTCTAACTCGTGATCACCCTTACAAAACTTAGTCATTTAGATATATACCCAAATTAAAACTTTAATTACATATATCCCCTTCATTAAACATAAATATTACATATATACCCATTTAAATATATTTTAGAGTACATTATCATTTGTATGCCTAACGTTTGTCCATTTTAACCGTTTGCATCCCTATAGTTTCAAAGCCTCGATTTTCATGCCTGACGTTTATATTTTTCCATTTGCATCACCAATGTTTATATTATGTAACCATTTGAATTTAAATGACTAACGATGTTAGTAAAGTCTGTTAACAGACCCCACATCATTTGTCCATATAAGGGTATTTTTGTTATTTTCTTTTAATCCTATTTTTTTTTATTTCATAATTCCATCAATTTCTGTTTACATCAACCTCATCATCTAAACCATCACCACCACTACCAACTACACCTACCAGCCCAACCATCACCACCAACCATTTCCACCAGCCACTTAACCTTACCCCACTTTTAATCACAACCTACCCAACCACCACAATCACAACCCAGTACCCATTTCGACACCACCAACCATCACCTCCAACCACCACCACCACCATCTCAACCCCTTTTCTTTAAATTTGCGAGAGAGTTGAGCGAGAGAGAGAGAGAGAGTGAGTGAGTGATGATGGTGGTGGTGGGCAGTTTCATGTGTTTCTTCAACCACCATTATCATATAAGCCTCTTTCTCTAGATCTACAAGAAAAAAGAGAGGAGAAAGAAAATGATGGTGGTAGTGGTGGTGGTGGTGGTGGGCGGTTTCATGTGTTTCTTCAACCACCACCGCTATCTCAGTCCCTTTTCTCCAAATTTGTGGGAGATAGGAGAGGAGAGAGAAAGAGCGACGATGGTGGTGGTTACATGGTGAGCGACGATGCGTGGTGGTGGTGGTGGTCTGGTGGTGGTGGTCTGGTGGTGGTGCGGTGGTGGCGGCGGTGGAGGAGGAAACCACGAAAGAGATAGAGAGAAGAAAGAGCGAGGGTGACAATGGTGGTTAGTGGTTACATGGCAAGGGGCGGTGGTGGTGGTTGTGATCTAGCAGTGGCGGTGGCGGTGGCGGTGAAAGTGGACTACCTGGAAAGAGAGAGAGATGGTAGGTGGAGGTAAGGTTGATGATGATTATTGTGTTAGTCACAACAGATGTGGGGGTGGGTTTTAATAAAATAGGAACTAAGGGAATTTTTGTCAATTTACAGAAAACTAACGGTTAAATCTAACGGCGTCAAGGTTAGGAATCAAATGAAGAAAAAAAATAAAACATTAGGGGGTAAATCGAGGCTTTAACACTATAGGGATGTAAATGGTTAAACTGAAAAAACGTCAGGGATGCAAATGGTAATTTTCTCTATATTTTATTAATAATAATAAATTTATAATTACTATTTTGCTCTTATTTACTAAAACTGTAAAATGATGCATTTGCTCAAGTCTTAATTAGTTTTTTTTCACTAATATTTGATTTTTAATGAGATGATTACAATGCTGCTTGAAAAAATCCATATCAATCCATTTCTTCTATAAGAGTATTTTTTCATATTTTGCTATTAACGTTTCTTACTTTATACTATGTTTATTTTTTGATAGTGACATTCCTCGGTTCACGTACGAGATACTTTCAATCCTGTCATGCAACACGATCCAAAAACATATTTTTTCTTGTTTTTGCGTGACGAGTAATTATCCGGTCTTAGATCCAGCTTTTGCACAAGTTTAATTCAAAAACCGACATACCTAAACCTTCTCGTGAATCTATTCAAGTAACTCGGAGCTACTAGTAACTGACTCGGAATAGACACAAACTAATTATGTTGGAATTCTCTCATCACCATCCACCATCCACCATCCATATCGCATGCACTGTATACTAGTAGTCGAAAAAAGTAACTGGTAAAGAAATGTGTTCTGGCAAATTTCTACATGCAACTTCGAAAATAATATTTAAAGACAGATAAATGTTAGAAGAGATAATTTTTTACATTGCAGGTTGAAAATTCAACCAAATCAGGGTTTTCCAACCAATTATGTTTTCCCGCCCTCCAGCAGCTGTTACGCTACAGTTAGTTAGAGTCTGTTTTGAGTTCGTTTCAAGCTATCATTTGATTCACGAAAAGGTTTAAGTTCGTCAGTTTTTGAGCTAAAGTGTGCACAAACAGGATTTGAGATAAGACAATTGCTCGTGACACAAAAATGGAAAAATGTATGTGTTTGGATAATGTTGCATAAAAGGATTAGGAGTGTCTCTATGCGAACAAGAAAATGTTAACATCACAAGGTAAATTAGTTAAATAAAACAAAAAGAATGTAAAAAAAGTTCGTATAGAAACATTAACAAATAATTAAAACTTAAAAGTTAGTAAGAAAAAAAAAGAAAAATATAGTTTTATAGTTTGATAAAAATAAGAGTAAAATACTACTTAGACAATTTATTGTTAATAAAATAATCAAATGGGTGAATATGTGATAATTATGTTTAATAAAAGGCATATATGTAATTATAATTTTAATTTGGGTATATACGTAATTGACCAAGTTTTAGAAAGAAATATATGTAATTAAAATTTTAAATTAGATATATATGTAATTAATTAAGTTTAAAGGAAAAATATGTAATTCTTTCAAATTTAAATTGGTAAATATATGGTGTGATGTAATGTGCTCTCTCCATCCTCAATCAACTCAAGAACTATAAATGTTATGTTTATATATGATTTTAAACTGTACTTGTAATTTTTCAAATCTAAGTATCAAAATCATTATTTAAATATATCATAGAGACTATTTAAAAATAAGCAAAATAGATCAAACTAAAACACAACATGACTTTGAATGTGTTCATGTTAGTTAATATAGTCATGTTCAGTTTCAACCTGTTAATCAAAATCCTTCGATTCACTTCATAATTCTATAAAATTGATAATTGGAGTCTATGAGGTATACAGTTCTGTTAAATTTCAAAAACACCCCTCAACGATTTACACTTGCCATAAACAAACCCCAAACTATTCTCCTATCACTATTTTATCCCAAAGTTAACTCAACATGAAAATTTTCTCCCAAAAACTAGCAATCAATTTGTCTACAACAAACAATTGTGCTGCTATATTCTTACAGAACTTCATGGTCGCCACATGGTCTTTTGGACACACAGAATGCCCTCTTGGTTCTGAACAAATGCCAATCGGATTTCCCAGTGTAAACTTTTGAATATTTCTTCTAATGATTTAATTATTGGCGCCTTGTCACGTATGATGGCCCAACCACCAGGTCTTGATATGCGATCCATCTCAGCGACTATGGTTACTGCTTTCTTACACCTGCAAAATAAATTCTCGCGTTCTAAGATGGTCTATAGAGGTGACAAATTTCAGCCTGTTTACTTTTGAATGGTTTATTTGGGTTATGTTTTATCTGTAATGACATGATCCGGTGGTTAATTTTTATCAAGGAAAAGCAAGCTAGTAAGGAAAAGGTTTCAAAAGTACTATAATGTCTGTTCTTAATTCGATAAATCAGATATTGTAATTTGTAAAAGTATAATGCCTGACCCAAACATCATTACCTATTTTGACCCAAACCCGTTTTGACCGCTTACCCAGCAGTCCAGCCTGCCCATATCAATGCCTCTAAAAGTCTATACTTCATATGAACAAAAGCTTAAAAGAGGAAGCAACTTTAAACCATCTGCAAATTGTTGTTCAGTTAAGATGATGTATATGTTATATATGGGGAAGGAATCGAGAATGAGTTATGATGTTAAAAAAGTATGATATTTTATTTGTTTCTGTTTAAAGTCAAGAAATCGGAGAACAAAAGTAAGATTTGTGGGAGAAAATAGATTGAAAAGAACCTGTTCTTAATCCTGGAGAAAAGATGATCAGCATGCAAAAGGTCATATGATCTTGGGTAAGTACCAAAAGATTCACACCAATCATGATAAATGCCAACAAGCCCGCGCTCAAATATTAAGGGGAGCGTGTCAGCTGCATACACGGGAACCACATTCATCACCCAAACCTTTTGTTCCAACAGAGCAGCTGCAAAACTGTAATGCCATAATGCACTCAGCAAAAAAATAAAAAGATAACTGAAAGTAGAACGGGCCAAAAGGTTAAAAGTCGTCAAAAGTGTATTTTCCATGCATCAGATCTTCTAAATCATTTTGTTCAGAAAATTAGATTAGTACCAAAACAACAGAATTTTTCTAATCATATATGACACAGTAACCATTTATGAAAAAAAGGTTTTAACATTTCTGGAGATTATTACCAACCCCACCTGATCAGTTCAACCTGAAGAAAAAAACATTGACCGTTTGGATCCACGTGCCACCTGTAGCTAGCACATAATACTATATGATTCATACCTTCCGAAAATCGCATGCATGTCCATTACATTCCGGATAGTTGACCAGTTGATACCCATTCCAGTCAGGTATGACTTTTCAAAAATAGCTTTCCAATGCTCGGTGTCTGAAACCAACTTATCTCTATTGTTCATCCAGTCAGGGAACGTATGAAGCCTTTTGGGCCATTCCTCAGGCCACTCTGTCCCTCTCTCTTCAATGGCAGACGGAATAGGATGCAAGCATGAATGTATGGGAACATACCTGATTCAACAAAGATCAATAGATTTATTTGTATTACTTTAAAGATAAAGTTTTTACATCAAAGTGCATATTTCAATTAGATAAGTGATTATGTGGGTAAATACTATTTAACTGTTAGAGGTTTACTGTCATATATATGAGCTTACCAAGCAGCATCTGGATTCTCATTTTCTTTGCACATGGGAGGAACCTTCTTTCTTCTTAGTGTGTATATTTCATTTGATTCGGGTTTTTGATATATTCTAACACCAATGTCACTGACATCATCAGTTTTATGAGCCAATATGTTCCAACCAAGTGATGCTGTCAGCTTCGACATAGCTGGACAAATGATAACCATATTTGATGAGAATAATGTTTATGTAGAGGTGGAAAAATGGGTCGGTGGCCAATATAAGTAACTTTAGGTATGAGCCAAGTTTGGTTGACCCGAAAACTTTTTGTCTAATGCCTTATTTTTCTATAGCTGGTGTATAAATTATGACTAACTTTGGGATAAAATGATTTAGGCTGACTTTTGACCATTTGACTCAGGTTCCTTTTAAACTAATTTCCTTTACCCGTTTGACCTGTTAGAGAAAAACTATAACCCTTATAGACCAATTCACAAGTAAAAGAGTTGAAATTGTCCTAATAAGAAAAAAAATGATTAAAACAAAACATATCTAGATAATGCAACATATCATGCGTGAAATTAACATGGGACAGACTGAAGCTGAAACCGAGAAGCAACCAAACTTTAATTCAAAGAAGGTTCTTTAAAGACAAGTACATCTTTAAAGACTATATAGACCAAAGTACCAAACCTTCATCATCTTCAATACTATCATGTTTACTTGACAAAATCAAGTACCCAGCAGGTCTTAGAATTCTATTCATCTCTATAAGCAGCTTACCACCTAAAAGGTACAAGAAAGCAAAACAACCAAATATATGAAAAAGATGGAAGTATATGGATTATTGCTAATAAAAGTAGATACAACAAAGACATTATTTGGTCAAAATAACTGAAAAAACAAACCGTTTGATTGCCAATGGATTTGGCATTCTCCACAATGTATAGTATCAAAGGTACCACTGGGAAAAGGTAACCTTCGGGTCCCAAAAGGGCTAACTATGGCTGGGAAACCACGCTCAAGGCTAACCTGAGCTAGATCAACAAGGTCATCCTTCAATCCTAGTGTAAGTGTAAATACATTTTTGTCAAAAAGAAATGCTCCAAAGCTTGAATCTTTACATCCAATGTCCAATATAGAGCGAATATTTTTTCCCCATTCAATGTCTGGTACTGTCTATTAATTTAACCAATACAAAGGAAAATAATATTAATTACCCTAATATGTTCGCAAAAACTTTTAAGCAACAAAAGATTTGAAGTACTTACCTCTTCAATAGATTCTAGATAATGGGCAATTCCACCTGTGAGTTCAGATTGATTTTGTGGGAAAGTGAGATATTCACCAGATTCCACCACCCAACTTTGAGTTTTAACAAATTGAGATAGCTTTGGGTGAGCCACATTACAATACCATATCTGCAATAGTTAAACTAGGTTATCAAATAATAAGGAAAACAGAACAATTATATATTACGTAAAGATACCTTCTCTCTACTCTCAGGCCAGCTAATGGGTGTTTGATATCCTTCACGTGGAAGGGGAACAAGACACATTAAGGGGTTCTTAGGGCAACTTCTCTCATGATGCCGGTAACTTTGAACTCGTTTTGAGGCAACTTCAATGTCAATACATGGAATATAGTTATGCTTACTCCTTGTATTACATAACTTCCACGAATATTCAGCCTTTGGATCAAATAATGGACCTTTAAACTTCTGCTTCTTTCTTCGTTTAGCATTTAATTCCTCACTCTCGTCAACCTGATCTAAATCAACTTCTGTACCAACTGAATCGCCATCCACAGTGTTTTCTCCTTCTTCACTTTCTCCTTCCTCGTCGTTTTCTTTCCCGTTTTCAGAATCTGACTCAGAAACCTCAGATCCTTTCTCATTTACTTCTATTTCCTCATGATCACCCCCTTTAACTATCTTCACACCCTTTTCTTCTTTCTTATAGTCTTTCGATCGATCAACATGATCTAACCCTAACGACCCATTAACCACTTTCTTCTCCTCCCTCTTCCCCAAATTCAAATCAGCCTCATTCTTGATTGGGGCAACAGAAGATTTGCTCTTTCTCAATTGCCCTCTTTCAGAAACCGGCTCAGCAATTTCACCAAAGGTGCTTCTTTGATACGTGATAGAAGAAGCTGAAGGGGAAAACATATACCACACAAAAACAAAACACAAACCCAAGATTGCCACAGATGCAAACTTTATACAAAACCCATATGACCTCTTCGCGTGTCGACCAAATCGAGCTATAGGCAAACCGATCTTCTTAAACCCCATCGACTTATTAACAAAAAAACTGAAAAAAAATCTAATCTTTTATACCCAATTCAATGAAGAGGCAAAAGAACAAACACTTGTGTGCATAAACGGATAGTGTAACGTTTACATTAACCAAAATGATGTACGGATCAAGAAGAATAAACAAAATCTTGAGAAATTAGTTGGTTACCCATTGAATCTTTAATCAAACTGCATTGAAATTGAGATGCAATTGATGACCCATATGGGTGATTAGCCTCCTTGCAGCTTGATTCACTTGTTTTCTTCCAAAATAAGTGGGATCGAATGTAATAACTTTGCGGTGAGATTGTAAAGGGATGTAAAGAGTCACCGAGAGTAGAAATGAGGTGTGTGGTCAAGTATAGTCGCACTCCCGACAAGGATGTCTTACGAGATCCGCATGCGTTTTGCATCTTACTACAGCAAATATTACTTCACTGGGAGTCTTGGGTTATGGTACAGGGGTAAGTAACTTTTTTTTGGACGGCAAAAAAGAATTATATATTCCTCAAATAACCATACAGAACAAACGTATAAATGTTTTATTAAAAGGCACCTGAAACATAAAGGGAAGAACCATCAATTTATAGACAATTTATACAAGATCCCCACATTAAACTCTCTTTTCATCATGTTTTCTACTAATAAAAATCCAAAGACTTTGTTGTTATCAATAATAGCCACGAAGAAACACGATTTTTAGTTGAACATGTCTTCATTTCTTGCCTTAGGGTAAAGTAACTTATTTTTTACAATATCCAAACCAGGTTCGGCCTATCCAAATTATTTGTGTCTCGGATTGGGCTATTCATGGGTCGGTTTGGGTTCAGACCGAATCAAACTTTATTTTGTGGTCTTTTTGGTTTTGGAAAAAAAGATGAGTTTTGATTAGTTCGGTTTCATAAATGGTTGTTTTGGGTTTTAATTGTTTTGGAAACCTAAAAAATAACCTAAAACTTAAACTATTATAAGTTATTAAAGATCTGGCAGGTAATGAAATTACGAGGTGTCGAGTTTGTTTGATTGTGACGCTAAACTTGATGAATATTTGATAAAAGAAACTACTATACAACTTGAACAAATATAAACTTTGTTAATCTCGGCCTAGTCAATCTCAAACTATATTGTCTTGGATAGTAAAAACATAAGCATGGATGAGAATGAGGCGGAGATTAAGCCTACAGATAAAATGTGTGTGCTACAACCAAAAGCTTGTGTGTTCACGATTCACCCAATAAAAAATAAATTCTAGAAAAATTCTAGGTGATGTCGTTCCATATAGAAAAAATAATGTCAACCACTGTTGTTTGAAAAGTAGATTATTTAAAGTTGATGGGAAAAAGAAAATTAGAATATAAAGTATATAACATATTCACCGTTACACAAAAACATCTTAAATATAAATATATATACATATATATATCACGATTAACTATTAGATATTAGGCTTATTAATATGAGCTCATGGCTCATTATGTATCTAGAGTTTGCATTGCGAGTTGTAAAAAAAATATATGCGATGTTCAATATAAAAAGTTGAGAATCCTAGCCCAAACGCCCTCTCCCCCCTAAAACTAAAAAAATAAAAATAAAAAAATAAAACTAGCACCATCTTCACGTCCTATGCCAAATGGTGGCATTGTTCAAACCCCCTATCCTATTTAATCTTCAAATTACAACTACACCATCCATTACCTCATTACTAAAGTCACGCCTTAACGTCCTATCTACTCCTAATTGGCATGCAGCCATGACTAGCGATGATTAAGCATTAATAGCTTATGAAACTTAGGAATTTGTTCCAAGACAAACCGAGGTGTATATGGTTGTTTATGTATAAATATTGTGTCGATTGCTCATATAAAAAATATAAAGCATGCTTGGTGGTAAATGGAAAACGCCATTAGGTGGGCATTAATGGTGATGAATCAATTAGTCTTGTGGTTAAGCCCACTACAAATTATACTATTCTGAGCCTTGCTGTTTCTTGTTCTTGAGCCTTGCTGTTTCTTGTTCTTAGTAATCCACCAATTGGATGTGAACATATTTTCACACGAATACCTTCGGGAAACGGTTTACATGTTTTAGCCACGCTGGTTTGTGGATTCAACCAACCGAACACATATATGTTGACTTAGAAATCTTCATATTGCCTCACACAAGCCCACGAGCATGGTACTACATGTTCACCACGTATTTCTGAAAGGTGTGTATTTTGTAGCACCAAAAGTGATGCTTCTTTGTTTGTTTAAAAAAACAGATTCCGTATAGCCTAACTTCTTTTTTACGCGGATGATATCCTCCTACCCGCCTCTAATATACTTGGAGTGGTATATATATATATTGATGATTTTCAAACACAATTTAAGTTTTAAATTTATAAACACGATATTTTACATTCACTCATTATAACATATTTAGGGCAAGTGCACCCATCGTATGCGTAGCAAAGCTTAGCAAGATGGGCAACTATCATCCAAGGATACAAAGGCTCTCAATATCCAATGTCGGTCATTGTCTAGTTATTTCTGATAGATGTGTGTGCATGTGATGAAGTAAATATAAAATAAAAAACAAAACTAAAATGCAAATAGATATCAATCACAAGATGAATTACTTGGTTTTGAGTACTTTAATATAGTTAACTTCAATATATGAATTCTCAAAAGATTACTATATTAAACCTAGAAAAGACTCCGGCTAATGTTACCACTTCATACGCCTCTTCAGAAAGTTGCCAAAATTGTTATCACATGAGAACCACCTAAAGTTGTTCTATGAATTAATGATAATGTGTATGTTAGTGTAATAAGATGACATGAGTCTGGCTAACGTTATCATTCCCCACAACAATATTGAAAAGTTTTCACGATCATTATTACATGACAACCACTACAATGTTGAAATTAAAGTATCAAATGTATATCTTTGAACCAAGGGTTTTTCCCACTAATCATTATGGATCCCTTAGTTTGATTATCTCTATCTAAAGGTAATGACAATGAAAATAAACCAAGTTGCTCTCTCTTGAGTAAACAAACCCTCTATAAAGGCAACAACCTTGAAAAACAAAATCATATATCATAGTTTCTGACCCTATTCCTAGTATTACATGCTATTGCTACATAGATATAAAAACATGAATGTTTTGAATCAACAAAAAAAAAGTTAGTGACTTGTTTCGAAGGGTTTAACAAACACATTTTCAATGTAGAAATATAATCAGCTAAACTTAATAACACAAACCAAACCCAAATCCATACATGAAATTAGAATATCAAATAAGGTTTATCTCATTTAAGTAAGTAAAAAACACTAGCCAAGCATGGTAATATAAAAAAAAACAAAAATCAAATTTCCGTTAACATAATCAAATATCATTGTAAGATTTGAAAGTTGTTAAATGGTTCGTGATGCTTAGAAATGAAAATGTAAGCTACATACGGGAAATTACACTAAGAAAATGAGACAGTGAGGTGTGGAAGAGATCTTTTCAAATGAGCCAAATGCTTCAATTTATAAGATGTTTGGAAGGTGGGCGTGCTCGTGTCTGATGACGCCTGACCTCATGGTAGGGAACGGTTCTGCTCTGCTAGTCTGCATGTAACTGTTTCTAACATGGCTAATAACAACAGGATCGTGGTACTTCAAGCACGGGGCGTAGTGGACATTGAGGAATAGGGGCATGGTAATCAGGGAAGCTTTTGTCTTAGCGTTATAAAGCATAAAAGAATGTCGTGGTGGGGCACGGCCCATGCTTGACCTCCTATCTTGATCATTTCTTTATTTTATGATTTTGTTTTTCCTTGTTTGATCATCTAGAGACTAGTTTCTAAAAATTCAAAGTAAAATTAAGAATCAATTAGACTAGAATATTTAAAGAATCTATTGAAAATGGGACGCAAATGATATAAATATATATAGAGTTTTATGCACATCAATCTTCGATTAAACTCTCTTGGGTCAGATTATTTCATCACTTTCACGCGAGTTTGGCATGCTGACTACGGTAAGCTACATCTCTTTCTTGGCGTTAAAGTTGCTTATAACAGTGGAGGCTTCTTTCATTCACAAGAATCCTATGTTGCGAACATCCTTAATAGAGCCAACATGTCATCATGCAAGCCTTGTTCAACATATCCATATTTTGGTTGATGTTCGCATCTATATTTTGTTCGAACGTGCTATCTATAGTTTGGTTCAGTAACAATATAACCCGGGTTCCCAGCCCCTATGAAAATAATTGTAATGGTGGGCCAAACGTATAGATAAATAATTGCATAAATAAGTGCCGATGCGCCACCCCTTTCATGAGACTCGACGTCACGCACCAACTTCTGCCTGAACGTGACGGCACATGCAACGTCCTTTGGCCGTAGGAATTTTAGGGTATAGTCGTATTCAAATCCTCACATCTTCATATGGTTGGTTTTTTGGCTTCAACAACTTTCAGATCACGTTTATTACGGTTCACAAGTGTTGTACTGTTATCTTGGGGCAATTATTTGAGAAATCATTTATATGGTCTTTGACCGACAATTATTTTCATATGGGTTGGATTATATGTTTACTCGTTCTTCATTATTCTTTGGGTTCGTTCTTGAATTATGGCTCCTAAATTGCAGCGTTCATTACTTTTATTTATTTATTTATTAGTGTTTTAGCTACACTAAAGACCATGGTCCACAACCATCGAATACGAACTACAGTTTGATTAGATTATTATTTAGATCTCCGAAACTCATCTCTTGATCCACAAATCCAAGAGACCGTCTTATGCTAGCCTCGACACACCACCAAATGAGTGTTTGCATTTCATTCTCTATATATTGTAATAGTTAGTATTAAGATATACTTGACTCATATAAAAAAATGACATGACCCTTTTGTGCTTAATATTTCTTTTAATGTGCATCTTATCTTATTTTAGACTTGGGCATAAAAACCGGGTTCGGACCCGACCCGGTGGACCCGACCCGGAACCGGGTACGGGTACGACCCGGTATATGCATACCCGGGTTGGACCCGAAAAAAACCCGTAGGGTTAGAACCGGGTATGATTTTCTAGAATTTCTTAGAACCCGACCCGAACCCGACCCGACCCGGAACCGGTTGAACCCGGGTTGGACCCGGTTTCGACCGTTTTTTTTTTTTTAAAAAGTGGCCGTTTTTTAACGGTTATATAGCCGTTACCTTCGATTTGTGACCGTTTTTTTGGTCACTTTTGCCCTATAAGTTAGTATAAATAGGTGTGGGTTGATATGGTTTAGTACCCAAGTCTCAAACGCAAAAATATACGCAAAAAACGCAAAAAATACTCTCGTTTACTCTCGTTTTACACGTTCACTCTCTCGTTTTACACTTTCACTCTCTTCAATCTTGATATGGCTCACTCACAATCTTCCGTTGGTCAAGGTTCGTCCAACGCTCCAACCGTCGTTCGTGTTCTTGCATACAATCGTAACATGGATGTTTGGTGCAATTGGGATATGGTTGAGTTGAGTGACGGGTCTGTAAAGGCTCGTTGCAAGTTTTGTGGAGCTTTGCTTGCTAAAGATTCTAACACGACTTTAAACAAACACATTAGCAAGAAGTTTTGTAAGTCGTTGAAAAGTAATCCGGATTCGCAACAAACACAATTGGGTGGAGACGGTGGAATGTTTAATTACAATGTTAATACGGTTCGAGATCGAATGGCGAAGTTCGTGATTCAAGAAGCTTTGCCTTTTAGTCACTTCGACAATCCTCGGTTGACCAACTTAATTCGAGAGACGCTTCAACCTCGTTACACTCACGTAAGTCGTACTACACTTAGACGTTATTGTTTAAAATTATGGAAACAAGCAAAAAATGATTTAATTGTATTATTGTAACATTTAAATACCGGTGTAAACTTAACTAGTGACGTTTGGTCGGCTCCACACGGTTTACCCGAATCGTACCTTTGCGTCACCGCTCATTGGGTGGATCCCAATTCATGGAAATTGATGAAACGTACGATTGCATTTGATCTTTTTCCACATCCACACACCGGAGAATTTTTGTTTTACTTTTTAGATAATGTAATAAGTACTTTTAAATTATAAAATAAACTTTTTTCAATTGCATTTAACAACGCCTCTAACAACACAACCGCGGTTGAAAAATTAAAATTAAAATATCTTCCGATTGCAAACGGTGATTTTTTCCATACTCGTTGTGTTGCACATATTATTAATCTAGTAGTGCAAGACGGACTATCCGGGCAATATGTTAATAACTTTATTACATCTTTTCGATTTATGTTACATGACGTTTTTAAAAAAAGTAGAAGAAGATATCAAGATTATAAACAACTTTGTAAGGATACGCACTCTAGATTTTTAGGTCCTAATTGGGATGTACCTACTCGGTGGAATTCGACTTGTCACATGTTTTAATATGCTTTAAAACAAAAGGGCACTTTGAAAGCTTTTCATAATAGTCTTTCGGATAATGGTGAAGCCGACCCATTTCCGGATGCGGGTTGGGAGAATCTTCAGCGTCTATCCGAGTTTCTTGAGGTTTTTAAAAACTCAACAAAAAAATTATCGGGAGTTTATTATTCCACTAGTTATTCGGTGCTTCAAGAACTATATTTTATGTCTTTGAATTTTAAAAATTTTCAAAATAAAAATAATATGTTTAATCAAATGATAGAACCAATGAAAGAAAAGTTTAAAAAATATTTTAAGGACTTACCACCCGTTTTTACGTGTGCCGCCGCTTTAAATCCGTTTCTAAATGTTGCGGGGGTTGAATGTTTGATAGATGAGATAAATGACAATTTGGATATGCATGACGAAAACCCTGATTTTTCAAACGAGGTAAAAGAAAATTTTAATCATAGTTTGAAAACAATTTATAATTTTTATTTAAATAGATATGGGCCTAACGTAAACATAACCATGCCAAGCGGATCAACCTCAAGTGCTAGTACCTCGCTTAAAGACCATGTTTTGACTATGTTGAATGTTGTTCGGGATGTGACGACTAAACGTCAAAGGGGTAACACCCCAACAAGTGAGCTCGGTAGATATAGTGGAACGGATTTTATTTCCACTATGACTACCGAAGATTATCGTGCATTCGATATTTTGGCTTGGTGGAAAGGAAAAGAATCTCAATTTCCTATTCTTTCTGCTATGGCCCGTGATTTACTAAGCGTCCAAGCTTCTACGGTAGCTTCGGAATCTGTTTTTTCTCTTAGTGGCAGGGTAATATCATTACGAAGAACAAGACTAACTCCGGAAGCAGTGGAGATGTGCATTTGTTTAAAGGATCACTTAGACGCAACGGATCGTATACAAGACCAAACAAGCCTCGAAGACGAGATTACACTCGAAGCTAAAGTACATGATGAAGAGGTAGAAGACGGAGTATCTTCTGGCATATCCGATAAAGAATTAGCATTTGATCAAGCATCTTGTAGTAGATAAAGTTAGACGATATTGTTATTTTTAAGTTGTTTTAATATTATATGTCTTTCATGTTCTTTTTAAATTTCTTTGTCATTCAAATGTTTTATATAAAAAGTATTTAATATTTGTATATTATAAGTGTAACATTTTTTGCTCAAGATTTGTATATATTTATATATTAAGTTGTTTAAATTTTTGTCATACAAGTGAACCCGGTTAGGAAAAGAAAAATAAAAAGAAAAAAAAGGAAAGAAAATATAAGAAAAAAAAAACATACGACCCTAGTGTTCGACACACACACAAGAAAAGAAAAAAGAAAAAAAAAAAGGCAAAAACCCGGTTGAACCCGGGTTTCATACCCGAACCGAACCCGACCCGACCCTACCCGGGTATACCGGGTAGGGTTTGTATCTCGCTGAACCCGACCCGGGTTCGTACCCGGGTTCACCAATACCCGGGTACAGAAAACCCGGTTGGGCCCAAACCCGGTTTGTACCCGGGTCCGGGGTCCGGCCCAAACCCGTTTTGTGCAACTCTATCTTATTTCGTTACAAAGTATATGTTAATATATATAGGTTTGATGGGTTGAATTCAAATAAAAACCAAAAGAAATTATGAAAATCAATAAATTAAATCTTCACCCATGATGTTTATCAATGACTCATATTTTTTTAATAAAAAAAATAGAAGCTTATACTCTTGTGAGACCGTACGTATAAAAAATCAAATAAATATGAAGCATTGATCTTAATACATCAAAAGTGAAGATTTGGTTTATTAGTTTTTATAATTTCTTTTAATTTTATTTGATCCATAGGGTTTGATTATGTTATAAAGATATATTTGCTTTTGTCCATCGACAAAATTCTTCACTACCAAAAGGTCTCAAAGTTTTGCTTAAATTAATTTCTTCAATTGAAATTGATGTGATTTGTTATTGGTCATTTTCAGAAAGTATCTTTGAGGTACTCTTTTAAAAATTTTAATCGGACAATTCAAAAAGAAGCAATAAAAGATTACGATATTTTGTTCTAAAAATCATACCAGAAAAATTATTTGTAAAACATACTAAGTCCTTTCTCATATAGGCAGCAAACCAACATAATGTTTAAGCATCACAACTCTTCCAATAGAAAGAGTATGTATGTTGACGTTTAAAATTATTCACAGTTATTTGGTTACATGAACATACACTCTATCAATAGAAAGATTCCTTTGCAAAAACTCCTTTAGTCGTAACCTCATTACTACTTATTATTGGCTTGTCAATAAGAATCAGTTGATCGTTCAGGTGGTTTTTGTCAATAATAACTCAGTTGCTAATGATCGTTGGCATATGACGCTGATGTGCCATACACGAAAACTAGGAAAATATGGGGAAATGACTTGTACCATACCATACATACATGAACAAAAGGAAAACGTTGGGGAAATGAGTAGAAATGAGACGACACACTCTAAATTAGAAAAAAAAAATGAAAGAAAATTGATGTGATACTGAAGCGTCATACAGAAAAAACTAAAGAAAACGAGACGACTCTCTATCCCTTATAAAAGAAAGGGGGATACATTGAAGATTCATCGTTTTCATATTTAAACATAACTTATTGGGCCTAAAATCTAAGCCTTGATATGGGTCACCACACATACTTCAATTATGCGATTCGACATATATCCTATAACGTTTGGAGGTTTTGAAGTCAAAACTAATAAGATTGTGTGGATCACAAGTCACGTAAGAATCATATCTAGTCCACAATCATCTTAAATAGTTTCAACTTTCCAACTAGTACTCTAGATTTACCGGCAATAAGTTTACCGCAGATTTGGGAATACACCCTATATGATGTTTTAGAGAGACAATTTTAGTGATAACAAACTCGTGAAGCAGTGTATGTAAACTATATTAAATTTAGTAAACCCGTGTAATACACAGATTGAAAATATGAAAACAACATAATTCATAAATGTATAAATATTTCGTATGTATTACTATAACAATGAAAAATAAAAAATTACATTTATATGTTATAAATATTCGAATACCTTTTTGAATATATAACATACAATTGACTTATGTAAAATTAAAAACCAGTTGTCTTAAAATCACACTAACTTAATATATATATATATATATATATATATATATATATATATATATATATATATATATATATATATATCAATAAATATTTTTTTCTTTTTAGTTTTTTTTTTAAATTGAATCTTATTTAGCTATAAAAATATGCATAGTTCAAAACAATATGATTACACAATTAAGTTGATAACATAAAAAATTAAATTCAAAACAAAATGAATTATTACTATTAATTGAGTTTCTTAAAATAAAAAATTTGACTAAGATAATATATTAGATTAGGCGGGAATATTTTTGGAGGAGTAACATGAGAGTGCTATGTGACATCTTAGTTACTATTTTATTATATACTATAGACTATAGATTAGTTAACATCTATTGAGACCATTATAAATTGTCATGATATGTCTTCTAGTCTATGTTTCGTATATTGTTTTGCAACCTCCAAGTTTCTTAAAAAGGTATTTTTAACAAGTAACAAAGAGCTTCAAACATGGCTAGAAATTTGAAAATAACCCATACCAAAAATCTAATTAATATTATAGATTATTACGTGAGAAGTAAACAAAAACATGTACAAGGGATCCATGATTATACTATAGTTAAAATTTGTAAGTTGTTTAACGCACCGCATGCATGATGTAAACTTAAGAAATTTATTGATGTGTAATGTATAAAATTAGTGTTGGCAAAACATTTAATGTTGTCTAAAACAGATAGTGTTTGGCACCACATGTTTAGCATGACTATTAAACCCGAACAAGACACGTTTTATACAACTATCGAACCGAACACACACACAAAAAAAAACGAGCTCTTTTTCTTTAGTACTAACACCAGCATACTTAATAAGAGGGTTAATACAATACAACATGGTTAAATGTAGTCGTTACGGCCAGGGGCGAAGCTTGAACATTCTCGTATTGGGGGGGGGGGCGAAATTAATTTTTTTACGGGGGGCGAACTCGATATTTATATAAAAATTTACACTACCGGACAAAAAATTTACACTACCGGACTAAAATTTAACATTACCGTCAAACAAAAGAGGGGGGGCGGCGGCCCCCCCGGTCTCCACTATCCTCCGCCCCTGGTTACGGCATATTTACAGAAAATATATATGTAAATCTAGTATTGTGAACACATTGGTAAGTAACTTTCTTAAAATTTCTTGGTAGATTCAGGATAATGAATCCATGTACGGTGAATTTATTTCTACTCTTTAGAAATACTACAATTGATGTTTATAATCGGTTGCATGCGTTTAATAGGAAAGTTAACTAAGTAACTAGATGCACGTTCCTAGATTGGAATAGAATAGGCCATGAACAAGCAAGTATATAAATTGGTGTGAGAACAAATTATGGTTTAGACATGTTTAGTAACACTATTAGAAGTGTTAAAAAAAGATTTAATTTAAGTATTGATATGAAAATTTGAATAATTAAGAAAATTGTGAAATGGTCATTTTTTACGATGTTGAACTCAGTATTATTTATTAATAAATTATAGTTCTAGTAAGTCTGAAATTTTTATAAAAAAATTTTAGAATCCTTAAATGGTGAATTGGAGAAATGAAATTTTGGAGAAATTTGATATAAAGAGCTCTCTCTAACATGTTGAAAACTCAAATACTTCCTTAAACGCCCCGTCAATTTGTAAGCATAACGACATACGATCATGAATAGGTTGATTGTATATTGATGTGAGGAAAAAAGCATGTTCGTTGCTTATGAAATGGAAATACTAACATGCGTAGGTGAATTGCAAAGGATTGACAAATTGAAGATTTGACAAAGCATTTAATTAGAGAAGGGTTGGACTTAACAAAGTTAACTACATGGAGCTTTTACTACGGGACACACATAAAAAAATGTTTTCATTTAAGTTTTTTTGCTAATCAATAAAGCACTAATAAAATACTTTTCGTAGTCAAATGATACCTTCATGTAATTTGGTAAAAGAAATATAATGTTTTAGGTTATTGGTTTGGTAAATTATGTATGTTTGAGTAACCAATTAAGTAGTAGGCAAAGTACTTGTTGAAAAGTTGACAACATAACTGAAATTCATGTACATATAGTGAATAAGTAGTCCCATGGCTTGAAGGCTAAGGGTGAAAGAATGTTATTATGTTGTAGTTGAATAAGTATACCAATAGCTTGTAAGCTAAGGGTGAAAGAATTGATATGTGTAGTTAACATTATGATTTTGAGAAGCACATGTGGTTCTAAAGCTATTTTGGTAGAAACGTTTATATTTAGTCACAAGCAAGTTGGAGGTGTATTGTATAAGTAATTAAGTCCTATATAAAGCAGTTGGTGAAACATTTGTATATTATGTTGGCTAAAATTGCTCTTGTTAAGTAACCTAACGCCTTGAAGGCTATGCATTGTAAATTAGTTTTGCCATGTGAGCAAAAGCCATAAAATCTTAAATTGATGAACTACTTAAAATTTGTATAAGTTATTTGTTAAGTAGCCAACACATATAAATGTAAGTGTAGAAATCAACATGTTCTTGTAAAGAAATAAAGGAATATGTTTAAAATGGTAGTCAAGATAGTTTGATGATAAAATATTATATCACGGGTGGAAAGACCACAATTGTAATTGTCCGTAAAAAACATGTTACAAAAATTGTCTTATAGTGCATATGTTGATATAAAAAGTAGTGGGACATATCATATATATCCTAACACGTGAAACACTTACAAATATTGGGATGTTAGACACCACTAGAGCATATGGTGTACACAGGAACATAAACAGTATGAGGCACCGCCGGAGCATACGATTGGTGATATATACCTTTATTAAGCGTGTTGAGCTCCAATCCACATCAATATAAGTAATAAGATCTGCACATGTTTTTCCTAGGGTTCCTAGACATATATGATCGAATACATGATTAAGTATTTGAGTTAAAATAGAATATACCAATGAATTGAAGTTAATATATTGGAGATAACATGCTTTGATTAAAAGGTATTAGTTTAACAAAAGAGAAAATTACCAATATGATCATTTGACTAAGTAAATTTATAAATTATTATCTTTAGAAGCTAAAAAAAGAATTTGAAAGTATAAGGGCTGTTTGTGTATTTTGTTGTTTTAAAACCCATTTGGCCCACTTGGGCAATATTTTATGGGTGATGTATCTCTAGTAGAGATATGCATGTCAAATTGTGAAAACGTAAAAAACAATGGTTAAAAAGATAAATTTGTTTGGGTTATTGGTTATTTAAATAATATTCTTTTCACAAAATTGTCGAACGCATTAAAAATATAGAATTTGACGCGGTTTGAGAAGGTTGTTCAAATCATACACACATGTGTATTTAAAATGGTGTTGTATTGAAATAGACTGGATTTAGAAATTATATATGGAGATTTAGGTATGGTAGAAACTTGACTAAGTGCCAGCATATGTTGACAAATACGTGACATGACTATGTCATTTTGTATGTACATTGGTGTGTCACTTTCTGAATTAGATGGAATTTTGGAAATATGTAGGACACGACTATGCAATTTAAAATTCATATTGTCGTATACCGGCCTTTTGAATAATTTTAGGAAAACTTTTTGAAATTATAAGACGTACAAGGCAACATATTTATAATTTATGTACAAATAGTCGCGTGATATCCCGTAAGAAATATAGATTTTTGGAAATTGTGGTACAAAAGTATGCCATATCTATTACATAACTATGACACTTGAAAACTATTTGTGAAAGTTAAAATAACACAACTATCATCTTAGTCACATCTTAATGTGATTTCATAATTTTATAAAGATTCTTTTTGAGCAGACTAATAACTTTTTAAGTTTTTTTGAGAGATCTCTTATAAGAATTTCTTATTGACTTTAGTATTTTACCCTTGTTCACTTAGTGTTTTGTTGACTATATATGATGTGTGATTTCACGTAGCACATTGTATAGAAAAAAAAATAAGAAACATATAAAAGACTATGCTATTGCTTCTTATAGTTTTCATTTTAACAAGCATCTTGGATCATTGCCTATGGACAATATTCTACATCCTTTTTGAATTTTTTTTGTCAAAACTCAAAATAGATGTTGATACATCTGAAAAACTTTCATATTAATAAATAAGTTTCTTAAATATATGTGTGTGTTGTAGCATGGGGAAAAGTGGAAAACCCCCCTAGGCCCACCAATTCTTAAAACAAAATATTTCCTTTATACCATTTTAAGATGGGTCTCACAGAAGTAGAATATTCATTATGACCGTTTATCATTTAAAAATAAGATAAGAGAAGAGTTCAAATTAAATGTATATGAATACATGTTAATCATATATCTTTTTAATTAATAATTACGATTAAATTATAAAAAAAGTTAGAAAAATATTGTAAGCATGGTCATTATTATTGACTTGTTTTCAAGTCCGCTCATTTTATTAAAAATTCATAACTTTTATATTCGACATAATTCGTATAAAATTATGCAAAAACAAGTATTTTTTATTTTTAAAATGAGTGCAGTATGGTCATATACAAAAACAAAAAGAAATTATGTTTATCAGCTCGTATGATTTATGTTCGTAATTGTGTATTTTCTGTAATTCATTATATCTTTTCGTTCGTTAATGTGTTTCCTTGTACAACTTTCTGTTTTTTAAAATGATAAATTATGAAAAATATGATGGCGAAATAACACGATTGTGTACTTCTGTTATGTAAAACATAATGATAAAATAAACTATTTTATTTAATAATTAAAATTAATAATAAAATAATATAAAACACAATGACACAATGTCTCACTGAGGGTTTTTTGCTCTTGGTTTTTTGCTCTTCATAATATATTTTTAAACACTATGATGTTTAGTGTTATTCTGTACATGTAATTAGGGCTGCAAACGAACTGAACGTTCAGCGAACAGTTCGTGAACCGTTCGGCGGGAAGTTCGTTTATGTTCGTTCGTTTAGTAAATAAACGAACACGAACAAGAAAATTTCGTTCGTTTAGTTAAACGAACGAACATGAACACAAACCGCGTTCGTTCATTTATGTTCGTGAACGTTCGATAATGTGTTCGTTTATGTTCGTTAATGTCCGTTCGTTAACGTTCGATAATGTGTTCGTTTATGTTCGTTTATGTGTTCATTTATATTCTTAATTGATTATTATATCAAGTATTTTTTTATATTTATTTTAAGTACTTATTTATTTTTGATTGATTTTGTGTAATGTTTGTAATAAAAATGTAAATTTTATTCTAAAATAAATTTATAATCAATTGTATCTGTTTGTGTTTATGAACTTTTTTGTGTTCGTCATGTTCATGAACAGTTGTTTGTGTTCGTTTGCTTTTGTTTGTGTTCATTTGCGTTCAGTAAGTGTTCATGAACAGTTCATGAACATGTTCATTTTTTTAATGAACGAACATGTACAAAGGATCTCATTCGGTAAGTGTTCGTGAACTGTTTATGAACACGTTTATTTCTTAACGAACGAACACGAACAAGGCTTTGTTCGTGTTCGTTCGGTTCGTTTGCAGCCTACATGTAATTGTAAAATATAATGACAAAATAACAAGCAGATTTATATGATATATAAAAACAATGACAAAAATTAAACGAAATGACCTACAATGTAAAAATACAATGATTAACATAAAACAAATGATGAAAATATGATATGACCTGATATATTAGTCATAATAACCTGACGTATATAACATAACGACTAAAATTTTCTCACATTTAAAAACAATATAAGGATCCATATTAAGCCTAAAATCATTCTTAAAAGTTTTTAATTAAATATTCTTCATTCTATAACTCAACCCAGAAAATAAAATACTACGTGGCCTAAAGAAATCTTGTGTAAGTAAATTTTTTTTATCTCTTATGGTTCTTAAATTTAATACACTGTTAATTACTTTTTATGTTAATATTATTTTTGTATTTTTTGTATTTTTTGTATTACTTTTTATATGAGGTGCTATGAAAAAGTTTATGTTAATCTTTTTGCTCAACTGACCGACTCGTTTTTTTTCTTCTATCAGAAAGTTCTGTTTAAGTCACCGTATGTTTTAAAGTCTTTCACATATTGTTGTTTCTATTTTGAAAGACAACAAGTTTAACCTTCATGTTTTAGAAAGTTGACATATAAATAACTATGAATTTGAAACAAAGGTTTCTGTTTCATATACTAATTTTAAAATTTTATCTCGAATTTAAAATGTTACATTACCTTCTCTAAATTCCTACAAAATTTAGGTTCATCATATGTGAGGATAAGAGAATTCAAGCCCATTTTCCATATATATGTGAGTGAGTGCTTTATATTATGGGGGATGATTGTGAGTGAAAGAGGTATAAAATTTATGGGGATTGTACCGTGTTTTCTCATATTTGGGGAAACTCGATGCAACCTACATAAACTTTTTAATATTTTTGAAAATGCTTGTGAGTGGATAAGAGAGAAAATGTAATAAAAATGTATGAAAAAATATTATTTAATTAAAAATAAGAGAGAAAAAATAATGATATTTAATGTAATTATAAGAATGTGGATGGAGGATGGATTGTGAATGCTCTAACTAAATAACATGTTAAGTGGGCTTTTGAGTGGTATCTCACCCTAACTATGCTCCATTAAGTTATGATTGCTAAACATTACTTAGGTTGTGGTTTATGTGTGATCGAATATCGATCACTCGCTAGATACCAAGGCTGTGTGACGTGGGTTGCTTGTTGCGTACAATGAACAATCTAAATAATCAAAGTGGTTAACCGCGTGCACTTGACATTCTGGACTATGTCGTGTGGGTTATCATGGGGTGACCAAGCGGCGAGGTCATGTAACAATACGTTAAGGGTACTACGTGACAAACTGGAAAAAGCTATATAAGTGTGTGCAACGTACATTGATTGATTAATAATGTTTCGGACGTCTTTGCCAATTTAATCAATGTTCGAAAACAAAATCATAATAGTGATGAACGGCTGTTTCACACCCAGCCATGACCCATCATCAATCATTATAGATTAATAATGCAAACAATTTTAGCATGTGATGTATAGCTAATGAAATGTGACCATTAACTTACTATAAATAAAAATATATGTTGGATCATGACGTCTGTACTCACCTAACAAGCAATAAAGCTAGTTGTTATAGCATGGTGCATGGAGTTAAAAGCTGTTATATTTTAAGTAAAACTATGAGTTTTCACTTTTCCCAGTGAGAGATAAAATAAACTTCTATACGACAAAATTAAATGAAGTATTTAATGTAATATTAGGCTTTATCATAAAACAGGTGTAATAAAAAAAGTAAAGTTGTAATACGCCCCAAAACATATACCGGCAAGTAATTTTCATCCGCAATAGTTGTTTGATTATTATGAAAATAAGTGTTGAATTTGTCAATTTTTTATTGAGGCGGATTTTTAATTTAAAAAGACTAAGAAAAATTGTGAACTTGACCACGTGTGCTTTTATTATTTTAAAAAGAAGGACATTTTGGTAATTGTGTCAAATACGTCAGTTCCTTGTGTCTTATACGTTCATTGTGTCATATATTTTACATCATTTATTACATGTATTAATCATTATGTTTTACGTTTTAAATCATTTTGTGTTATTTTTGTCATTGTTTTTATAGATTATAAACTTGTTATCTATTATTGTGTTTTACAATTAGAAGACACAATTATATACTTTCACCAATCTGGTTTTCAAAACTTATAGTGTTGAAGATAACACAATGTGTTATTTTTGTTATTGTTTTTTTATAGATTATATAAACTTGTTATTATTCATTGTGCTTTACCATTATAAATACATAATGATGTTATTTCAACAATGTAATTTTCAAAACTCATAATATTCAAGATAACACAATAACGATTAAAAGACACAATAAGACATTGTGTTATTTTGTTATTGTATTTAATGTATTACATTAATTAGTTGTTAATTTATTATTATATTTTACATATTAGAGATACACAACAATGTTATTCAATCATTATATTTTTTAAAATTTATCATTTCAGAAAAAACACCATATTATTCAAAATTAACACAATAACCAACCAAAAGACACAATAAAATGCACTAAAGACACAATGACGAGATATAAGCTTAAAAATATCAGTTTTTTTATTTTTTTATATAATAATACTGTACTCGTTTTAAAGATAAAAAACACTTGTTTTGATAGTGTAATTTTTATAAAAAAATAATGTCATATATAAAAGTTATGAACGTTTAAAAAAATGGGGGAACTTGCAAAAAGTCAACAAAAGTGATTATTCCTAAAATACCTCTCTAACATATTTTTCCTTACAATTTGATCTCAACTATTGATTAAAAATATTGATAATTGAGATTATTTATTAGAATTTGTAGTTTTAAAAGACTTTCCATTTGAACATTTCTCTTTTTATTGATCCTTAATTAGAAAGTAGTAGAGGCTTTTCATTTAATTAGGATAATCATATCCTAATATTAAAAACTAATATATAATGATGATGATAATATTAATAAAATAATAATAATAATAATAATAATAATAATAATAATAATAATAATAATAATAATAATAATAATAATAAATAGTTAAAAAAATATAATAGTAATAGTATTAATTATTTTTATAATTATTATAATAATAATAAAACTAATAATAACGCCAATAAAAATAAGAGAAAATGTAAACAAACTAAAAAATAACAACAACAAAAACAACTAATATCTTATATCATAAAAAGTGGGCAGCACTCCATCAAGTAAAAGGATGCCTTGAAATTTGCGGGTGATAAGCTTCTAAAAGGATCTATAGAGACTAGAGGAGCTATGTGTCGAACCTTAAAACTTCTGACCAGTTGAACTAGCTTTTATATAAAAATAGAACCACACGTTGCAAACATGTATTTTTGGTGCCTCAAGGAGTCACGGGTCATTAGACTCTGTTAACCTTCCCTTGATTTAATCCCTGAAAAACGATAGGTTGATTGTTACTATGACCACCCAACCCATTGATTGATCTAGACCAGGTTTATTCATTGGAAGCTTCAATGGTGGATTCTGTCATCTACGAGGTAGTGAACTATAAGAGAATTATGTTTTCTTTCTTTCCTTTTTTTTTTTTGGAAATGGCAATTATGTTTTTTAGCAACAGAAGAATTATGTTTAATCAAGTTTCACTTTGAGTGAAAATACCCAGAGTTGAGTCAGGAGGTTTTTTTAGTTATTGGTTTCCTCCTGATGAGGTTGGAAGTGCGATCCCGGCTGGGAAACGGATCGATGGGCCCGATTAAGATAGCATCTATAATCCGAATCAGGGTCGCACATTTGCCGATTAAAAAAATTGTAATTATTCAATATTCATATAACCATTTTAAAAAGTCATAAAATAAACCAATGTGTTTTTTTTGAGGTTTTGTTATTTTTTTAGGTTTATCTCATTAATTTTAAGGTGAATATAAGTTACATAAACATAAAAAAATATGTGATTTATTAATTAAGATTAGCATAATTCATAATAAAATATAAAACTTTAAAACTAACAAGCTCAAATATAAAATCTTGTACTTAATAAGTTCTTATTCGACTAGTCAATCATATTCGTTTCTTTTTATTTTACATGGAGTCGTCTTAGTTTTTCACATTTTCCCTCAAATAAGTATTTTTTCACTTTTTCCAGTCAAATATCAAATGGAAAAAACGATGAAAATCCCATAGCCCGGGATTTTTTTTTGGTCCCCAGATCCAAGGGGTATTTCCATCCAAAGAAAAAAAAATCAACAGATGCGACCTTATCTTCCGGGTAACTTTCCGTGATACCACACCATATGCTTTAATAAACAAGACTACAATATTCATTTTTATTGCCAGCTTTGATTGCAAAGTGACAAGGTGAAAGCATATGTATGTTAAGTTGATAATTACATCTTTGAGGCGACACATTTTAGTACTGTATGACAATAAATGAATGTGCATTATTTATGGTTTATATCGTAAGAATCTAAAACGGAATATATATACCGGTAGGTTAGTGATCCGTATATTACACGAATTGAATAAGAGACATATAAAAATAATTATTTAATATGTTTTATTTAAAAAGTTATCATATTAAATCATATGATATGTAAACTTTAAAATTGAGTTGTGATTAATTAAAAATCAAGTTTTCGACTATAAGGATATTATTATCATATTTAATAAAAACTTATTTATATATAAAATATTAACAAATTTATAAAGTTTGACTTAATTGATTCTTCATTTATATTGTTTAAAATAAAAATTGAAAATTAAGATTCAGTTTGAAAATTTTGACATTATTAAATTTTTGTTTAAAATAATAGGTTTATTGTGTTAATAACACATGAAAAAAATCCTAGGTGGACACCCTAGAAAAAGACCATATGACAGCCAAGTTAGTTTTTTTATTAATATGTATAGATTTTAAACTTTTAGTTATTAAAGAAAAAATTATTGTTAAATTGTCCTTAGATGATAAACAAGTTTAAAGAAGGAAAGAAAATTATAATGTCAAATAATCTATTTCTATTTTTTTGTAAGGAGTTTGCATTCACTAAACATGTCTTTTGAGTAGGTAGAAACTATATTAATAATTTTTATTTTCAGTTAGTGATCATTTTTTCTTCTCTCTATTTAAGCTGGTAAAGATGGAGGGGGCATTCTCATGACATCCATCACACTACACCGTAAACCCATCAATCAAATTTTATCATGTTACACTACACCACACACTAAAATTTGATGGCGGCGGTGTAACACCATGATAATTTTTGCCAGGCATAATAAGAATTAAAAGTTTAGTGTTAAAATGAAATTTTGGGTTTAGCCTTAGTGGTGGACCACAACCATGAATCGTGGTGGACCGCCATACAACAAATTAAGGTTTCAACCACGGTTATAGGCCATGACTAAGAAGCTTGGCGGATCGCCAAGAAATAAATTAGGGTTTTAAGAATTTGGGTTGCATAATGGACCGCTATGCTGACCCTTAATGGTCCAACGGTCCACTACATAGTATGTAAGCAAAACTCTCAGGTGTTAACACGTGGCATGATGATAAGGATTGAGGGGATGACACGTGTCATCCTAGAATGAAACGCATCTGATGACGAGGCTTTGAAAGCGACACGTGTCAAATTTTGATTGGACCAAAGGTTTCGGCCGCCATGGCCAGGTAGCGGACCACCACCCTTCCCCTTAGTGGTCCGCGAAGGGACCCGCAAATAGGCTATAAAAGCCTACATTGTGCAGTCGAATTTACACACCCAAAACACGTGTGTATTGCCACTTGTACTGCAAATACCCCTATATACCCCGTGTAAGCTAATATTATACCTTGTTGAGCTGAAGGGACTGCTATGGAGGTGCATAGAAGATTATAAGCGGTGATTCTAGCAGCCTATTAAGGTGAACATGTTTCTCAAACTTCATATGTATGCTTGTTTTATGCGCACAAAATGATTTCTAAGCATGTTTATGAGATATCTATATGAAAATAATTACATTGTTTTAAAATCAGCATGTGAATATATCAATGTTATTAAGCATAGGTTTAAGCAACCATTGACCTAGTATACGTATATCAATCGAGGATACATGCATCGATGGGTAACTGAGTGTTATGCCATGATGCAGCTGAATTATTTCAACACATGTGAACAAGATGAGTTCAGTGTATACTAGTACCCGTGTAGGGCCTTATAAATAATTTGGCACAGCTACAAAACAAGATGTTTTAATATATTTATATATTAATCTTGTTTTTTTTTTATTTATCAAAAATATCTGATAACATTATTCACTAGCTTTATGCTAACGTTTTATTTTAAAACCAATTTTAAAAAAATGATATGTATGTGTAATGCATGGTTTAACCCAAGCATCCTTGGAATGCCCACAGGAGGGGAGATAAGTTGACTGTAGACTTGTGACTCATTATGTAAAGATAAATGTCTAAAGGTTGTTTTGTTTAAAACATTGTAATCTTTTAAAAATAATATAATCTTTTGAAGATAATGTAATTTTTTTATAAAATGTACTAATGATTTGAATTCAATCCCCAAGAGTTGAAATACCTTCCCAAGTGAGGATTTAATTATTGTTATCTAAGTTTGAAGAATAAAACATTTGAGACACATGAAAGTAGAAAAGTCAACCAATGAAGTTGAATATTTACAAAAGCATTCGAAGAAAGACTTTCATTGTAATTTCCAAATTAAATATCAATTGGGGCCTACCGATACCAAACGATCCAGCTCATGTGCTCAGGGTGTACCCAACTTAGGATGTGACAGGCGGTGTTGCCACACCATGCCATACTACAATACTACACCACACACAAGCAATGGTCATATTGTCACGACAAATACATGCCGTGAAAATGGAATTTTGCAACGTGAAAGGGGTGGCGACGGTGGTGTCGGGCGGCACCGAGGCTCGCGTGGCCTGACGACGCCAAGGCTCGTTATGGCCTCATGACACGTACTCCTCCTCCACCCTAATAATTATCACCCATCTTCTTGCTACTAGTGATTCTCATTTACAAATGTTGGCAGGGGTAATTACTCATTACATATATATTACAACCTTATAAGTGTTAAAAGAATACAAAATAAATACCATTAAAAGGTATTTTTCTTAACTTATGATATTTGTTGAAAACTAGAGTAATAACCCGCGCTTCGCGATGGGCTGGTAAAATATAACGGCGGATGTGTTAACGTTTCAAACACTTAAAAAACTATGAAAAATAAAGTAATAAAACACCTTTAAAAAGCATATAGTTATATAATATTAAAAAGTTACAAAAAAAAAAAAAAAAAAAAAAAAAAAAAACAATAAAAGAAAAGATCAGCCAAATGAGAAAAAAAATTAGCAGTGTAAAAAAAAAGGTTGTTCAAGTGTAATGGACACCGTTGACCTCAAACTTGTAATTGTTATAAATTTAATAGTTAATAACAAAATTAAAATACAACAATGTATTTTATAAAGTTTAACTAACATAATAGTTAAAGTTTATAAAATACATTTTATCATTGTAGATCTTTTTTAGTATTATCTGAAAACTAAAACAAATATGATAAATATAATAATAATAATAAATAGAGTAAAAGAAACGTGCTGGATATTTTAAAATTAATTAATTTTAATTATGAGTCAATTGTAATAAAGCATAAAAAGATATTACATTTTAGAGTAAATTACTATTTTAGTCCCAGAGGTTTAACGAAAATTACTGTTCAATCCAATAGTTTATTTATTACACTATCAGTCCAATAGTTTTAGGATTTGTTTCAATTTTGATCCACACGATTAACACCCTTAAATCTTTTTGTTAAGTTAATATGAAATTATAATTTTACTTTTATAGTTAAAAGTTTAAATTCATGAAAGAAACACATAAAACCCCACATCACCATACCTCACTCCAATCACATTTCTCTCTCGTCTCTCTCTCTCCTCTCTCTCTCTCTCCCCCCTCTCCACTTCCACCTTCATCTCTAGCAACCACTTCCACCGCCATCTCCGGCCTCCACCGCCAACTCCCGCCTCCACTACTAAACTACAGCCTCTTATATATATATATATATATATATATATATATATATATATATATATATATATATATATATCTTTCTCTCTCTCTCTCATCTTAAGAACCACTAGCCGCCTTCGCCCTTTCTTCCCGGCCTCCATTTCGGTTTCCTCCCACACTCCATTCCCACCCCAAACAAGATCTATTGCTACAATCTAAGATCTGAGATGTTAAAAATAGATCTTCGAATAAGAGATAATGATGGTGAGTCAGCGGGTATCGGTGGCTATGGTCGTAGGAAGTCGTGATGCATCATGGATGGTGGTGGTTCTTTTACTAGTAAAACCAGAAGCTTAATAGAATATAGAGAAGCTGGCAGGTTTCAGTGGTGGTGGGTGTTGGCCGATGGTTTCAGGTCGTCGGTGGGGTGAGCATGGTGGTGATTGTGGTGGAATTAAGATGGTGGGAGAGAGAGAAAGATAGGCTAAGGGTGATGTGCCGGTGGGTTACAGGTGGTGACAGTAAGCGATGGTGGTGGATGTAGTCATTGGAGGTGCCTGTGATTTGGGGGTGTAGAAAAAGTGTCTGTGATAGAGATAGAAGAGAGAAGAAAGTGTGGGAGGGATATTGGTGGTGAGGGGTTTTTATTCAATACTGGGGAGTGAAAATCTTTTTATAAAGTTTAACATAAGAACCGCTAACGGTGTTAACGGTTTGGGTGAAATTAAAATAAATCTTAAAACTATTTGGGTGAAATTAAAATAAATTTTAAAATTATTGGACTGCTAGTGTAATAAATAAATTATTAGATTAAAATAATAATTTCGTCAAATCTCAGGAACTAAAATAATAATTTACTCTACATTTTATATTGTAGTGATTTTTTGCTTTCTTACGCTTGAATAAATTAAAATATAAAGATAAACCAATGTAGAGTTTTGGGGTAGATGGTAGCCACAATCTATTTTGGATTGAGGTTTAAAATGCCAACCACAAAGCGACGGTTCGTCCTTCCGAAGCGACCATCGCCCCTGAAGCAATTCCGGTGGCTCAAGCCCACTACGGTCCTGATCTGTGGGTTGCATGTGGGTTTCCGACCAAAACAACGGCAAGTGGCGGTGTCCCTGATGAAGGGAAGGAAGAACTGAGCAAAAATATTAGACCATGATAAACTTGTAACTACCGCCAACCAATGTTCAATGGCACGGTTTTGGTGATGGCGCTGGTGGTGGTCTCATATCCTACGGTTTTTCCTATGATGGTGATGGTGGATCTAATGGAAATGGTTTGCAAAAATGCGGTGGTGGAGGCCGGAGGGGTGATGAATCACAGTATTAAAAGAAGTCAAAAAAGAAAAAAAAAGTAAGGTCAAGGCCAACACACGTGGGCCATTAACATTATACCACGCGGACCAGTATAACAAAATCACTTTAAACAACGTACCTTTAAATGTTTTTATTAGAATAAAATATTCAACGAGACAAAGATTATTTAAATATGACTTAAAACTCGATAATCAATCAAATGCCTTCTAACAACACTTAACTCTTTTGAAAATCTTATTGTTTAGTCTGATTATTAAACATTTACTCAACTTTTTCACTAAAATAACGTCTTAAAAAACATCAAAGTTGATTACCCTACCTTTTAAACTTATATGTAAAATAGTAAATTACATATATAATATTTTAATTCAGGAGTGGGCCTAGTATATTGGGTTTGGGGTCAAATGACCCCACAAATTTTAACTCTTATATGTACTATATATTACGGTTTTATTATCAACCCTTGAGATATGTGGTCGTTGACCCTTGAGATTGGTTGACTTATTTAAGAAAGATCAACCTATATTTGTTTTTAAGAACAAAGTGAAAAGAAAAAAACTGAGTATTAAATTCGATCAAGTACTTCAGACATTTTGTATAAATTTATATTGAACGATGCATTAGGATTTTATGGTTATGATTACCTCAAAAACATCATTGTAACTTTTTATTTCGTTGGTTACAATGACAAGTTATCATTATTTATGTGCTCCAACCAACTTGAACCGAAAAATCATACATCGAGTTAGGAGCATTCGAGCCCCAAAAAACCAACATCTATGGGGAAAAAGTTTGGGTCCGTCATTGCGTATAGCAAGGCTAATTTACTAGTGTAGTCATTTCTTTCTATAAGTTACATATATGGTCCTTATTTTTCACTAATCATCAACAAACCAACCCCCTCAATCTTTCCATTTCGATGTTATATTGCAACGAGAATTTCTCACTTTAAAATAAAGAACTTCTCATATGGGTACTCTTAGTTAAAGATCAACTTTAATCTGTCAATTACATGATTAATTTTTATTTTATATCAACCACTTGAAGACGTAGAGTTAAAAAATGGCACTATTATATTAGTCATTATATTGTTGTTTAAGTAAAATCCTTGTGGTTTTTTGTTGAAACCTACAACAGATCTTGTAATTTGTGCTAATTATTGTTTAAAATCATCATTAACCGAAGGGTTCTTGTTTTTTAGTAATTTTATTTTATAATCTTCTTCATGCGCCGTCTTATAATAGAAAGAATGATTTGATAACGCTTGGGTAAATGCTTTCTCGTATAACAATAATGGAGAAGTTGAGGGAGCGGGAGATGAAGAAGAAGAAGAAACAAGATATCGTACATTATTTAATCGTTTTTAAGTTTCTTTGGTTTCATTGGTTATAGGGTATTTATTTTATTTCAACATCTGTTAAACTAAATATCTAAGCATGTAAGTCAAAAGGATCAAACGTGTTACATGTCGGTAAACAGTGATGACCAGACATTTAATTTACAAAAAGGCAAACCTTTAGTTTAAACTCACACAACTAATGCTGAATTTGATGTGTTTTGTAAACACAAGGATGTGCAAGCTCGTTATTGATTTTAGGAAATAGAAAAACAGCCTGTTTGATTTGTCCAAACATGGTATAGTCATTTTATGGTGACTCCCAATTGATCACTATTCTTTTATTATTTTACTAGTTTACTTATAAGCATTTATTTTGTATTTTTATATAATTTTTATATACAAGTTTGTTATTTTTATCATAGAGATATGCTTTAAAGACTTGTAGTTCATGCGTAACCTTTTTCAAGTTTGATAATTGTATACACAACTAGTATGACACCCACGCTTCGCAGCGGTGTCGTCATACGCAGTGGTATATTCCGAAATGGTAACACGGATATGATGTGGGTGTTAAAATTTGTAAAAACTAATATAACCGGTGAGTGTACCAATTAATGTAAAGTCTAAACTTAATTATGTGGCGGGGCTAATGCTTTTACCTATAGTTATAAACCGTGTTTACGTAATTTGCCGTGTGGATTTAAATTGAATTCAAGAGAAAAAGAATATAAAACCAAAAAAAAAGGAAAAAAAGAAACCAAAAAGTATCAAAGACTAAAAGATTTTTAAAATGGATAAGAGGTGATGCAAGAAAAATACCACAGATATTGGTGGTCAATATATAAAAAAGTAAAAAATAGCCTTGTTAATGTAGTTATATTTTGTAAGTTATATTAGTGGGTGTAACTCGCGCGTTACGACTGGGGATGTTGAAATTTATAAGGCTCGGTTTCAACAAAACAAAATAGAAAAAACAAAACCTTAAAGTAGGTTTGACGCTTGTACGTTCATGATACTATGATTTGAATATTATTATGCGCAACTTCGTTTTGATTGAAATTTACATCGGAAGGTAACTGAACATAAATACGTCGTAACAGTATATCTAAAATCAATGAGGATATTATATTTCAAAATTTAAAGAAAAACAATATACATGAAAAATTAATTATAACATTAAAATGTTAAAAGAATTAAAACAATAAAAAAAATATAGTTTAAACCTAAAGATAGAAACTACATGAATTAGCGAAATGTTAAGACAATTAAAACAATAAAAATAACAAATAGTTCAAACCTAAAGATATAAACAACATGTATTAGAGATTCAGAAAAACTTAAAATGTTATGAGAAAAATGTAGGGGTTTAAACTCGAGTAGATTGAAATTAAAAGAAGCACAAAAACATCACACCAACCTACCATTTTAGTTGTATGTCTAGTAGTTTTGCTTATATATAATTCAAGCGACAGAAAGAAAAAGAAACAAAGTTGCTAGCCAAGTGGCACAACCTCATTGGACTAACTAGAAAATCAACCAGTAGTTGATATTTACTGTAGATATAGTTGGTAAATGTAGTAGTATATAATTATCATGTAAATATATATTTGATATTTTAATAAAAGAATATAAATAATATGCTCGTTCAGGCTCACAAGTTTACTTGAGTCAATAAGTGAATCTTAAGTTTGGGTTCGTTTATTTAAAAAACCTTAGTTTTAGGCTCAAACTCAGGCACAAACTCGTTTAAACTTAATGCACTTTGAGTTTTAACCGAGCGGATCTCGAGTAGTTCATGCAAAAATCGACTTGCTTACACTTCTAATGGTGGTAGAGGTGTTCCTAGAAGGGAGAATTTTATATATATACACTTAAAATTTTTGTTATATCATATATATCCAATCAAATCAAATATAATTTATACCCTCTCTTAATAATATTTAAGTTGAAGACAATTTTACCCTTATAGAAATTAAATTCCAGAGAAAATTTCACAAAATAGTAAGTTTTAAAAGTATTCTAATTAGGTTTTATATTTTTATTTGTTTTAATCAGGTCACTAATATTTTTATTTATTCCAATTAGGTCACTACAGTTTTAGAAATGTTCCAATTAGGTTACTCATATTTTTTATAATTTTTTTAAATAATTCATAAATTTATTTAAATAATTTGGTTTGTTATAAATATTCTTACTATTTTAGAAATTTCAATTTTTAATTTTTTTTGCAATCTATGATTGACCTAAAGGGATTAAAACCCTGCTATTTAGGTTATATGTATAGGATTGGAACATCAAAGTAAATTTTAGTAACTTCATTGAGACAAAAAAATTTATTAGTGACCTAATTAGAATAATTCTAAAATTTGATCACTATTTTACAAAGTTATCCTTAAATTTAATCAATAGCCAAATACACTTTCTGTAACAGCCCACGTATACCGTATTAAGATATTGTCCATTTTACCCACGATGGGTTACCCATCTAGGAACTCACAGTTCTGTTTTCACCTAATGAGTTGGTCGCCTAGGCAAAACGTATCTTGGTAGAGGAGGTTTCCACCCTCTAAATAGGAGGGTTTCATTCTCCCCCTCAACCGATGTGATACTTACATCTCCCCCCCCCCTTACGGAGCCTAGCGTCCTCTCTGGCACATCAATCCGACCCCTGGCTCTAATACTACTTGTAATAGCCTACGTAAACCGTACAAAGATATTGTCTGCTTCGCCGCCGATGGGTTGCCCATCCAGGAACTCACGGAATTGTTTTCACCCGATGAGTTACTCACCAAGGCAAAACACGTCTTAGTAAAGGAGGTTTTCACCCCTTTATAAGGAAGGCTTCGTTCTTCCCTAATTACTACTCAATGGTTAACAATGTAAAATTGATAACTAGATAAGAAATAATCAAATCAACTAACACAAATCTTTAATCAACATATGATTCAAAACACACAAACGAAGAAAAGTTGTTAAACAATCAAAGTATATATCTTGACTTGGTAAGAACATAAGAAAGCACAATCAAATCACAAACCTTCCACTCGGTGATGATCACAGGTGGTTTAGCCTTGCATTTTCATCATAATATCTACAATATTCAAATTAAGCATATGAATTCATAATTAATTGATGATTAGTGAAAGTTCTAATAACTGAAAATAGTCCAAAAATCCATTCTTGAGGCTAGAGAAAAGTCTGTTCATGAAACCCTAATGATTGGGGTTTAAACAGGTTTTAAAGTTTGAAACAATCTTCAAAATATCACGTTAGATCGTAACTTATAGGGCGTAGGTTACGACCCACCCCTTTCCCAGACGGCCTTGGCTTCTGTCTTGCAGTCTTTGTTGACAGTCTTGCAGGAGGCCGTAAGCTACAGTCTTAACTTTTCCATCACGTTTTTCTTTGTTTTTAGCTCCTTTTCATATATAATCTTCTAACCTTTGTATCCTTATCAAATAAAGTCCACTAAACTATATTTGATCTACATTTCAAATACGTAACAAAGTAATACCATTTGATACATAAAATATATTAAAAACATGATATTAACAATAATACATGCATACATAATAACCAATTATTACATCCCCACACTTACCCTTTTGTTTGCCCTCAAACAAACTCTCTTGTTACTAATCTCTTAACATTGTGTGAGTTAAGGTCCCAAGGCATACCCGGCTCTAAGATTTACATCATTCAAGATTAACAACCCAACAAGTAAATATAGTGCATGTTTGAAAACTTAGAATCACCTAACTCGGCATAACTTTACCTTTAGCTTCCAGCACACATGCATTCACACCTCTCATAATAATCACTCATCTCGGGTTGTTTTCTGAACTAGTGATTATATACTAGTATATCTAAAACACTTAAAACCAATAATGCATGTTATTTTCATAAGCTCGTATAACAATCACTTCTCCACCAACTAACACAATACAATACACAAATCAAAAAGTCTTTTACGGGTTATAATGTTAGGCTTGGGTTAAGGGTGAGTAAAAAATGGATTTTAAGTGGTTAATGGTGAATGAAACCCAATATAGACATGTTAAATCTGAAAACTACACATACTATTATCAAACTTAGATCACATTGTTCCGAGCACACTACGAGAATTCACACTAGTTTTGTTACTCGATACTTTGGTCATTTTCATCTTTTATATATATATATATATATATATATATATATATATATATATATATATATATATATATATATATATATATATATGTGTGTGTGTGTGTGTGTGTGTGTGTGTGTGTGTGTGTGTGTATATCAAAAACTACTATTGCTTCTTACTATCTAACATACTTCAACTACAAACAATACCAGAAAATTTACACATGTCATAAAATGGACTTCACCATATGGTTTTAATAGAGAAGGCTAAAGGCTTAACAGATTTGATAATGTTGGTTCATTCCAATGGCATTTTAGAGCTTAAAAGAGCGTATAAAGGTAAAACATTAAGGTAGGAAAATCAAACGAAAAGGTCTAAACAAAATGGTTATCCTAATGCCTTTATCGTGTTTGTGCAAAGTTATGGTTCTTGACATGAATCAATTATACAAGTTTTAAAATAGATGCACATTATGGTCAACACTCAATAAGAATAGAAAAAACAACTAAATATATCATGAAAAATGCTCGATTAGGCTCAAGTTCTCGGGGAAACGATGGAATGGGTTAAGGATGTGAAACATGCACATTCTCCACTTTCTAGCTTGTTAAACCTAACTGGGCAATCATACACAATTTTTATAGAACACTACATGTTGTGAATACTTTCTTGTGACTTAAAACTAACAATGCCAAGGGATCTATACATGTGCGTAAGCAAGTTATAATTAACGATTTACATTGAGAAATTATGTTTCATGCACAATTAAGTTTATTTATAAGCTTTTTTTTGAAAATTCTCAATTTTTCAACTTTTCTGAACCTTAAATGTTCTTTATAACCCTATCCTCACACTTGGGATACATTTTCCCAAATGTAGAATGCATTTATTAAAACTTAGTTCCCCCAGTTGCAACGCTAATTTCCTATAATTGTGCTTAGCTTACCGGGACCCAACATTAACTAAAACTTAAATTAAACACATTCCTAAAACCAACAAGTTTACTACACCACCAAATATATAAACAAATAAAAGTATAAGCACCATATAAACCAAACAAATAATATGAGGAGAGAGTATATAAACCTGATCAGTAGGACATCCATATGAATCTTCACACTTAAGTTTTTGCATCTGGTACTTTAAACTGGAAAACAAACAAGAAAAATAAAACACACACAATTAAAACTCGGGTTGCCTCCCGATTAGCACTAAGTTTTAGGTTTTCAGCCAGACCCTACCTGCCACGACTCATGGTGATCGAGTGGGATGCTTGCCTCTGATGTTCCCCAAACATATTTGCTTCCAATGATTTGGTAGGTCTTCAAGTTCATTGCATTTTGGCCCAAACATTGACGTCTTAACTTGGACATTTAAAGGATCAAATGGATTGCTAACTTTTTTCTTCCTTTTTGCCTCCTCATTCTTCATTTCCACTGTTGGATCGAGATTGGCTTACACAAACAAGAACTTCTTCTAAGATCAGTAACTAACGAGTAAGGAATCGAAGTTAGTTACTTACTATCACAACATAAATACTTTGAGTAAAGATAAATACACAATAAGTTCTTTTAAAGTATTCACTTGATTAATCTGAATTTGTACAAAGATTACAATTCGGCAAATACAATCAAATGGCTTAGAAAGCTTGCCTATCCTATACAAGTATGAGGACTTTAATAATTAATAATAAGAATAACTATTCTATGTTCAGAAGCTATAGTAGAATAGGTAATCTGTGTATCGGAGTTAGTAGCTGCTGTACTATGTTATCAGTAAAAGGTGAGACATAACAGCCGTCAGCACAGACATACTTGTTCTCAATAGCAATCAATCACCAGATCATGGAGTTAACTATTGATCGGTAGTTGATCTACATATGTTGATAAGCAATCATTCAACACATGTAGTTCAGCAGTTGCCTGGCATGTGCTAATCAGCAGTCATTCAGCACATGCAATTCGGAAGTTGATCCAGCATTTGGCCTGATTCGGCGATTGAAGGCCAATGGTGAAATTCAGAGTTTTTGGTAGATTCATCATTCATGATTCAACAAATTCCCCCCTAGGATGATGCTACCAAAACTATGTCTTTATCCTTCAAGCAACCTAATCAGCAAATGCTCATACATATATCCTCTTCTATCTCTTGAACGGTTGTCTAGAGGTAGATTCACCAGGTCCTTCATGTTGTGCTAAGAGAGTCTGAACAAGTCATACTCTTTGACTTCAACTTTGTAGGCACCAGTATATGTTAGACTAAAGGTGTTGGTTGAGGAATTATAACTCCAATGATTGATAGGATCATGAATGCTTAATGGAGTTACATGCAGAGCTTCTTCTTCTTCCCTTTGCTCAACCTTGTTGTCAAACTTTATTTTTAAGATACTAGCCATGGACTTTTACTTGTCTGGCATGTCTTCATTTTCAGAGATCAACTTATACATTGACTTCAAATCTTCTAAGCTGAGCTTCAGAACATCCAATTCAGTTAGGAAGAAATATTTTTTTTTATTCTTCCCCTCAATGGAGAACCTCTCAGTTTTAAAATCATAGTCCCACTTGATGATTTATCACTATTCTCCAAGTCTTCTCGTTCCTCATATTTTGAGAGTTATTCTTCTTCTTCTGGATGCTCCAACCCACGTCTAATTCTGTCAGCAATATCAGTGATGATCACTTCATCTGTTGATTCTTCAGATTTGCTCTGGGTATGGGATTTAGCTTGTTCAGGAGCTTGTTGGACTTGTGGAGAACCATGCTTAGTGGTTTGAGCAGGTGGTGAAGTATGAGGAGATGAGATTAGTTGGCAGCTGGGTTTAACGGATGGAATGGATTTGGCAACTTCAGACTCTACTTTCTCTTTTCTTTGTTTTGAAGCCTACCTTAATATTTCTAATGGAGAGTTGTATATCCTCATTAAAACCTTTTCTACCTCCCTTGCCTCAGAGTCATTTATGGGGTTCCTTAGTCTTATCCTGGTTAAGTCAACTATCTCGAATCAGTTGAAGCAAACTAGTTGGTTACTTGAGTAAGCTACTCTTCCAGATGCTGATCGGGTTATAAAGTAGGTGTTTTTCTTCTTATCATATTCCCACTCCACTATGGGATCATGTGATGATAGTTGAGTTTTAGGGACTTCTTCACCAGCATTAGACTTAACTAAGATGAGTACTTTATGCATCAGCATCTTGGACTTGACATTCTTACATCCAAAAATGCTAAAGTACTCAGCAATGTGCTCTAAAATAGAAGATCTAGTACCTTATTCTCATAGTCATAGTAAATGATCTCTCCATTTTTCTTTTGACAGCAAATTTCTTCATCTAAGCAAGATACACAGCTGCCAACACTTTGGTTCCTTGGAGTATCTTCTCCTCTGCTTCTGGATCAAGAATCCTTGCCTTTATTACTTTCTTTGGAGCTTTTGTCTTCTTTGCAAGGACTAAAGAGATGGGCTTCTTATCATTAGAGATAGTTGATGAAGAGTCAGGGGATATTGTAGGCCTAGTCGACAGATGGGAGGACATCTAAGTAACTTTCTATGACTTGGCCTGTTGTCTCTCCTATTTTTCCCTGGCTTGTTCAAGCTTTGGAAGCTCTCCAGCATCAATTTTCTTCTTGATTCCTCTAATATTCAGATCAAGAGTTGACATATCATTGGTCCTATTTGTCTACCAGAGAAAGCATAGTATCTGAGGAACTGCTTCATTTGCTGCTTATCCTTGAACTCTTGCTGAACTTTTTCTCCTTTCTTTTTCTTTGATTCAGCCTGTTTTCTTCTAGCTGGCTCATTGCTTTTTCCATTTCAGCATGAGTTGCAACTATCAGCTTAGACTTGATCTCAGCAGTGCTCCACTCCATGATCTCATCAAAATTGTATCCTTTCAACTCAAGTTGAGTTGCTAGGAGACATTTCTCTTCATCTTCTTCTCTTTCTTCACAGATGAGATCATAGGATTTGGTTCAGCAGTTGTAACTGTTTGAACCTACTGAGATGATGTTCTCTGACTGCTTTTGGCAGATGGCCTGGATGACTTAGATAGTACTTTCTTGATAGCTTTGGTCTTTGGTTTAGATGGAGCTTTTGAGATCGTTCTGTTGGGTTCACCCCCACGGTTGAATTCTCTAGATGCAGTTCTTGCAGCTCTTGAATCCTTTGCTCTCTTGATTAGTGTAATGATATTCTTTTTCACCGAGGATTCTTGAGATCTTCCTGCCTTTATAACTATAACATCTTCTTCAGCCTTTAGTGGGAACAACTCCACCTTTTTGGTCATCAGAAATCTGGCCTTTGATTTTTGTGACTCTATCTCTATTTCCTCTTCAGCTTGCATAGGTCTCTTACCTTTGTCAGAGGTAAAGACTTCAGTAAGTCTGTCTCCCGAAAGTTTTGAAGTTACACCTGATGCCTCACCAACAGACTTGGGATCATCGACAATGGTCTGAGCTCTCTTAGCATCATGAGTGACTTCTGGGCCATCAGTATCCACATTCATCTCAGAGTTAACTGTGGCTTTTGTTTCAACTTTTGGTTGACCAAATATCACCTCAGCTGATTTTTGGAGTTCAAACTCAGGTGCATCCTTATAAAGTTAGCTAGGCTCATCTTCAAGGGTCATCCTCCATTGTCTGGGTGCCTCTTATGTAGACCACTATCTTTTTTGAGGACTCATCTACTGAAGGAGTTTCTTGTATAGTGCTTTCAGTAGTTGCATCAGCACCTGATTTGTTTAGTGCTTCGGCAGCTTCTAAGAGTACTTTTAAAAGTGGTGCTTCTTCTTCAGCAGATGACTTGGGAAGGGCTTCAAGTCCAAGAACTGTCTCTCCCTTTGATGATTTCTCATTAGTTATTTTTCTTTTTAGAGAGAGTGAAGAAGAAGTGCTGGATCTCTTTATCATGGCCATCTTCCTTTTCCCAAGTAGAACCTTTTTATTCATCCTCCTCATTATCCTCTTGGCCTCAATTTCTTTCTCCTTTTCACCAGCATAATCATATTTATCAAGAAGCTCATTCAAGTTGACTTTAGCTTCTGATAAAGGCTCATACTGGTCAGCCTATTATGAGGAGAAGGAGATTGTCTGAGTTGCTTGAATGACTTGAGTAGCCAATCTCTGAAGAATATCTTCAGCTTCTTTGGGATCACCTTCCCCCTTTTTGGTAGCATCATCTAAGATTCCAGATGACACCAGAGTAATAGAGGAAGGCATATCTAAAGGTTCTTATGGTGCTGAAGGTTGAAGGCTCAGGATGATGGATTTTTGAAGGTCAATGGTCTCTTATAGGTGTTTGACTTTGTTCTCAAGATCCATTGCCTTTGAAGTAGCTTGCTAAAGAGCTGTAAGTTATTCTTCAAGGGTGACAACTCTTGCAGCATGTTACTATAGAGTTCTAAGTTGAGTTTCCATCTCAGATACTCTATCTACCCAAGCTTTCAGCAGGCAGTTCTCAAATTCGAGAACTTTTGCTTCTTTAGCAAAACCTTTAAGTCTTGCATTTTCTTCTTGTAAGAATGCTACTCTTTGTGCAAGATCAAGGTTTTGGGCTGTCAATTCATCTATCTGTTTCATTAAAAACTTAAATTTTGTAGTATTACTTGTAAGAATCTAGGGTACATTAAAAACTTAAATTTTGTAGCAGTTACGTTTTTGCACATATGTTGAAAAATGAAGTTTGAGAAATCGTAACTTTGTTGTTTTACCAGATCGTGGATAACCCCTGCTAGATCCAATGGTACCTGGTCCCATCCTCCTGACTTATTAGACAAACAGTGCGAAAAGATATGAATGATAAATCTCCATTTATGATATACCAGAGATTTTGAGAAAGTGAATGTCAGAAGGAGTCCTTCATATCCCATCTCCTTGAAGGTGGCACTAACCACTTCTTCGGAGAAAGAAGACGTAACATCCTCGTCGTTCAACTTCAAATGTTGACGAATTTTGGCGCAGGATATAGTGGTCTTCTTCCCCTGCACTGTCACCATGAGAGCCTTCATTCCATGTTCTCTTTGTATGGAGCAGGTGGTCTAGAATTCCGTAATGTGTGATTCAAAAATCACTGGTTCTACGGTGTTAGCAAAGGAATAATTGCTATTCTTTAGAAATTTTAGAACGGGATCATAGACTTCATCACTTACGGGTTCAAGTAATGCATTGATGTTGTGATTTGGATGCAATTCTAGGGTTTGAGCGGCCATTTGAAAGTTAGTGAATTTTGGAAGACTTGGAGAGATTGAAGGTTTGAGGGTTTGCTTTGTGAGTAAGATTGAATATGAAAATAGAGGGAAAACTCCGATTTTAACAGTTACGGATAATATAAACAATTGAATTTTAAAATGTTTTACCGTGGTAACAGTTAAGTTCGATGGCGTGAGATGATGAAACAGTCTTTTTAGGTAACTAATTCGACGCCACTCCGTATCGGAATGTAAAAGTGGGACCTACCGGATCTTTTCAAAAACATATGCTGAATTCATCTTATCTACCGAATCTTTGCATTTGGTAGATATCCGCTTTGCACAGTTGTCTGCTGAATTGGTAAATTCGGCAGGTACCTAGATATCTACTGAAATTCGGCAGATACTATTTATCTGCTGATTTGCAATTTTCAACAGATGTGTAGTTTTTCCCATTTTATCAAGAAAAGCATTTCTTTACAAAATTTTCAGACATCATTTATTTTAATAATTTAATTATGTAAAGTTCATCATCCTAATGGCAGACACAAGATATTTAAATCTAGATTATCAAAAGCTTTTGTATATAATTCTGCATATTATTCATTTGTATGGACTTTGATTAATTTAATGATTTTCTTTTCTGCACAATCTCTGATGAAATGATACCTGATGTCAATGTGCTTTGTCTTTGAATACTGAACAAGATTGTTGGTGATTGAGATGGCACTATTATTGTCAATGTGAATTGGAGTGTTCATAAAAGTTACTTCATAATCTCTAAGTTAAGTTTGGATCCGCAGCACTTGTGCACAACAACTTGATGCAGCAATGTATTCTGCTTCAACGGTTGATGTAGAGAAACAAGTTTGCTTCTTGCATTGCCATGAAACTAGTCTTCCCCTTAGAAATTGACATCCTCTTGAGGTGGACTTTTTGTTGATGTTACATCCTCCATAGTCACTATCTGTATATCCATAGAGATTGAGTCAGCACTCTTAGTATACTATAATCCCAACTTAGGTTCCGCTTTGAGATACTCTAGAATTATTTTGGTAGCCATTAGATATGACACCTTTGGGGCAGCTTGAAATCTTGAACATAGGCATGTGACAAACATGATATATGGTCTACTGGCTGTGAGATATATGAGAGATCCAATGATGGCTCTATACTGCTGCTGATCAACTGCTTCCCCGTCAACATCAGGAGTTAATGAATAAGTTTTTGACATTGGAGTCTTAGCAGCCATAGCATTTGTAGCTTGAAATCTCACTAAGATGTCCTGAACATACTTAGATTGATTTATGAAGATGCCATCAGAGGTTTGTTTCACTTGTAGCCCTAGAAAGAAAGTGAGTTCTCCCATTGAACTCATCTCAAATTTTGACTTCATGAGACTTTCAAAGGCTTTGCACAAGCTCTCATTTGTAGACCAAAGATCATATCATCAACATACAGTTGTACCAAGATAATATCCAAATCAACCTTCTTGAAGAAGAGAGTTTTGTCTATGGATCCCCTGGTGTATCCATTTTTTAGGAGAAAGATAGAGAGTGTCTCATTCTATTTCCTTGGTTCTTGATGAATACCATAAAGGGCTTTATCAAGTTTGCATACATGATCTGGATATTTGGGATCTTCAAAGCCTAGAGGTTGGTAGACATAGACTTCTTCATCAATCTCACCATAGTGAAATGCACTCTTGACATCCATCTAAAATAGTTTGAAGTCTTTGGAGGTAGCAAATACTAGAAAAATTCTAATTGCTTCGAGCATGGCCATAGGAGCAAAGACTTCATCATAATCAATCCCTTCTTCTTGTGTGTACCCTTGAACCATAAGTCTGGCTTTGTTCTCGATAACTATTCCTCTGTCATCTTTCTTGTTCTTAAAGACCCATTTGGTCCCTATTGCAGTCTTCCCTTTTGGAAGTGTATATAGTTTCCAATCCTTTTGTCAGGGCAAATTGGAGAATCTCTTCGTGTATTGCTTCTACCCAACTATTATCCCTTAAAGTCTCATCAACTTTCTTTGGCTCTAGTTGAGAAAGGAAGCATGGAAACAAACAGATGTTTACTTCATTCACCATGCTTCTTGTCTTGACACCCACTTCTACATCGCCAAGGACATTCTCAACTGGGTGCTCTTTTTGAATTCTTAGTCTTGGGATTACTTGGAGTTATTAAGAAAGATCCAAATTTAAGATTTTTGTTATAGGAAGTTTGGTAGATGGATTTACTTGTTCATCTGTTGGATTGAATCTATCTTCAGTACTTGACATACTTGGATCATTTCTGGTAGATTGTATAGTACCACAATGATCATGAGACTCTTCATATGCAGAGTCATAATGAGCATTTGATGGTTGACCCATATTTGTTGTGGTACTAGCATCTGCATCTACTGAATGTGGTTGGACTATGTCAGCAGATGACCTGATATGATTTGGTCTTTGTGGTAAATCTAACTTGTGATATTCAGTACTTGGTGCTTGTATATCTGTTGATCTGTTTAGAGAATCTCCTAAAACATTCTCAATCAAATGATTAAACGCATTTGTGAATCTATTTTGATCAAACATCCAGCTTGGAGTGTTTTCAACACTATTTGAGGGATTTTCATTAAATATGATATTTTCAGATTCCTCAATAGTATGGTTAATTTTGTTATATACTTTGTAAGCCTTAGCTTGTGATGAGTACCCTACAAAGAATCCATCTACTAATTTCGCAGCAAATTTGGATAGATGATCTTTGGTATTAAGTTGGGTGCATGGACATTCAACAGGTCCAAGAAACCCTATGAATGGTCTTCTCTTATGCCACAATTCATAAGAGGTTTTTCCATATGTCTTTACTATTAACACTCTGTTCTGAACATAGTACGTAGTGCAAACTGTTTCAGCCTTGAATGTTATAGGAAGTTTGGTGTCAGATAACATGCTCCTTTCAGCTTTAATAAGTGTCATGTTCCTCCACTCAGTAACTCCGTTTTGCTAAGGAGTTCTAAGAGCACTATATTACCTTACAATACCTTTAAATTCACAAAAAGAATCAAGGGTGTGGTTTCTGAATTCAGTGCCCTGATCACATCTAATTATTTTAACTTTTTGATCCATTTGGTTCTCAACTTTAATAATAAAAGATTTAAAAATCTCAGCAGTTTCATCTTTAGTTTTTAAAAAGAAAACCCAAGTGAATCTTGAAAAATCATCAATTATTACCAAGCATTATGATTTTCTACCCAAACTCTTTACACCTATTGGTCCAAAAAGGCCCATATGTAGTGGGTGCAAAGGAGTTATGATTAAATTCATTTCTTTGGACTTATGAGAATATTTGTGTTGCTTTCCTTTTTGACAAGCAACATAGTGGTCCGGACATGCAAACTTCTTGTTCGGTAGTCCAGTGACTAACCCATTCCAAACTAGTTTGTTCATGTTTTTGAGATTCACATGTACCAATCTTCTGTGCTAAAAAAAGGATTCATTCAAGGAAGCTTTGGAAATAAAGCAAGACACATTTCCTGAAGGTGATGCGTTCTGCATGTTGAGCATGTACATATTGTCTATTCTGGGAGCTCTTAAAAGTATTTTATCATTTGGAATTTCAAACCCAAGGGATAAGACAATACATTCATGCTCTGTGAAAAGAGTGTTATGCTTTTGGTCACACAACTAAGACACGCTCAGTAGATTATAATTTAACTCTTTCACATAGTTCACCTTATCAAAACTTACCTTGTTATTGCTGATTGTCCTATGCAAGTAATATATCCTCCTTAAAGGCAACAGATCCACCATCATATGGTTTTAGATTGAGCAGGCATGATCTGTCACCTGTCATGTGTCGGGAGCATCTACTATCCACAACCCACAAGTTAGTTTTGGCATATGGATGGTCCTGCACATAAACAAATTAGTTAGTAATGAATAGGGACCTAATCCTGTTTAGTCTTGGGTCTTTTGGTTTTCAGCAGTTTTAAGTCAATGGTAACTACTAAGGGGGTGTGAGTTGGTTTTGGGTCAACTAAGGATTCGGCAGATGTCTTCGCTTTCTAGGCTTCTTGTTTGACTTTGCCTGATTTTTGACATCATCCCTTTTGTTGTGACCCTTTAAAGATTTTGAAGATAGTGAAGGGTTCTCCAACTTCTTTGGTAGATCGTTCATGGGTGCTGAATTTTTCTTTATTTTGGCACTTGAGTGATTTGTCTGCTGAATATGTTCTTTTGATAGTCGTTTGGCAGTTGCAGACTTCCTTGAGGGTTTGGAATGGTTGAAAGAGTGGGCTAGGGGATTGTATTAACGGTCTTTTGCAAAGTGATTGTCTTCCCCACACATCAGGCATGTGGTTTTTATCTATTGCTTTGTTGTCTTCAGCATCTGCCTGATCTCTTGTAGCTCCTTCTTCTTCTTCTTCTCAGTCTTCCCTCTCTTGGTTCCACTCATCTTCTTGATTTCTTTTGATCAGCATGACTGGACAGGTCTATCTTTTTCTTTAGGAACCTCTTGTTATGAATGTCAACTGCTTCATAAATGGATTTTTGAATGTATGGGTGGGGTCTCATTTCTGAAGAGTCTAAGGTTACATCACAACAACTTTTGGGGTTCTTCTTGCTGCACTATGCTTTGAGTAAAGCTTTGTTATGGTAGAAGAATCTGACTCGGCAGATAGCTGATGTGATTCAGAACATGACTTTTCTTTTACAAATTTTATCTTCTTAATCACATCCTACTTTGATTTTGCCTTCAGATATTTATTCCTTCTATCCTTCTCCTCCTTTCTCTCATCCTTCTCATTTTCTTTCTTCTCCTTTTTTCATCTACATCCTCAACTTTTCCATCTTTCTTCTCCTTCTCTGCTGACTCCATCCCTTCAGCAGATCTCTTTTTACAGATGGGTTTGATAGATACTTGCTTTTTTACCTCAAGGTTGCACTTAGGGATATATATAGGAGTGTATGTCGTTGGAGGTTCCATAACATTATACTCTAAAACTTTCTTGGTTTGATACAACTTTTGTGTGTTTTCTGTAAATGCAAAGTAATTTTTCAAACTTTTCAGTTCGAATAATATATTTATCAGCATAGGTTTTAGCTATAGCTAAATCACCTTGTGCTGATTTTAATCGGATCCATAGATCATCAATTTGGGTCTCTAAGTTGATTTGTTCATGTTTTAGTTGTGAAACAATCTTTTCCATCTCTATTATCTTATCTTTTTAAGATTGGTCAGTTTTCTTAAAGTCAGTTTTAAGAAGATTGATTGATTCTACATCTTTCATAAGATCCAAATTGTGATTTCTGTACAAATTAACCTTAGCTATACATTTAGGGGTACAGCAGGGTCCCAATGTTACCTGAGGTAAGGAGGTTGAGCTTTCAGCCATCAATGCATTATTGATGGGTGTGACATCTTCCATTTGGACGCTCCAGTCAATCACCTCTTCTCCTGAAGCAACTGCTGCTGTATTTCTCTAACTGTATGATGAGGGAGAACCTTGATGAGTTGAGTGTTGTTGATCGTTTCATCAGCTTAGAAAAGACGGGTTAGACTTTGGTGCTTTACATTCCTTGGCAAAGTGTCCCATTTAATTACAATTAAAACACTTCACCTTGCTTTTGTCAAACCAAAATCTAGATCTTCTCTGCTTGAGGAATTTTCTTCTAGTTCTCTGTTAAAACTGCTTGGTCCTGAAGGATGTCATTGTTATCTGGTAGTTGATATCCATTTCTTCAAGGTCATCTGGATGAATGCACTCCAGATCTTCTTTAGAGAGTTGAAAGAAGTTGACTTTATCACTAATGAAAGTAGAGTTTGTGGGATATGATTGTGAAAAAGATGGTAAGGCTGGCTGGTTCCATCTGCTGAATGATGGTGATGATTGAGATTCAGCAGTTGGAGATTTAGGATAGGTGATCATAGGTGCTTGATGATTCACCATGGGAGTTTGATAGATTTGGGAGTGGGAGTGATAATGACCATGCTCATGTATAGGAGCCAAGAGAGTTGATGACTTTGAGAAGTTTGAAGATCTGCTCAGGATTCTTCATCTGCATCCATCTCCATTTGAAAGCACTAGGGATGCCATATAACTCCTCAAGACTCATTGTCTTTAGATACTTAGTTCTTCTGATGGACACAGTATATACGATCTATGTCTTTGGTAAGGATCTTAAGAATTTTCTTAGAATATCATTATTCTCCATCTTCACTCTAGCTTTATTTAGAGAGTCTAGAAGTTCAACATATCTAAGATATGTAGCACTCATGGTTTCTCCCCTATGAAACCAAAATTTTTAAACTTCTGTTTCAAGACATCTTTTTTGTTTTCCTTCATGTCTTCCGTTCTTTCAAATATTGCTTTCAAAGCTTCCCACAACTTTTGAGCAGTTGTGAATTTCTTGAAGCCATGCATGATGTTGTTGGGTATACTCATTCTAATTAGCCATAATGACTTTGAATCTACATCCATTTTATTTAGATCTTCATCTGAGTACTTTGTAGGATCATTAGGAATCATGGCTCCACCTTCACCAGCAGCTTGAACCATGGGGACGTATGGTCCATTCAGAATAGAGAGCCACAATCTTATATCTTGATTCCTTATGAAATCCTCCATACGGATTTTCCAGGTATCATAGTCATTTGGAGTAAACATGGGAGGTTTGGTCTGAGTTCCATTCTCTAAATCATGTTTACTAGAAATGGCTACAGCAGTCATACTGAAAGGGTAGGGAGATATGAGGAATGGTGGTGTTTGATAGAATGATGAAAAGAAGAAACAAGTGATTTGTTGAAAAATGATTTCAAGCAAATCAAGAGCCACAACTCTGATACCACTTGTTGGATAGGGGTTGGTTTACACAAACAAGAACTTCTTCTAATATCAGTAACTACTGAATACAGAATCTAAGTTAGTTACTTACTATCACAACACAAATACTTTGAATAAAGATAAATACACAATAAGTTCTTTCAAAGTATTCGCTTGATTTATCTGAATTTGTACAAAGATTACAATTTGGCAGATACAATCAAATGGCTTAGAAAGGTTGCCTCTCCTATAAAAGTATGAGAAATTTTATACTAATCAATAAGAATAACTATTCTATGTTCAGAAGCTACAGTAGAACAAGTATTCTGTGTATCAGAGTTGGCAGCTATTATACTATGTTGTCAGCAAAAGGTTAGACATAACAGCCGTCGGCATAAACATACTTGTTCTCAGTAGCAGTTGATTAGTATATCATGGAGTTAACTGTTGATTGGTAGTTGATATGCATATGCTAATAAGCAGTCTTTCAGCACATGTAGTTCAATAGTTTCCTAGCATGTGCTGATCAGCATTCATTCAACACATGCACTTCGGCAATTGATCCAGCACTTGGCCTGATTCAGCAGTTCAAGGCAAATGCTGAAATCTAGAGTTTTCGATAGATTCATCCTTCATGATTCAACATACACCTTGATCATAACCAACTCATTCTTTCTTTTAAACCTATAAACTCTTTCAAATCCACATGTTTAGCCCTTTCATACTCAAAACCATTCTTAAAGGGGGTGTTCTTGCTTACATGTGAAATGTAGGGAGGAGCACACACGTTAGTCACACTTGACTCAAAATGTTTATCATTAATAAAATAATTGACCGACTTGAAAAACACATCAAAAAGTAATTTACGGGTTTCACAGGTCATGTCAATCGTTCCATCCTGGCAATTAATTTAAGTATTGGCAGTAGCAAAAAACGGTCGACCCAATATGACCTTCGGTTGCTTGTTTGTCCTCACCGGTACATAATCAAACACCATAAAGTCCACAGGGTAGTAGAAATCTTCCAACTTGATTATCACATTCTTTACTATCCTCCAAGGACATTTACGGGTCAAGTCAGCTAACACCACAATGGTTTGAACTTCCTATAGAGGTCCAAACTCGTACTGATCATATAATGTATGTGGCAATATACTAACACCTGCTCCATAATCCAAGAGTACCCTTTTTATCTTGAATTTTCCCACTTTGATTAGAATGATAGATGCTCCCGGGTCATCTACTTCATTGACTTCGTTTTCCTTACCTGCAACTTATTATGAAAAAAATTAAAGTCATTGTTAAGAACTTTAGAGTTGGGAAGGAATGAAGGATAATAACCGAATTAATATGAATATTTCTCATACTATTTCTGGTTAGCCCTTGGTGTTGCGGATTCATTATTGTATCACTTGGTAACTTGCTCGAGTTTCTTCTAATTTGAGTCGCATCTTGCGCCAATTAGCCCACTTGTTTCAATGCTTCATATTCTTTATCTTTTATTTCATTCTCCTTCTTTTTTTCCTTTATCATATTCATAAGTGCATCCAACTTTGAGTTTATAATGTCATTATTACTTGATGTTCCTTCTTGGTTTCCTCAATTAGAGCCTTAAAAGTTCGAGCTTATTTGGTTGGAAGCATTCCCATACTTAAAATTGGATGATTCCTCAACATGAGATGATAAGTATTGGAGATCATATCAAACTGCTACTTGATTCACATTGTCATCTAGTCCTAAAAACAAAGGATAATCAACACTTGAATGCCCTAATGCTTCGCGTTCATTACACACATCAAATCCAACTGAAGCTACATCTTTAGCTCCCGCACGCCCTAACTTGACCAATTGTCTATCCAAAGATGCAATTTTTTTAGTCTCATAATCAATGGTAGTTGACCTTGCTGGATTAGACTTTGACCTTCTACTAGCCGAAGCTTGAGCCTTGGAATTCTTGCAAAAATTTTTTAGGAACTCCCAATCCATGTCTTCATGAATAGATAAGAATGTATCGTTACTTGTGGAATACAAATACTTCCTTCCTCCAGTGTTAGTCCATCCGAAAACACCTTAATCAATTCCTACCTTTCAATACAATGATGAGGACACATGCGGATCAACTCCTTGAATCTTGTAAATGCCTTATGAAATTGCTCACCCACTTGTTATTAGAAGGATTGAATGGCCTCTCTTGCATCACCAGACTTTCACATAGAGTAGTTTTCTTCAAGGAAAACCCTTTGCATCTCTTGCCAAGTGTGAATACTATTGTCAGGCAAAGTGAGAAAGCATTGCTTAGCTCTATCTTTCAAAGAAAATTGAAATAGTCTCAGTCTTACTTCATCTTGTGTGAAGTGATTTCCACCGATAGTGCTACATATGGCATCAAATTCAGCAAGATGCACATATGGTTCTTTTGTTGGAGTGCCCTTAAATGAGGCTATGGTGAGATAGTAAGGGCTTATGTCAAAAGATTTTCCTTACGGTTTGGAGGTGCGATAGGATTCGGGTTTTCAGAAATAGCTCGTCTGAAATGGTTATCCACACCTTGTACTTGAGCTCTTTGAGGTCTTCTTGGTTGGTTGATTATTATTGACTCTACCTCATTGTTGATTCATAGGTCGTCCATTCTACCCGTATTAATCATTCCCCCAATTAGTGTTCTCATTATATCCATCGCCTCCACCAAAATTTCTATCCCAAGCATCACAATTGGCACCATGATAGTCGTCTTTAATATTATTATACTCATCCTCATAATCTTTATAGCCTGTGTGAACATTATGCATGCTCATATGATCAAAGTCACCTCCCCGGTTGAGGTTATTTTGATTCAGGTTATGGTTAGGTGGTGGTTGATTCAAGTTGTTGTTGCGATTGTTATTTGGTGGTAGGGGTGCATTTGGGTTTTGGCCTCGGTTATTAGGGTTTGTAGTTTTGGTTTATATTATTCCCTCCTTGTGGAGCATTTAACTATTCCGTCTTTATTGACTAAGATGGATTAGAAGCTGGTAGTTCAATTTCACAGGAAATTAGTGGTATTGGAATTCCCGCTCAATGCAAAACACAATTCTCTCTTGCCAATCTTTCAATCTCCATATCAAACCAAGTGGTGATTTCCTACCCGAATATCAAGTATGCATGCAACCTGTCACCTACACACCGAAAACACCAAGTGTAACAAAGAACAAAAAGAGCTAAAAAAATCACTTAACAAAACAGACAAATAAAAAAAAGTAATGTAATCAATTAAACTAAACACCAAGTGCACAGTCTCCCTGACAACGGCGCCAAAATTTTATCGGTGCCGAAGACCCGATCAAATAAGAAGATGATTTTCCTAATTTTGTGTGTTCCTAAATACCTTAACAAGTTAGGGTAATAGGTGTCGATCCACGAGAAGTTCGTAAATGGTGTCACGCGTAATTGATTCACAGATTAACTTAAGTTCCTATTATCACTAAACTGCTAACTAGAGATGAATGAAATTAACTTAAAAACAATTACTTAACAAAGCAAAATGAAAATTTGAACTTGGATTGGAATTAATGAGATGAAAGAAATCATCACTGGGTTTCGAGAATGTAATTGAAACCTATGTTTCACCTAATTTTAAAATCACATAGACATAACTTGTTTATCACATATGTTCAATGGTAATCACCAACTCGATATCCGACTATGTAAATTAATTAGTGAACTAACTAATACCGCAATCTAGAAACTCTATTTGCAATCACCAATTAATGATAATAACCTAATTACTACTCAATGGTTAACAATGTACATTTGATAACTGGATAAGCAATAATCAAATCAACCAACATAAATTTTTAATCAACACATGATTCAAAACACATAAATGGAGAAAAGTTGTTAAACAATCAAAGTTTATGTCTTGACTAGCTAAGAACATAAGAAAGCACAATCAAATCATAAATTGTCCACCTGGATATGATCGCGGGTGCTTTAGCCTTGCATTTTCATCACAATCTATTCAATATTTAACTTGGTCATATGAATTCTTGATTAGTTGATGCTTAGAGAGAGTTCTAATAGCTGGAAATAGTACAAAAATCCTTTCTTGAGGTTGGAAGCAAGTCTATTCACAAAACCCTAATGCTTGGGGTTTAAATAGGTTTTAAAGTTTGAAACAACCATCAAAATATCACATTAGACCATAACTTATAGGCCGTAGGCTACAGCTTACCCCCTTCCTAGATGGCCTTGGCCTCTGTCTTGCGGTCTTCATAGACGGTCCTGCAGTGAGGTAGTAAGCTACGGCCTCAACTTTTTCCCTAATATTTTTCTTTGTTTTCAGCTTGTTTTCATCCATAATCCTACTAACCTTTGTATCTGTATCAAATAAAGTCCACTAAGCTCTATTTAACCTATATTTCAAATGCGTAACACAGTAATACCATCCCATACATAAAGCATATTAAAAACATGATATTAACTGTAATATATGCATGCATAATAACCGATTATTAAAAGCCAACTGAATCAAAACCATGGAGAATAACTTTGTTAAATCTCTATTTCTTCAGAGTTTAATTGCAACTGCAATGAAATAAATTCTAGAATTATTAAAAATAATACGACATTGCAAAGTAAAAGAGGATGGAGATTAATTTGTAACGTGAAATGTTTAGTTTTATAGCAAGTTTATACAAATTGTTGTTTATTAAAGTCCTAAAAATAAATAAGGGTGAATTTGATATATTGTAAATTATGTTTACTAAAATTAATTAAATTGGGGAAATATGATATTTTTGTTACTTAAAAAGGGTATATTTGATATTATGAAGTCTTATTAGGTATATTTATTAGGTATATATGATATTTTAAAGTTTATAAGGATATACATGAAATTCTCACTTTTTGAAAAATACCCAAAACTACTCAAAGAAATAACCAATAATAAAATTTCAAATACAAAGTTTTTAAAACTAAAAAGTGTAAGAAGGATTAGGATGTTAACACGTGTCCTTTTGATCAAAATTAGGTTGAGGGTAAAATTGGTAATGTTTTCCCTTCTCAAGTTCCACCCTTTTTTTTAAAAGTCATAACTTTTACATACTATATTATTTTTTTTAAAAACAAGCAATTTTTAATCTTTAAAACACGTATAGTGTTGATATAAAAAAAACAAAGTTTTTTTTTCACGTTTTTAATTTATTGTTTAATTTCTTCAGGTTATTGTGTAATCTTCTAAATTGATAAAGATTACACAATTACCTGATGCGAAATATACAATGACCTTGAAACATAAAAAATTATATTTCTCATTATTGTGTTATTCGAAAATCACCATTTTAAAAAACACAATGCATAACACAATGGTCAAGACTAGACACAATGGGTAACACAATAACTAGTTCTCGACTCGATGATTAGCAATTGACGCAATGAGCTGCTTGACGAGGATTAAACAATGATATGATCAGGATTACATAATTAACTTAAAAACATAAAAAAGTTACATTTTCAACATTGTGTAATTTGAAAATCATCATTTTAAAAGACATAATGCATAACACAATAATCAACATTAGACACAATGGGTAACACAATTACCAACACTAGACTCGATAATTAGCAATAGACATAATGAGTTGCTTGACGAGAATTACATAATGATATGATTAAGATTACACAATGAACAAGAAAAAACATAAAAAAATTACATTTCTCATTATTGTGTTATTTGAAAATCATCATTTTTAAAAAAACACAATGCATAACACAATGGTCAACATTAAACACAATAGATAACAAAATGACTAGCACTAGACTCGATGATTAGCGATAAACACAATAACCTGATCAGGATTACACAATGACCTGTTCAGGATTACACAATGAATTAGAAAATAATAAATACTTATATTTTCAGCATTGTGTTATTTGAAAATTATCATTTTAAAAAACATAACGTATAGCACAATAGTCAACACTAGACATAATGGGTAACACAATTACTAACACTAGACTTGATAATTAGCACTAGACACAATGAGTTGCTTGACGATGATTACATAATGACATGATCAGTATTACACAATGAACTAGAAAAAATGTAAAAGAAGTTACATTTTTAGTATTGTGTTATTTGAAAATCATCATTTTAAAAAAACACAATGCGTAACATAATATTTAATATTACACACAATGGGTAACACAATGACTAGCGCTAGACTCGATAATTAGCAATAGACATAATGAGCTACTTGATGATGATTACATAATGATCTAATTAGGATTATATAATGAATTGGAAAACATAAAATAATTATATTTTTAACATTGTATTATTTGAAAATCATCATTTTAAAAACAAAATGCATAATAAAATGGTTAATATTAGCCAAAATGATATGATGAATATCATAATGATCTGATATTACACAATTACCTAATATTACACAATAAGCTGACGAATATTACACAATGAGGTGAAATAACGTAAAAAATACTTCGTATTTTATGTATCAAAACTGTAGACGTTTTAAATATTTAAAAAACGTTTGTTTTTGTGGTGTAATCTTATTGTATATAAAAGCTACGAGCATTTAAAAAAGGATGAAACTTGAATATGTGGTTAAGACTAAAATACCCTTGGTCTATCATTTAAAATTTCAATTATTTATCATTATACCATTAAATTTTTTTTTAACCCTTGGTTATAAGATCTAATAGATGATAATATTTCTCGCCCTTTTTACTTTTTCATCCTTTTGTACAATAACCTCTTCCTTAGAATGCATTACCTTTTTTGTTAATTTATAAAACTACTTAAAACTACCCAAAAGGAAGGAGGTAAATATTCTTTTTCTCAAAATTACCCAAGCCTTTTTTTCAATTAAAAATGATAAAAACACAATTTCATGTAGTAAAAAATAAAATACATAATTAAAAAGTAAAATAACTTCAAATAGTGTAAAAGAATATCTTAACAAATTTATATAAACGTAAAAAAACTAAAAATTACAAGACCAAACACATTTTTGACAATTTGAATGATTATTTCTAAGTACGGTGAGGTCAAAGCTTCATACATTTTAGAAACATCTAGGTATCATGGTTTTTTTATTAATGCTGCCTAGTCTCCTGTTACTCTTCCATTGTGAGAGTCGGCACTTCGTTTTCATTTCATTTTACTTTTTGCTACCTTAAGTCAAAGATCTTTTTTTGCCTGAAATTGGAAACAATGTTGACCAAACTTTTGTTCTTGGTTGATGACTTAACCACTTTGTTCCCTTTGCCTTGTGGTTCTATCGGTGTTGTATCCTCATTAAGGTCGGAAGTGTTGCTTGTAAAACCCACTAAAGATGTTGTGTAGGTTTTTGATTCAGATGTCTTTGATCTTTTTCCGGAGGGATTTAAAGCTTGGAACTTATTAATGAAACGGGCTCCCATTTGAGATGGTTTCTTATAATTTCCCATGTTGATAGGTTGTTGAAAATCTTTCTTTTTACCAACTTTCTTGTAATCTTTCATAGTTATCTTCATAACATCCACATATATCCACGGCCTTGAGAATTGAGTTAGATATTTTTTTAAAAGAATACTAATAACTTATAATAAAATATATATATATACACACACATACATACTAGTGGGTTGACCAGCGTGATGCGACGTGTGTCACCTAGTCTTTTTTGGGGAGCGCAAACATACCTTAAACACTTATTATATTTGGATATTATATATATATTAGTAATTATATACTTATGTATTTAAATAAGATAATACTTAATTTAGTGAATAATTATCTTATATGTATTAAATAATATAGTAATTAGAAAAAAATTGTTTTTAATAAGGGCAATTTTAAAAACTATTGCATAAAATATTTGTACGTTATGCTCAAAAAGTTGTTTTAGGTGTCTTAAACTTTAAGCGAAATTACCATTGTGTTCTCCTCATATGCTTAATATAATAGAGTGTGTGTGTTTGTGTAAGTTATAATCATCGGCTGGTTTTCAGGTAGAAGTAAACTTTTTTTCTTGGATTCATTTAATGACAATAGAAGATAATTAAGAGTATAAGAGATTCGTGAGTAGGATAAAGTTGTGATTTTTGGTATAAGGAAATTGAAAGTTTAGTTTGATATATATTAAGTCGAAAAAGTAAATTAATTAATTTACCTTTTTATTTAAAAATGGTAATATTATTGTTTGCAAACAATATAAAATGATTTTATTGCTTGATCACACTTAACTTCACACTCGGCTTCTACTACCCGAGATTCAACCTGCAGGGCACTACCAGCCTAGCTTGCGGTGGTGTTCTCGTGGGAAGCTACCCGGTATCGACCCAAACTACCACCCGAAACGCATATGCTTGTTGATGGAGAGTATGTTTTAAAAGGCATTTTTCGTGGCAATGGTACAAGAAGTAGGCATATGTATGAATGGATAAATTATTTAAGTTATGCACTTTCACTTTCTTGTGCTAATGTAATAGTGTTCCCTGTTTCTTGTTAGAACTTCTTGCTAGTTGTCTTTCTCATTCATATGTCAAATAAACAGACATTACGGTTCCACTACACATCAAATATTATATAAGTGATATAAGTATTGTAACTAGTTCATCTAGAAACCCTCTTACGCTTTTTTTTTTCCTCTCTCAATATATATATTTCTCATAGACAAAAAGTCATAATTCAAATGTACATAATAGTTGCGTGACTAGTTAAGTAACCGGTACAAATTTTATCAAATCATGTCATATCTATAATCTATTTGATTATGATATAAAGATATGTTTACTATATGATGCTATCTTTGACATATCTAATTGAAGACGTTAAACATTCAAAGTTAGTTTGTTGCGGCAAGAATTTGAAATGTTGATGTAACAATAGGTCTCGCATCATGAATAATGTGATAATTTTCAAAGTTGTTTTGACATACATGTAAAACAACAAAAATGTTATAACGAAAAAAATAATACACAGACTAGAGATACGCCAAATATGATAATATTAAAATTAAAACATATGATAAGATAAGAAGGAGTTCTGTGGTTATATATAAAAATTAGAATTTGAATTCAAAGGTTTAAATTTTGTCATTGTATCTAAAGGTTTTACTAAAATTTCATTTGAATTCATTTGACACAATTAACTGACGTCGTTAACTTTCCAACATGAAAGTTATTTTAGTTAAAATAATTACAAAATATAAGATCAACCACACGTGAGAGTTTTTATGCGTTTAGTTTCTTTGGGTTATTGCATTTATGATTTGACTTCATAGTAGTTTTTCGTTATTTTGTCTTGTTAATGTCATTTGGTTTGGTATTCATGTTACTTTTTCTTATTTTATTAAATCATAAATTTTTTTTGTTTAAAGTTTAATTATGGTTTTAATGAGTGGTATATATTATATTATTATTATTATTATTATTATTATTATTATTATTATTATTATTATTATTATTATTATTATTATTATTATTATTATTATTATTGTTAATTCTTTATTGTTCTTTTAGTTTTATGATAACTTGTGTTTTATGATTATTATTCAAACAGTTTGTGCCGTATGGCTTATTTGCTTATTTATATATTTTTATGTGATATATGTTTTACAAAGTTAAAAATAAGTGACTTTTAGGTGGTTATCATTATATTTTATTTTATCTAACATGTAGATGCAAATGTCACCAATGGTTACCAAAGGAGACTGAACATATAAAACCCTTCACGCAGAGCTGGTTCTTTATTTTGTAATTATTTTGAATAAAATACCTCTAATGTAGTAAAGTTTTGGGAAAAAGTTAAATGTGTTAATTAGGTGTAGTTAAATGGATTTAAATGACAATTTTACCGAGACATTTGAATACAAATGATATAATTTATAATTTTGAATTCAAAGTACAGTTTTAATGAAACCAAAGGAATGAAAAAAAGACACTTAACTTGATAAAACATAAGATTAGAAGAAAAAAAATGTTAAGTTACATGCCACATATTAAAAGATTTAGCCGTATATAAAGTTGTGTTTTACCTTTCTAGCACGAGCATCATTATTTAATCTTGAAGGGGTCGCTATTGTTTCCAGAACCAAACTAGATCTGCCGATCGAACTACTTGGACGGAAAGCGGTCATAGAACAAGTCCGATCATGCCTATACGAGACATTTGAAGTTGATTTGCCCGGTCACCGGTCAAAACCAATGAATTGATTGAACCAGATCAAGCGGTCGTATTGGATTTCAATTTTTTTCTTTGAAATCTCATTTTTTACTAATTTACTTATCTAAAATCCATATTATATTATATATAAGTTAATAGAATATGTGAATGAATAGTGTTTTTGTGCCTTTATAGCTTGGTGTACAACCTCATAATGCACAATCGTTCTTTACCCTTGCCCTATATGTGATGCTTTGTCATTTTATTCTTCAGGGAAAAGGTTTTAGAGAAATGGCGACCTGAGACGGCGAGAGAACTCCACCACTGCACCGGCCCAGCCGTTGCTATTTGTGGTTGCAAATGTGACGGTGGTGGTGACTGTTGGGTTGGATGGGTCTAGATTTTACTGTGGTGGTGGCGGTGGAGCTTGTTTCCGCTCTGCCTCCCCTTTGTGGTTGAGGTTGAGCAGGTAGCACTCTTGTAGCCATTGATGGTGTTGATGGAGTTGGTACAACCGCCTCTGTTGCCCAGTTATCTCTTTGTCTCTCCAAGACCTATTTAGGGTTTTCAGATTTAACACTATTGTGGTGTTTTGTTGCTGGTTGTTGGTGTTGATGATTGGGCCTTTTTGCATGGGCTCAGTGCGATTGAGCGTGGAACCTTGGCCATCGTCGACAGGAGTTGCTGAATCTGAGACTTTGTTCTCTGATGCTTTGTCCTTTATTTGGGTTATCTAAGTTTGTGTGGTCAATGATGATAAGGGTTCTCTAATCTAATACTTGCCATTTCTTTGGTTGTTATCGGGTACATGGTCACCTCGTGCTCTAAGGTTGGCTTTTTTCTATTAATTGATGCATCTGTGATCTGGTGGTGAAAGTTTAATGTTTAAAGTCTTTATATTCATGTTTTACTTGTCAATATATAAGAAATAGAGTTACTTTTGGAACTTTATTATGTTTGTAGGTTAAACATGAAGTACACGAAGAAGTCGGAAGAAACAGGACGAGAATTGGAGCTAGAGAGGTGAAGATATGTTAAAGCGAAGTTGTATAACAACGGAACCTTAAAACGGACATAACTTGAGCTAGGAAAGGAGTTACGGGACCCACGACCTGTCCACAGAAAGATCTCAAAAAGTTACACATGAAAATCAAGGTTGTGCAGGGGGTGGCGCCACTGACACCGGGGTTCGTGTTTTGTTAGAATTTGACCTAATTTGAGGGGTTTTAAAGAGGAAAAAACCCTAATACGAAAATTAACCTTTTACACTGCAATTAAGGACGAAAAGTAAGTATCTTTCACCATTCCAAAGCCCTTCCAACATCAAGATCATCAAAATCTACATGCTTAATTTGATTTGTCTTGAAGATTCAATGATGAAGCAAGGCTAATTCGTTGGTGATTCACTTCGGGGGATGGGTTTATGCAAGTTTTCATTTTTCTTAGTTTGTAACCTAGATTTGAGATTGGATCTTGAACCTTTTAAGTTCTTTTGGATTCAATTCATGATTTGATTATTTAAACGATTTGATTATGTTTGAACCTAACTTTGATTTTCTATAACTTTAGTTTTCTTTAATCATTGTATGGTTGATTATTAGAATTAGGGTTACATCATTTAAATTGGTGATTGTGTTAATGAAGTTCTTTAAGCTATAATCCATAATTATCACTTAGATCTTATTATGTGTAAGTCACCATTAATGACTTCTCAATAGGTTTCACTAAAGAAAAATTGTAACTTTACCAAACCTGAATCCTGAATGGGTTGCTTTTTCTCCAAGATTGTTAAAAACCTAAACTTTTATTTTGTTAATTTGATTATTTCTCAATTCAATTAATCAAGCAATTTACTTTTCAATGTTTAATGTTTTTAGATTAATCGTTACTAGCACTTCTCTGTGGATTTGACACCTTTCTTACCCTTTACTATTAAGGGTGATTAGGTACTCTTTAATATATATTTTTGACCGACCACACGACATCGATCAAAATGGCGCCGTTGCCGGGGAATCGTTGCGCTTAGCGTTAGTAATAGTTATTTGTTTTCTTAAAAATCCATTAAAAACCAAAAAGATTTTCTTTTTCTTATTTTTAGTTTATTTGTTTTTGAGTTGTTCGGAATTACACGGATATTTGTTTCTTGTGTGTAGGTAGTTCAAAACACTTATGCATACGAGACATTTCGAAAGGACTTCACCATTGCTCTTTGATCCTGAGATTGAAAAAAAAAACAGCACGAGACAACCGAGTCTTTCACAAAGCAAATCCTTCAACAACTCCTATTCCACGAGGAGGTACTTGGTCCGAAGAAGGAACTTCATCAGCTAAGGCTAGTCAGATCCTAAGAAGGCATTCCAAAACACCAGGAAGCAATCCACTCAACAATATGAATTACTTGGGTAGTCAAGGTGTTCCGTCCAATCAACCTCCCCCACCAAGAGAACAACCTTTAGGTGATATTCCTCCCCCACTGTTTCCACCACATAATGCTCCACCACCACAACAACAAGCCCTGCCATCTAACCCAGTTTAAGGAAACCCTATACCTCAACCACCACAGTTTCAAGTGGGTGAAAATCCTCGTGCATACCCACACCCCAATCCACCAGTCCAGCAAGAACCGGGTAGAAATGTTAACTATAAGGCTCCAAGAAATCAGCCAGTTCAGTTTAATCAATCAAATTATAGGCGGAATGATGGTGTTAATGGTGATGAGGACATAAGGGATCGAGTATCAAATTAGGATGATGGAATGGAACATGAAAATCCGAATGCTGGATATGGAGGGGGAGATGAAGATGGATTTGGTTTTAACTATGGTTATCAACATCAGGGAGGTTATAATCAACATTTTAACCCAATCTTTCAAATGGCTAATCAAGATCCACCAAGAGGCAAGAGGCAACCAATGCATCAACATCCTCAACCGGGTTTTCCTCAACATCATGATGGTCTTCCACAAGTCCATCATCGTGCTCCAATCCAAGGAGTTAAAATCCATTTTAGACCTCAAATTGTAGTTATCTCCTCTCCAATAGTAAGTCCTGTTGCATATGGTAGATCCTTTGAAGTGAGACCATAAGGCTTGAACATGTTGTCATCTTTTTATGGTAAAGGAATTAAGGAACCTTACCTTCATATTTCTGAATTTGAAGCGGTATGTGGGACAATTGGAGGACAAGGGTTTACACCCGATCAAGTCAAGATAGTATTGTTTCAATTTACATTGAAAGATGCTGCAAAACAGTGGTTCCTATCTTTGCCATTCGCAAGCATCTTTATGTGGGAGGATATGCAACAATAATTCTTGGAAGAATATTACACACCTCAACGAACAAGTGATGCAAGAGCTAATATTCGGAATTTCCAACAACAACCGGGTGAGCTTTTCTACGAGGCTTGTAAAAGATTTAAGCAATTGTTACGGAATTGTCCCCATCATGGTATTCCACTATGGGAGTTGATTAATGCTTTCTATGATGGTTTATCCATCGATGACATCTGGGATGTGAATTCCACCTCGGGAGGAACATTTCCTTCTAATCATATGGAGGTGGATTGGGAATTCTTAGAAAAGATGACGGTGAACTTAAAAAGATAAGCTCAATCTAACCGGAAGAAGAAACATGCCATTATTAGATCCGCAGGTACTACTAATGCCAATGAAAGATTAGAACAATTGGAGAGAGCCAACCAAATGTTGGAACGTCAATTGGCGAGTTTGAATTTTAATGGAGGAAATATGACACCTCGAGGCGGTCCAGTTTTTCCCATGTGTGAAGGATGTGGCGACTTGGGACATGTCATTGTGGATTGCCAGGTGCAATTGGGTCGAGCTGAGGAAGAGGTCGACCAAGTTATGATGATCGAAAGCAATATGATATGAATTCTAATACATATCATCCAGGTTTGCGTAATCATCCTAATTTTAAGTATGGTAACCAATCTAACCAATCTAATCCTCATTTTCAGGTACCAAATCAAGGAGGTCAACCATACCAGAATCACCAGCCATCATATAACAACCAAAATTACAACCAAGGGAGGTATAACAAAGGATATCAAAGAAATTATCAACCTAATGTTGACCAAGGAGGTTCAAACAACTCATCAAAAATAATGGACTTTCCTAGAGAGATTAAGAAGGACAATGAGGTACGAGACAAAACAGTGGAGGCATTAGCTAAGCAAGTTAGGCAAATAGCAGAAGAGATGGCATAATTGAGAAGAAACCCAAGAACATTGCCTAGTGACACCACTGTCAATCCTCAACATCAAACATCTGGTGCAAGGAACACAAAGAGTGCAAACATCAGTCAGGTAAGTATTCTTCGCTCCCGTAAGGTGTATGACAATAAAGTGGTCTCTCCACCACCGTTTCAAGAAGGAGTGGTGGAAGATCTTGGCGAGGATGGGAAAAGTGATGATGAGTGTGAGCCGGATATACATCTAGTGAAGAAACAAAAAAGAGTAACTTTTCAAGATACACAAAAACCAGTGCTTAAAAAAGAGTTACCTAAAGTTAACGGTAAAGATATGGAGGTTAATACCATTCCTTATCCAAAAGACTTAGAAACCCTGAAAAATCAAAGACTTTAAACAAAAGAGGTCCTTAAAAGGAAGAAATTTGGGAAATTTTCAAACAAGTTAAAATCAATATTCCCTTAATTTATGCAATTAAACAGGTGCCGGCTTACGCTAAATACCTTAAAGACATGTGTACACAAAAACGAAATAATAAATTTCCAAAAATGCTTGATTTAATGGAAAAAGTGAGTGCTGTTTTAATGGGTTCCTTACCCCTAAAGCTTCGGGATCCTGGAACGCTCTTGATACTAATTCAAGTTGGAGACTTAAAAATGGCAGGGGCGTTATTGGATCTTGGTGCAAGTGTAAGTATCCTTCCGGGAAGCTTATATGATCAATACGATTTCAGTCCACTTCGTAAGGCAGATACCACCGTGGTATTAGCCGATTTAACACCTAAGCTTCCTAGAGGGATTGTGTCTGATGTGATTGTCATGGTGGAAGATTTCTACTACCCGATTGATTTCTTGGTTTTAGATTATGTGTCAAATGATAAAACGAAGCAACCTAATGTCATACTTGGTAGACCATTTTTGGCCACTGCAAATGCTTTGATAAACTGTAGAACCTGGACAGTCGATATGACATTTGGTAATAGAAAATTGCGTTTAAATGTGTTTTCTAATACATCCAACTCTCTACCCAGTGATGAATGCTTGGCGGACGTCATTGATGGTTGTAATTCTCACGAAAGTGAGGATGACACCACAAAGACTTGTTTTGCTTGTGATGATGCAGATTGGAACCATATAAAAGCCTTGGAGATTGAAGAACAAAATTTAGATCTGATGGTTGTAGACAATGGTAGACCACCATGGACACATCAAGTTGAAAACTTGTCCGAGCATATTGACAAAAAGATGAAGCCTTCTTTGGAAAGTCCACTGGAGTTAGAATTAAAAGATCTTCCCAAACATCTTAAATATGCTTTTTTGGGGGAAGACAAGACATTGCCCGTAATTATCGCCGCAAACTTAGAAGAAGATCAAGAAGCCTCTTTGTTACGGGTTCTTCAGACATACAAAGCAGTAATAGGGTGGACACTTGCTGATTTGAAAGGCATAAGCCCCTCCATTGTAATGCACAAGATCATAACTGATGCCGATGCCGATGACAAACCATCTCGCGATGCTCAAAGAAGGTTGAATCCCAAAATGCGTGAAGTAGTGAAGAAAGAGGTACTTAAATGGCTAGACGTAGGTATAATTTACCCAATCTCTGACAGTACATGGGTAAGTCCAACGCAAACGGTGCCTAAAAAAGCAGGTATTCAGGTAGTCAAAAGTGAGGAAGGTGAGCAAATTGCCACTCAACCGGTAACCGGGTGGCATGTTTGTATTGATTATAGGAAACTAAACGCTACCACATCTAAGGATCATTTTCCACTTCCATTTATTGATCAAATTATTGAGAAATTGGCAGGTCAGAAGTTTTACTGTTTTCTAGATGGCTATTCGGGATATAATCAAATTGCTATCCACCCCGAGGACCAACAAAAAACTACATTCACTTGCCCTTATGCACATTCTCATTTAGGCGAATGCCATTTGGTTTGTGTAATGCCCCGGCAACCTTTCAAAGGTGCATGATGAGTATCTTTTCAGATATGGTCAGGGATTCTTTAGAAATCTTCATGGATGATTTTTCAATTTTTGGTTCTACTTTTGATAAGTGTTTAAATGAATTAACCAAAGTCTTGAAACAATATGCTGAAACAAATTTGGTCTTAAGTTGGGAAAAAAGTCACTTCATGGTTCAAGAGGGAACGGTTTTAGGGCAATGCATATCTTGTCTGGGAATTGAGGTAGATCGGGCAAAAATTACAGTAATTTCCACTCTACCTCCTCCGATTAATGTTAAAGGTGTGCGTTCATTCTTAGGACACGCAGGTTTCTATAGGAGATTCATTAAAGGTTTTAGTGTCATAACTAAACCCTTATGCAACTTGCTTTTAAAAGATGTACCCTTTGTGTTTGATAAAGAATGTTTACATGCTTTTAACACGTTAAAAGAGAAATTGGTGGAGGCCCTAATCTTGCAATCACCTAACTGGTCACTTCTGTTTGAAATTATGTGTGGTGCAAGCGACTTTGCAATTAGGGTTGTTTTAGGTGAACGGGTGGATAAGAAACCCGTTGCCATATACTATGCAAGCAAAATGTTAGCCGATGCAAAATTAAATTATACAACTACTGAAAAAGAGTTGCTTGCAGTAGTATATGCATTAGATAAATTCCGATCATATATATGGGGAAGTAAAGTAATTATTTATTCTGATCACAGTGCAGTTAGACACTTAATGGAGAAGAAGGATGCCAAGCCTAGGCTTATACGATGGATCTTGTTGCTACAAGAATTTGACTTGGAAATACGTGATAAGAAAGGAAGTGAGAACGTGGTAGCCGATCATCTATCAAGAGTTGTGCATCACACCACTGATTCACAAAAGGAGATTAATAAGACATTCCCTGATGAGCAATTACTATCTATATCTTCAGAACCTTGGTATGCTAATTTTGCAAATTATTTGGCTACAGGTACCACCCCCGACCATTGGAACAAAAGAAAGAAACAACAATTTATGTCGCAGGTGAAACATTATATTTGGGATGAACCGGACTTGTTCAAGGTTGGAGCAGATCAAATTATAAGGCGATGCATTCCCGAATTCGAAATTCCAGACGTGTTAGAGCATGCACACTCATTCGCATGCGGGGGCCATGTAACACCCGAAAATTTTGATAAAAGAAAAGTATCTTGCAAAAAGAGAAAAGGAGCCAAAGTGGAAGGGGGATAAGTGTAAAAAGTATAAAACTCAAATATTTTAATATATTGTGAGTATGGCCGCCCCATAACACCTTTTTTTACCTGTTGTTCGACTGAAAAGTGTAGAAAGAAGAAGAAGAAGCTACTCTCTTGGTTATTCAAGGAAGAAAGGCTGATTTTCGCAAATTGGTGAGTGTTCTTTGTATATTTGGCTCGGTTTTGTTGGGTTTTTGACCATAAAACCGATTTTCATGTGTTTATTGTGCTTGGTTGTTTGCTTAGTTGTGTTTTAGGTGTTTGAACTCTTATGCCTTCAAGTTTGGTAGAGTTTTACTTGAAGACTACATTAGGTGAGTTCTAGACCCCGGACTTTATGTGTTTTAAACTTTTGGGGCTGAAAATGCATGATTTGAAATGTTTTACAACGGTTTAATATGTACCCGTATGTATATGTGTGTTTATGTTTGTGTTTATGGTTGTATGTGTGCTCTTGATGCTTAGAATGATGGATATAAGCTTAGAACATGTTAGGATGTAGATTGGGTTTGAAAATAAGTCTGAAATATGCATAATGGTTGGTCATGCACCTAAATAGGGCTCATGTGCCTGAATATTTTACTTAGAACACCCAAGTATTGGTCATGCTTCCAAATAGGGCTCGTGTGCGCAGAAACTTGCCCAAATAAATCTAAGTGTAGGTAATGCGCCCCAATAGTATCCACGCGCCTGAAAGGTTCTCATGCGCCCAAGGTTCCCCATGCGCCTACTGCCCCAATTAGCCTAAGTGTTAACACATGCGTTCATGTAGTAGTCATGTGCCCGAAAGTTTTCCTCAGGCGCCTAAGTGTTGAGTCATGCGCCTGCATAGTGCTCATGCGCCTAGAACACTTAGAAAATATTCTGAAATTTTGGGAAAAAGGAAATTTAAGGAATTTCTCTGGGATGTTTTGATGGTTGTAATTGTTTATGTTTTGCATGTTTTTGGGCTGTTCTTATGTTCCCTATTATGTATCTATCATGTGACTTTACGTGGTGTGATTATATTCATATACGCAAAGTATTATCGTTAAAGAAAGTGAAAAATTAATGACTAATGCACAGTGGAACATAATAAATGAATGAAAAGTCTTGCAAGCAAAATTTAAGGAGCTTCACAATCCACTGAGGGTTGTCAGCTCAACTGTGTGTCTTATAGAGTGCGATCTTGGCTAACCCATGAGGGTTCACACACAGGGGGATCAGTCTTAGTGATTGATCCATACGTACGAAACGGAGTCCTTGTCACTTAACCTCGAGAATGAGGTGGCTTTGTGCCCAACGATGAGGGTAAAGTTATGACAGGATCTAGAAATAGTGGAAGATAATGAAAAAGTACGAAACGAACGAATGCATGAGGTAATGAAAGATAATCAAGATTAAACCTTGATGTATATATGATGAATGCTCACATGCGAAAGTAAAGGAAATATTTTATTGAAAAGGATATTTCATATATAAATCTTACAAGGTATTTTAAACGTTTTAAAACTAGAACTCACTTAGCAACGCTGACTTTTATGCATTTTCAGTTGGCAGGTAATTATTGCTGAGGATGGCACGCGGGGGAAGCTACTCGTCGGGGCAAGACTGGCGTCCATTCGATCTTAATGATATTGTTGTTTTGTAATGCAATTAAAAGGTCTTTTGCAACTTAAGAAACAATGATGTATTGCTTAGCAACAGTAATTATTAATGGGGTGAATGGTTTTTGTTAACTTGATCCGTTGCCAAATTTTATGAAATGTGTAATGTTTTATATGTATGATGCTATGATTGACCAACTGTGAGGTCTCCGGGAACGGGGCCTTACAGGCCATTTTAGTGGACAGAAAACGGGTCACAAGATTTTATCTTATGGACTCTTTTGGCCAACTATCTTTTGTGATTCTAATAATTTTGCTAAAAATTGCATAAAATGTCAACAAATGGGAAGTATCTCGAAACGTAATGAAATATGCATGCAACCAATTCTCGTGGTTGACATCTTTGATGTTTGGGAAATTGATTTTATGGGCCCCTTTCCAAATTCGTATGGCAATTTATATATTTTAGTGACAGTTGATTACGTGTCAAAATGGGTGGAAGCAATTGCCACTAAAACAAATGACCATAACGTTATGTGTAAATTTGTTCAAAGTAATATTTTCTCCCGCTTTGGTCTTCCCCATGTGATCATAAGTGATGGGGGGTCATATTTTAAGAATTTCCACTTTGGTAAACTGTTAAAACGTTATGGCGTAGACCACCGAATAGCAACACCGTACCACCCTCAAACGAGTGGTCAAGTGGAAGTCTCCAATAGGTAAATTAAAGAAATTTTACAAAAAATGGTACGATCGGATCGTAAGGATTGGTCCACTAATTTAAATGATGCCTTATGGGCCTACCGTACCACGTTTAAGACACCTACTGGCACGACCCCATATCGGTTGGTATACGGAAAAGGATGTCATTTACCTGTAGAACTAGCACATCATGCTTTGTGGGCAATTAAAAATGTTAATCTTAATTACAACGCTACAGGAAATGCTAGGAAGTTGAGTTTGAATGAACTGGAAGAATTACGAAACAAAGCGTACGAGACGACAGCCGAATATAAGGCAAGGATGAAAGAAGTGCATGATGCCAAATTACGAAAGAAAACCTTTGAGGTAGGTCAAAAGGTTTGGTTGTATAACTCGCGATTGAAAATGTTCCCCGGGAAATTAAAAAGCAAATGGATGGGACCGTACGTGGCAATTTGGGTTGGTAAGTTCGGCGATGTTGAGATTGAAGACCCTAAAGACGGTGTGAAACAAATGGTGAATGGGCATCGATTAAAACAGTACTTGGAAAGTAAGGATATGAGTGAAAACGTTGACGAGTTGGTGAGCTTGTTGGTAAGTGCACCAACTTACATGACTGATAAGTAAGGGTCAGGTAAAAGTCTGGCTGAAGACTTTAAAAACTTAGCGCTAGTCAGGAGGCAACCCGTCGTCTTCTTTTGTGTCTATATGCAAGAACAGGCAAACACCCAAGTGTGAGGAAACTCATGACTACCAAGGTAAGTTGAGTTTAGTTTTTTGGGCTTCGGGGCGAAGCATGACTTTTGAGGGTGGTATGCGAACGTAGCACGATTTCAGAAAAACATAAAAGAAAAACATACAAAAACAAAAACATGAAGTAATTTCTAAATTTGATATATATATATATATATATATATATATATATATATATATATATATAGTTTTTACTTCTTTATTTATCTAGTTTTATTCCTTAAATTTTTTTAAAACCATCGCCACCAACGCCATCATCACCGCTACAGACGCCATCGGCGCCAGTTGAGCCCAAAGCCACTGACAGACGGTGCTACCGACGCTGGGCTTGGCGCCGGTCCACCGCCACCGATGCCATCATCACCGCCACCGATGCCGCGACCCAGTTTGGCACCGGTCAGCCCAAATTCGAATGGGTCATCCGATTTTTCACCCACACCAACATCTAAAACCGAAAAAATCAAGCTTATTATGAATCAAACTTCACATTTCCACCACTTTTCTCCATCTCTTCTCCAATTCTCTTAAGAACACCCAAACCCTAGTTTTTTTACTTCTTCAATTCTCAGTCGAATCAAGCAAATCATAGGTGCATCTTGCTTAATTTTTTGAGGGGATCACATCTCACCGATTAGTTTTTCAAAATTCCCACTCGTTTGAGAGATACCGGGGGTTCAAATTCAGAAAATTTTGGGGGTTTTTGCTAAAATTCACTAAACTCTTCTTCTTTTTAATCTCAAAGTATTACATTGCGCCAAGGTATGACTTTTCTCACATAATTATATGTTTTGCTTTAAGGTTGTTATGGTATGTTCAATTTCATGTGTAAAATGTTAATTTACTAGCAAAATTGCCATGGGTTCATGTACATGTAGTAGGATGGTGAATTTCTTTGACTTATGCTATAATATTAATCATACATGAGTTTGGGAGACAATTTGAGACACGATGATGCTAGAAGTGAGTTGTTGGTAATAAGTTGATGCTAAACTTGTTTCATACAAGTGTTTCGGTGTTTATTGCTTATACAAACTTAAAAATCCTTGTCATTTGTATGGAATAAGGTGGGAAATCTAATGACTATAATGGTGTTATGAGCAATTTACGAGCACGATTGTAAACCTTATAGTAGATATGCTCAAACAATACACAGTCAAGAGAATGTCACTTAATATTGTATATTATAAATTCATGACACTTATGTTATTTCACATACTTGATTGGTGACTATTTGCACAAGATAGAATTAAACGTCCTTATTAGTTATGTGTTATAGAACTTATAATCCACATCATTACTTGTTTAATCATGGTGGTGTCTAAATAGAGATTTTGTTATCTACAGGAACAATGCCATGAATCAAGGAGTCAACTTCTAGAGAAAAAGGCAAAGCTGTTGCCTCATCTTTTGAACCCTCTGGAAAACGGGCAAGGCGAAGCACAAGCAACGTAAGTGAAGAAAATTCTGACAGATAAATGGATGAAGTGATGGGAACTAACTCTGGTAGGGATGATATTGATTATGACTCAGATGGAAATCCTGTTTGGACGGAATACAAGAAACCATTGTCCAAATTTCCACGAGAAATGCAACCACTATTGTATATGGATAAACTCAAGGGCAAGAATGACCTCACTACCCTCATGGTATGTGAGAGACCTATGGAATTACCAGAATTTCGAATGTTTGGCGTGGTTGAATGTTTCGAAAGATTGGGGTGGAGGGAAGTATTGACATTCGTTAAAATGGATCGGCCGCATATTTATATGAATCAAATCATGGAATGGATGTCTACTTTGGTGAAGAAGGATGGAACAAATCCACCACATACCACCACACTAACCGGCAAGGTAGGCGGGAAGACGATGGTTATGTCTTTTCAAATAATCTCACAAGTGGCCAAGTTTGACACTACACCCGGGCCTTATGAATATCTACACGAAGGTTCAATTCTAGAAATCCCAACCGGGGATTATCTGCGAGAGGTATTGAATGATATATTTGCCATTCCTGTCACTGCATTACTCTGATAACATGAACAGAAGCAACATGAAAATCTTACCAAATCTATCGACAGTGATCTTAAGAAAGAATGTGATTCCCAGAATTTCTGATAGAGAGTAAGACATTACGAGTTAAGAGTACTTCATGCACTACTCACCGGTTGATACATGTTGTCTTACCGGCAATTGGTAATGATAAACATTTGGGAAAGTCGAGAGAGCAAGGCCCGACTGATGATTCCACATTATCGGCTGATCATTATGCTGTTACGAAAACAGAAGGTCGTGTCCAATGATGTTTTGGCTATACCAATCACTGTTCTAAAGTTTAAACTTAATTGATTGGGAGGTCAATCGTGGGAGTATAAGAAGACCGCCACCCACTATCAACTACGGGATAAAGATAGTGGCCGAATCATGATGGTGAGAAGAGATGATGTACCTCACCACGATGATGCAGATGACGTGGCCATGGGGCAAGGTAGTGTTGGAGCACTTGAGGATGTGGATGCTAATACAAGGGAACGAACCAAGGAAGAAGAGATTCAGGAAGTAGTTGTTAGAGCCAGGCCATTTGGATTCTCAGGATGGACCTTGGATCAGAGGCATATGTATGATGAACAGTCACGGGAAAGGGAAAGACAAAGAAGGTGGAGAGAGAGCTACGATAGGAGGACACAAGATTATGAACAACAAGTGAGAAATGCATGGGCGGCACAAGAACAATGTGATAGAGAGCTACGTGATGATATAAGGATGTATGCGCATGACTCTGCGTATGCACAAGAACAAGCTATTAATGACTATTTTTGTGTATCAGGAACATGTTTGCCACTATCATGATTACCATGCAGGGCTGCCATATCAAGCTCATCCACAACCGGTGGAATGGAGTACCCATCCAGAATACATGCCAGGGCAACAATACGAGAGGTACCCACAAGCTCAACCATCACAGTGGATACCAATGGATACAACTCCTGATGAAACCTCTCGCACTACAGGACAGTCCGGAAGCTTTGACATGCATGCCATGCACCAAAGTTTGATGGAATCCTTCTTTGGTCCACCACTACCTAGATTCCATTTGGATGAGATTAGAACACTCTCTGATCACTTGATCAGGTCCATGTGTTTCTCCACTCTAACCGATTCATGTTCAAAAATTTTATTTTCATTTTATTTTCCCCCTTTTTCTTTTGGTGTGTTTAATCTATGCTTGGGGGTGTCAAACAATAACAATGTATGTGGGAAAGTGTGGTCTAGAAGTATGTCTGTTATGGTAAGACCCGAATGATGATCGGTTGTGATGATCCTAAAAAATGGTTATAATGTTAAAAATGCCCTTATATCCACACCACTACCAAATATTGAATGGTACATTGGGGACAAGGTACCTTCTAAGTGTGGGGATGAGGGGAGTTATGCAGAAGTAAGGTAAACAAAGAGTAATGAAGGAAACATTAAAAATTACAAAAAAAATTTTAGGTTAATCTTTCTTTGCAAAAGTTTTCAAGTAAAGTTTAGCTTGTTTATTAAACCAGAATTTTTAATATAAATTACTTTTTATTTATTAAAAGATTGATATAGATCTTAGGTCATTGCCATGTTTTTTTAAGTTGCGGGATAAACTATTTCTAGCAGGTCATTTTTGAAAATATTACGGATGCCTTATTATGGTTAACAAGCTGTTGATATAATAAACTAATGTGTATATCGGTTGCTTAAATTCCTACATGGTGAGAGTTTGAGCCTATTACTTAAAACATAATCATATATATTCATTTGTTAAGGGTAGGTCATATACCACTCTTATTGCAGAACTTGTATTGTTTGATGCATACCAAGGCCATAAGCAAGATGTTTGCACATAAATGACAAAGGCAATTTAGGAACCCCTTTACTTGTTATTGTTTGTTTATTGTTATCCATCCTAACCCTTAGTAGCCATGTCGAGCCTTAAACCATTCTTTTGTTAAACCCGATATATAAAGCCCAAGTTGTCAGTTGATAACCGACCGTGAAACCATTCAAAGTAAAAGAGCATCCGAATTCAAGCTTATATTATGAAAAAAATTAAGGAAAAAGGAATATTAAATGAAAAAAAAGAAAAAATAATAGTTGTTTAGAATGGATCAAAGTGATCTAGCTCTGTTAGTCATGTTAATAAGAATTGTTTATGGTCTAGTTCATCTTTCTGTTTGTTCTAACCACTCGTAAAGCCAAATATCTCCTACCTTTACCTAAGCCCAAAAACCGGTAAGTCCTTTAGATATGTGCAAAGTCTATGCAAGTGGTGGAGGCGTGATTGCTATACAAGCTTATGTGGACAAGATAGTATAATGGATTATTGAGTGATTACACTAGTGCACATTTTACTAGTCTAGATATAAACCAAGAGGAGTGAATTATTATGAGGGATGTGTACATGAGACTAAAAAGTCAAAAGCACGTTAAGCTTAGTTGGGTGATTTCCTATTTTAATTTCCTATAATTGACTTGCTAGAATGTAAATCTATTGAACGATGTAAGTCTTGTGAATAAGGGCATGACTTTGGACCTTAATCGAGTTTTAATAAGTGAATAGTGATGTGTATTTGCAATGATGGTTTTATAAATTACAACTGAGCTTTGCTTGAGGACAACCGAAAGGTAAGTGTGGGGATTGTGATCGGGTGGTGAAAGTTCAATGTTTAAAGTCTTTATTTTTATGTTTTACGTGTCAATTTATGAGAAATAGAGTTACTTTTGGAACTTTATTATGTTTGTAGGTTAAACATGAAGTACACGAAGAAGTTGGAAGAAACAGGATGAGAATTGGAGCTCGAGAGGTGAAAATATGTTAAAGCGAAGTTGCACGACAACGAAACCTTAAAACGGACATAACTTGAGCTAGGAAAGAGTTACGGACTGTCACACCCTCGCTAAAGCGGAAACACGAGGATGCGACGGACGGGATCGTCATAACACATTGGGGGTTCAAGAGAATATCTAAAGGTATTCTCCGTACATGGGTCATGACATCGCCCGACACATAGGAACACATGTCAAGGATAGTCACTACCAGAACGTCATACCAAAATGCATAATCATACCAAAGCTCCATACAGAAACAAATCAACACAATTGTCAAACAATAAAAATCTCAAAATCATCAAAATTACAATCCATAAAACCCAACAATCCACAACATGCCCAAAAGTCTCTTGAATTTCTAATGCTCCTAGTGGAGCGGTCTCGTCTAAGTCCACAGCCATACACCTAGACTTCATTACCTGAAAAGACATGCTCTAAAAAGGTCAACATACGTTGGTGAGTTCATAGGTTTACAAGTACAAATATTTTGCCGTGTAAAACATGTATAGAAATTGTATGTGAAAGAGATACATAGCAGTCAAGATATCAACATAAGTTCGAATGTAACCCAAGTCCAAAACATTCCAAAATTTGCACACAACCGGATTATATTCACCCAAGGGCAAGCCCCGGCCAAGTCGGTCTCGACTAGTATACCGACGACATGGGTGGGGGTGTCAACCCGTTAGTACTAACAATATCTCTCCACAACGTCCAAGTACACAAGTTGAAGCACAAGCACAAGCACAAGTACACCCTCATGATTGAATATCAAGACTCATACCATGACCCAAAACACATACAATATTTCAAAAGAAAATCAAACACGGCATAGTCCAAAACCATAAGCATGCTTTACCCCCAAGTAAAATATATTAAAAAGGGGCCGTGAAACTCACCCTGAAAATTCACAGTTCAAATTCCACAATATGCAGAGGAAGCTCTAAAAAAATATAATTCACACAAGGATTAATATAGCACCAAATATCGATGACTAATATGGGTGCAATCCTGTTAGTCCAGCCCTTAACACTAATCAAGGTTTTCCATCATCACACTTATTAATTTAATTCTTTTGTAAAGAGTTTTAATCAATATTATATGCAAAACTTGTCTTAATTTAGACTATTTAATCCCAACCCTTATTTTTAAGTTTTAACAAAATAATTCAGCATACATATCTGATTGCACATCAGTCTTGTATAGGCTGTTAGGAGATCGACACGACCACGAAACATCGCGTACGAGGTGTCATTTGAAAGAAGAGACTTTAAATTAACTCCAGAAAAAGAATAAGGTTAATTTGACAAAATATGAGTAAGTTATGACACGAAGAATAAAGACCAATCTGCTGCCCAGATTCGTCAGTTTTGACCTTCAGTTTTGTTTGCTACGTTTGGAGGACCAAACGATGTCAAAACGACATGAAACCACTTGGGTCAGTTAGGGGACTCATAGGGCTTAAATTTAGACCCAGAGTTTGCCCCAATTGGGCGTGTTTCGACCAAGTTATCACACGAACAAGATGACCCATTTTTCTGACAGCAAGCTGCCCAAATTGTTAGTTTCGTTGTTTCGATTTGTTCAACACATCAATACTTTCAAGGAACAATTCTAGTTATTTCAAAACGTTTTATAGGTCCAAAATCTCGATTAAGGGCAGGTCATCCAATATTTCCACTCAATATCATGGATTCGATTACCATAAAATCCAAGAATTAGGGTTTTCTTACCAAATGGCGAATCCGACGATCGTAACGCTTAGATTCTGACGATCTAGCACCAAAAACTAAAAATGAAAGATCATTAGATGAAGATTTCGAGTGTTGATTATGATTATCATCTATCTTGAGTGAAACAAGGATTAAACTTCATCAAACACGAATTTCGCTTACCGTATCTACGAAGACGAAGGTATCTTGCTTGGTTTAAGGCTCTTGGGTGTTTTGATTATCAAAAGTCGATGGATGCTTGAGGATTTTCAGAGAATTCGATGGTTAGAGGGGAAAAGAGAGAGTTTGGAGAAGGAGGTGGCTAGGGTTTCAAGTGAAAACTAAAATTTTGTGCAAATGAGCTAAGGCAAAGGGGAATACCCCCTTAAACCTTGCGGCCGAAACTTGGGAGGACGAAGGGCCTTCAGGCCCTTGGCCCGTCTCGTGTATTCCGTCACGTCTCGAGCCACGCATCATCTAATTTTTACGCTTTCAGATTCCGCGCGCAATAACGGTTCCAACGAACTATCACATGCCCTAGGATTTAGATAAATTATATTTTTAGAACCAATTTAAGTTGTTTTAACAGGCTTTAGGCAAAGCCCATGGATGTAAGGCTAATTGGGTTATGGTGAAGTTTCGTGTTTTACATTTTAGAAAACCCTCGATTGGGCTCATACATAGAACCTCATACGATGACAAGCCCACTAGTCACATAATGATATAGGCTCCAGGCCCATCAAAAAAACGTAGGCCTATTAGACCAAAATTTAGGCCCAACAAGAAAAGAACCATAAATCAAGACCTAGCCTAAATAAAGACAAAAGTCAAAGTCAAAAGTAAAAATTCAAACTAATGCCAAAGCCAACGTACCTATTTTGGTGACGGATGTCACACGGACCCACAACCTGTTCACGAAAAGATCTCGAAAAGTTACACAAGGTTGTGCTGGGGGGTGGCGCCACCGATGCCTCCATAGGCGCCACCGATGCCTCCATAGGCGCCACCAACGCCGGGGTCCATGTTTTGTTAGAATTTGACCTAATTTGAAGGGTTTTAAAGGGGAAAAAACTACCCAAATATGAAAATTAACCTTTTACACTATAATCAAGGACAAAAAGTAAGCATCTTTCACCATTGTAAAGCCCTTCCAACATCAAGATCATCAAAATCTACATGCTTAATTTGATTTGTCTTGAAGATTCAATGATGAGGCAAGGCTAATTCATTGGTGATTCACTTCGGGGGATGAGTTTGTGCAAGTTTCATTTTTCTTAGTTTGTAACCTAGATTTGATATTGGATCTTGAACCTTTTAAGTTCTTGTGGATTCAATTCATGATTTGATTATTTAAACGATGTGATTATGTTTAAACCTAACTTTGATTTTCTATAACTTTGGTTTTCTTTAATCATTGTATGGTTGATTATTAGAATTAGGGTTACATCATTCAAATTGGTGATTGTATGAATAAAGTTTTTTAAGCTTTAATCCATAATTATCACTTAGATCTTATTATGTATAAGTCACCATTAATGACTTCTCAGTAGGCTTCACTAAAGAAAAATTGTAACTTTGCCAAACCTGAATCCTGAAGTGGGTTGCTTTTTCTCCAAGATTGTTAAAAACCTAAACTTTTATTTTGTTAATTTGATTATTTCTCAATTCAATTAATCAAGCAATTTACTTTTTAATGTTTAATCTTTTTAGATTAATCGTTACTAGCACTTCCCTATGATTTCCTGTAGATTCGACACCTTTCTTACCCTTTACTATTAAGGGTGATCATGTACTCTTTAATATATATTTTTGACCGACCACACGACATCGATCAATCTGCTAGAAGTTCAAGGAGTCGGTGATGATAGGGGTTTTCGCAGCTGAGACTTTGTTGGTTTTGATGTTGTTGGGTTGATTTTTTTCTCACGTTTTAAACTCGCATCTATTTTATTTTGGATTTTTCTTTGTTTGATGATGTTTGTTTCGACCATGTTGTCTTGTTAGTGTTGCGATTAGGGAAAGTGTTGTGACAATGGTAAGTTATGTTTACTATGACCATGTTATGGCCTTACTGTTGTTTTTGGGAGAATTGTCTCCTCGATGAAGACAAGCCTTTGCTTATCTGAGACATATTTTATTTTACTCTTGTCATGTTGTTGTGTTGGTGTTGTTATCAGGGGAATTGTTGTTTCGATGATGATGACCTTTTGGTCATCTGATGAGGGGCATATGCTCATATGACATGATTCTTTTGCTGGCTATATCATTTTGTTGATCATGTACTCTTTCACATGTTGTTCTACTTTTTCCTTGGCCTGACTTTATTTGAGATATTGTCAACACTTTGACTATGTTGTTGGTTACTTGATGCTCTATTGATGGACTGTTATTCATCAGAAACACGTCATGGTGAACATAAGTTTGTCTGAGATCAATTCGTATGCATATTCTCTTACAATAATGTTTGGGTTTTTAACGTGAATGTTGTTAATGTAAACCCAAATCTACATGTGGTGCGATTGTGATATGTGTAAGAAGAATTGTTCTATGGGTTGGCAAAGGCCTCTGATCAATTACAACTTCTCATGATGGTTTATAGGTGATAATGATAAAAAAAAGTAAGTGAGACTTTGTTGTTTTGGCGCGGTAAATGACAATTTGCAACCACAATGAGCCGCAAATTCTGAGCCTTATGATCACCACTGCATGGTAAAAGGCGCAATGCGCCGGTGGTTATCTTCCTAGTTTTATATTTAAGTGTTTATAATTTAGGTAAAGGTTCAAATAAAAAGGGTCTTAAAACTAAAAAGTGTAAAAAACAATCTCAATAAGCAATCTTTTTAATCAATGGTTGAAATCAAATTATAAGTAAAAGTTTGTTAGATGAGTATTTTAAGAATAACCATTTTCATTAACGTTTTGCATCCCCCCCCCATAATTTTAAACATTCATAACTTTTATGTATGATATTATTTTTTTTATAAAAATTACACCATAAAAATGAGCGTTTTTCATCTTTAAAATGAATACAGTGTTGTTATATAAAAATATAATAATTTTTTTACGTTTTTAAACTCATATATCGTCATTGTGTCTTTAGAGTCGTTCACTGTGTATTTTTGTTAGTTATTGTGTTTTTTTGAAGGCTATTATGTTTTTATAAAATGATGAATTTTAAAAAATTATAATGATATAATAATATTATTGTGTATCTCTAATATGTATGCTATAACAATAAATTAACAACTAATTAATTTAAATTTTTAAAAAATGATAAAATAACACAATGTCTCATTGTGTTTTTTATCGTAATTATGTTATCTTGAATACTATGCGTTTTGAAAAATACATTAGTGAAATAACATAATTGTGTACTAATTATAAAACACAATGATAGACAACAAGAAATTTATATAATCAATAAAAAACAATAACAAAAATAACACATTGTGTTATTTTCATCACTATAAGTTTTGAGAAATACATTAGAGAAAGTATATTATTGTGTACTTCTAATTATAAAACACAATGATAAATAATAAATTTATATAATATATAGAAACAATGATAAAAGTAACACCAGATGATCTAAAACGTAAAATACAGTGATGAATACATATAACAAATGAAGTAAAATAACTGACACAATAAACGTGTAAGACGTAATAAGGTAACATATTTAATATAATGATCAAAATATATTCTTTAAAACAACAGAAAAATACACGTTAAAGTCACGCTTATTCTTAAAAATTTTAGATTAAGCTTTCTTTGCAGCCTGGTTACAAAAACATCGTAACACTCTACCACTACAAAAACTAAAGGGGCCAAATTCAAAAATATAACCCCACAGTCCACCCTCTTCTCTCCACCTCCACACATGACCATCAACCACAGTTCAAACCGGAGTAACATAAAAAAAACCGGTCACCGCCACTCCACCACCGTCATCCACCGTCGTCGCCACCACCACCCACCACCACCACCACCACCATACAAGTGCCACCACCACCATTTTAACCATCAACACACGACATCACGAAGAATCTCTTAATAAGACTTTAATTCCGTCCCGAAACAAACGACCACGATTGCAATTCTCCATCAAATCACTAACCACTAGACTCCAAATTTGATTGCGTAAGCGCAATTTAATGATTCCTACATCTTCATCATCATAATAATCATCAGAGGCAAAAAGAAGCTCAACAATCGACACAAAAACGCTGTGGATTCCCGTATCGTATTCGCCTTCACATTGATTTAATTACCTTTGAATTGATTGATATCCATTTCCAAATGCCTCTATAAAGCCACCACTAACATGCGTTTTCCCATGACATTAACCGTTTCATTTCGCTTCTCGTTTCTACACTCTTCCCCTTCTCGTTTCCCCCAATTTGCTTATTTGGTTCCCGATTTAGGGTTTTGTTCATCGTCCAGAAGATTCTTCACCACCAAAAGGTCTCCAGGTTTGCTAAAATTTAATTCACCACTTGAACATGTTATTATTTGTTTTTTTTTACTGTTTAGCTTTTGATTTTGACGTTTCATGCATGTTTTGTGTTCTTTGTTTTATTACGCAATTGTCAATCGTGCTTATGCTGTAAACATATTCTAAATGCTGGATTGTTTCTACCTAATTGTCACTGCTTTTTAGGCGGTTGTTTATGATTTCTGAACTGAGTTGTTGGGATGTATTTTTTTGTTTATTGTATTATTTTTTGTTAAAGATCTGATTCACACACACACGTTTTTGTTTTTTTCATATTTTATAATGACTTAAGATTCAACTGGTGATATGTGTAGCTTTTGGTTCTTTCTATGAGGACTTAAGAATGAGTTTGGAGGTTGTAATGTTTTTGCTTGATGATTAGTAGGTGGTTGTTGGGATTTTAGGTGTTTATCAGAGCTTATCTGGGGAGTTTACACTTTCAGCTTTGAGCATTTACACAGTTGCTTTGTGTTCTTTCAGTGGTCATTGAAGGTATGTTTCCTGAGGTTTTTTTTCTTCAATTAGTTAGGGGAAGGATGGATTTTTGGCTTTCTTTTCTTCGATCAAATCTATATCTTTTTTGGCTTTCATGTGACTTTTAAGGGTGGGTTTGTTACTATGATTCTAGTTATAATATTCCATATGTCGAGTCAACTATAATTATCAGTTAGAATTTTACACAGAATGTGATATCTGGAATGAATCTTGGTTTTTGGTTCTGAATTTGTATCATCCCGCTGGTTTGGTGAACATAGGATATCTCTTCATTCTCTTTCAGTTTTTATACCTTCTTGATTTCATGCTTGTTTGGTGTAAACTTTGGTGGCTTGTATTATGAGGTAGTTTAGTTTGTTGATTGCTTATGAATGTAGAGATTTGCGTTCAAAACTATCATCTGAGTGTACTGTCTTAGTGATATTTAACATTTTAATATTAGACATGGTAGAGTGATTCAGCTTGTTGATAACTCATTATGTATCTGTTTGAACCAGGCCCATATCAGTCAGGAGCAAGCTATAAAATGGATGCCATAAGTGATGGAGTCACATCAAAGATACAGGGACCTAATGGCTGTGGAAAAAACGTGGTTTCATGTCTATGGGCATCTCCCGAAGGAGGGCAAAAGATAGATATTGGCAAACATATTTTCTGTAACAGGGCTGTGAATATGAAAAATATAGTTGCTGTTGGTTTTGATATGGATTATACACTTGCACAGTACAAGCCTGAAACTTTTGAGTCCCTTGCATATAACGGCACGGTCAAAAAGTTAGTGGTTAACTTGGGATACCCTAACGAGGTTTGTTTATGTTAATCATTCAAAATCTGGATAAAATATGGTTGTGAAAAATAGTTAAAGTAAATAAGTATTAGGTTAGTTGTGGAATGTTAATGCAATTGCAAAGATAATGATTACTAGTGTTTTTAGAAAAGTAGGAAGACAAAAAGAAGACAAAGTTGCATAGCATTTTATTCTGTCAAAAATTAAACTTGATACAATAATTGTAACTGATATCCGAATCTGAAAATGCTTATCCTTTTTGATAGTGTTAACTAAAGTTTGCTTATTTTAGTTGTTATTCCTTAACCAAGTACATAAGGGATTCCACAATTTTCTCTTTTTGAGTATTTACTTATTTTATCTGTTTGTCGTGATGAGATTATTGATGCAGAACTAGCAAAGTATCTATATTGATTGTAGAGTAGTTAGGGTTTTATAGATTTGTGGTTTCTTCTACTATGTTTTGTAATTCTGTTTGAGCACATAAATAATGTGATTAGGTCAAACCCTGAAATCTAGTTTTTGATCAGTTCACTTATTTAAGTTTTGATATCATATACTCTTTTATTGTTCTTTTTTATTTGATGCAGTTACTTGATTGGTCTTTTGATTGGACTTACATGGTCAGAGGACTGGTTCTTGACAAAAAGCGGGGAAATATATTGAAGGTTTATGGTTTTTATATATTAAAGATAATTTTTTAGGACATGATATGCATATATTTATCTATGTTTATATGTTCAGTTACTTTTTCTCACTCCTTTTAAAGAGAACCGAAACTCCAACGTATAAGAACTTTTCAGTAAAGATGAATCCCATAATTCTTTTAGTTTGAATTAGTGGAGGGAATAAACTTCTTATCCATTTCAGTTACAATAATTCCTTTAACGTGTTTATCTTATCTTATTATTTTTTCTTTTTTCTTTTGCAGATGGACAGGCATAAATATGTTAAGGTTGCTTATCATGGATTTAGGTTAATGTCAAAGGATGAAAAGGTGGCTACATATGGAAATACTCTAGTCCGAGATGCATTTGACGAGCCTGATTATGCTCTCATTGATACCCTTTTTTCACTAGCTGAAGCTTACTTATTTGCTCAGTTGGTTGACTTTAAGGACAATAATCCAGAAAAAATCTCAGAAGAAAAAGAGTAAGGATCATCAGATCATTGCTTATGTGCAAGTTCAATTTTGTTAGATTTATCTCCAGGAAAGATTATTAAATATGCTTTTTTAATTTTTTTCAAGTATAAAAGTCTATAGAATATGCGTACATGGCATTTATGCTGAGCTTATGACAGAAAGTTGGTAAACTTGATGTTGAAAAAGGAACCTAATTGATGCTTGAGATGGTTTCTGTTATACGTGGGCATACAAAAGGGTTATTCTCATTATTAAATACCTAACCTAACTTTGTTAGATTATTCTCTTTTTCGTATCCACTTTAAATTAGTGTTTTGTAAAAGTCCTGCTTACCCTACAAAAGACTTCATGCCTACAATATTTTATTGGTTTTAATCATTTACAATGAAAATATGCTTCCATGAATATTAGTATTCGTTCCAAATCATAATGTACTTTCATGAATGTTTATATTGGTTTTAAATCTTAATGTGGAAAATATGATTGTGCAGTTACTTTCTTATGTATAGAGATGTACGAGCTGCAGTGGATCTGTGTCATCGTGATGGAACTTTGAAGCAAATGGTTGCAAATGATCCAAAAATGTGAGACTTATAAATCTTGATAGGTGTTTTCTAAGATCAAGGGAAGTAGTTTTTGACTATTTAGCATGCATTAGTTTGTCTGGAATAAAGGTGACCAGGTGGGCAGGTTGGGTAGGTTGTGTAATGGTTCAGAACTGTTTAGGGTTGAAACAAGTTTCTTAGTACAGGATGAAGCTGATTGTTTTGGGTTGGTTGACTGCAAAATTGTTTGTCTATCATTAAAGATAAATTTGTAGACAATAATAGCATTAACTATGACTACAAATAATTGATATTCTAAACCTTTGATCAGATGATGTAGGAGGTTGTATGCCTTGAAAATAGACTATGAGCGACTTTCATCCATTTGACCTGATCAACCCAGTTGACCTATTCTGATTTGAGCTATTTTTTATTTGACCTGTTTGAGATAACAGTAACACACAATCCAAATCAACCCATTCAAAAATAAATGGATAGAAGTTGCTATTTCTAATATGAAATATAGAAAGACTGTTCAACTAAGCATTCAAATGACGTTACTGCTGGGTTTGTGGAGTCTTGATTTGGGCTTGGGTTAAAGACAACTCAGTGGTAGATTAATTAAATTAAAGACCTGGCCCGTTTTTATTTAATTTTAGCCCATTAAGGTTTTCTTGGGGATTAAGTTGTAAACCCTGATTCTCTCTATTTATATTGTATCATTGTACTTGTAATTCCTCACGAGTGAGGCAGAAAGCAATAAAAGAATATCCTGGTTGCAGCCCGTGGACGTAGGTCACATCGACCGAACCACGTTAAATCTCGCGTGTTCATCTTTGTTATTATTTTCTCTCACGTGTTTCTGCTTGTGTGTTGGTGCGCGGTTTGATCCTAACAGTTACTAATGTTTACTCTAAATTCAACGGAATTTACATGGTTTCGGTGAAAAATCTTTTTGATATTATGTGTACTTAAGTAAAAAGAGTGTCCTCTACATTTAATTTATATCTATAAAATGTCAGTTGATGAAAACTTATTTTAATTGTTTTGAGCTTTTTGCCTACACTTTGTTTCCTTGTGCTTTTTTGTGTGAAAAGTTCAGCCTGGGCTTACATAAAAGTATTGAGCCTCTACCTTTACATTTTCTTATATTTGTCAATCTTCTTAAAATTAGGTACATCAATGAAGACAAATCAATTGTCCCAATGCTTCAGATGCTTAGAACTTCTGGGTTTGCTGTATTCTTAGTGACAAACAGGTATTGTCTTTACTCCTAGACAGTCTGATATGTGTGTATGTATGTATGTATGAGATCAGCTGCATGACACTCCTGTTTAATCGACTTTCTTATGTTTAGTTTATCATTTACTTAAAACGTCAAAAGTATCTAAATCACTGCTTTAATGGTGGTGCTACACACAAGTATCTGTTTGATTTAATTTGGTTTTTGTGCATCATATAACTACTGTATGAGTTACCGTAAATTAACTTTATGTTTTTTGATGCAGTCTTTGGGATTACACAAATGTTGTTATGAATTTCCTATGTGGGCCCCAAAAGCTTGATGGCAGATCCTCACTGAGTCTTGACTGGCTTGAACACTTTGATGTTGTCATATCTGGCAGGTCATACTCTTTTCATTTATCATGTCTTTTACATGTTCAAAATAATAGTAGCTTTTGTGAATTTGAAACTATAAAATGTGTTTTTTTTTTAAATTATTCCACCCGTTTCATTTGTTTCTATTCTCTTAACAAGCAATGTGATGAAAACGTAGTTTGTTTTGGTTAATTACATGATTTGTTGGAGATTTGATATCCAATAATGCTGTTTATGTTTAATGAGACATATCTCAAAGAAGCATACACTTATTTATGCAGTGCAAAGCCGAATTTCTTCCATGATGAAAACCGCACAAATCTTTTTGCTGTCGATACTGATTCAGGAATGCTTATTAATACTGATAATGGTAGTCCTATGGCTCAGGTTTGTTAGGAAAATATGGTCTTTTTACTTCAATGCTACATTTGTTATTTATTGTTAACTAAATTCTTAATATCATCAGGTGGGGGTGTCTTCCTTAGAACTTCCCAGGCAGATGCCAAATAAATCTTACAAAGTGTTTCAGGTAATCAATATTTGTTGTGCTTCCTCATCATTATTATGAGAAGTGCAACGATTGACTGTGACCACATAGAACGATTGTTTTGCTATGTGTCAAAAGTTGTAAATATCCTTGAAAATGACAAGAGGGTAAGTTTGTGGGCCCAAGTAAATACCACTGGCTTTATAAGTAATGACAAGGAGAAAGTAGTTAATTTAAAATTGGAACAGTTGAAATGTTTCAGATTTTTACTTGTTGCATATATAAATGGCATAATAATGCAGTTTACCACCCTAGGGTATATTCTTTAACAAGTGATTATTCTTGGATTTATGTTTCAGGGAGGCAATGTTGGACATCTGCATAAGCTACTGAATGTTGAATCAAGTTCACAGGTGTCTTATTTGTATATTTCCATTTTATTTAATTCCTGTGCCTAACGAATCATGGAACAGAATCTCGTGATCTTGAATCTTTATGGAGTAAGTTAACACATGGTGTTCAATGTTGTTAGGTTCTTTATGTTGGAGATCACATATATGGAGATATTTTGCGCAGCAAAAAAGTTCTTGGTATAACTCCTTAGGTGTCATTATTTCCTTATGGTTGGTAAATTTATAATATAATTACATTAACAGGTTGGAGGACGATGCTTGTTGTTCCAGAACTTGAAAAGGAAGTTAAACTTCTCTGGCACTTACGGGACACTCGAAAGGTGAATATCGGGTTTTGGTTGTATCTTTTGTGTGAACCTTATGAACATATTAGTACTCTTTATGCCATCTAGTACTTTCCTGTATCTTATAAATAAAGTACTTGTGCCTTTTTTATGCAGCAACTTATCATGCTTCGAAGTGAGCGGGAACACATAGAAGATCAAATCCATCATTTAAAATGGTCCCTACAGTAAGCAACCACATTTTTCTGACATGATTTATGCTTGAGTTTTCCGATTAACTCAACTCACAAGGATCAATGCCGTTGTCTTTGTTTGTCATTAACTCTACGTGTCGGTTTGATTCAACTTGTACTTGGCTTGCAGGCATGATTGTTTGGATGCTCCTGAAGCAAAAAAGGCTATGTCAAAGCTTGATTCACTTGAGGTTGGTCTAGTACATTATATTAGCTTCTTTTATATCTATCAGAAAGTACACACAACCAGATATATGGTATCTTAAGTTATTGTTATTATGGGGTGTAGGTACAATGTGAACGTGTCAGGATAACACATCAAGAAGCTCAAAAAGTTTTTCACGAGAAGGTGAGCCGTTTAAAACAGATTTACAGTAAAATTATATTTTTTATTCTTTTTTTCCAATTATAAATAAACTTATCTCAAAGTGACATTGTTTTAAATGACAGTTCCATAAGGTGTGGGGCCAACTAATGAAAACCGGGTATCAGAACTCACGTTTCGCTCACCAGGTTACTATCTTCTTCTGTAACTAGGAAATGCTATATATAGTAAGTTGGCATAGCATATGCTTGTGGGTAACACGTCAAAATTGGTATTTTTGTGTCAAGATTGGGTTGACCTAACCACTTTTACCAGATCAAACTGACATACCATAAGGATATATGGAGGACCTTAATTTTTTTTGATGATGTAGGTGGAGCGATTTGCATGCCTGTACACAAGTCAAGTTGGTAATCTGGGACTATATTCTCCTGCAAAATACTACAGGCCAAGTGAGGACTTCATGCCACATGAGTTTGATGTGTTTTCATTATGAAATTTGTGTATATGATGGGTTAACTTGTTAGTTTTCGGAATGATTAGTACTCTTTTTGGGAGAATGATATAGAAGTACTATATCAACATGTTCATATTCACGTTCATCTTCAAATAAAACGTATGCGCAAATATTAATGTATAAACACTTGATTACGGTATTATAATGGTTAAAGAATTTGTTTTCATGATACATTTGTGTTGAAATTATTGCATCCTTTATCAACTATAGAAAAGAAATCACAAAAGAAGTAGTTTGTGTACTCATTGTTCAATAAACAAGTTTTTATTTCTATAGCAATGAAATATTTGAAATTGGTATGTTCATGTATCATTAGAAGTGTCGTCGATATTTGATGTTATAGCAGTTTGTTTGGAATAATTGCATAAAACTCATTATTCAATCCTTGAAACACTAGAATAGCCAATTAGAATTGTTTATCCAGGTGTTATGAACTTCAACACTCATTAGCCTGTCTTTGATGAACACTTCAGAAATGCAAATCCAAACAGCCCTCTGAAAAGTAAAGTTGATTTTACGTAAGTTAAATTCATTAATTTATTGTTTTTACTCCTGTTTATACCATATATTTGGCTAATCATCAATTGAAACGGAAGCAATTCATCTGAATGAAAACTGAATCTCCTCCAATGTTTTTCCTTTGGTCTCTGGTACCAAAACGCCTGTGAAAACAACGGTTATAACACACATAAGCATGTACAGAGTGAATGTTCCTGTTGGAAACAAACATGGCTGATATTAGTATCATACAATCATGAACCATTCATATGCAATCATGAAAAGGTTAATGTGCTTGAAGTCACTGAATCCTTAACACTTTCAACCCGTTTGACTCGACTTTGACAAATTTTAAATTCCTTATCATTTGACCCATTAAAGGCAAAGTATAACCAAATTGACCCATGTATACAGAGAGTGCGAAACAAACAAACCTCCGTTACTCCATGATAAAAGCAAGGGTGCCGTTAAAGTAACGACCCAACAAATAAACCAATTGGCTAATGTAGCTATACTACCAGCAAGTCCTTTTATATTGACTGGAAGAATCTGTATTATCACCAAGAAACAGTGAATACATGGCAACAATAAACCGACTGCGTAAAAATATTTAAGCATGATTACCTCAGACATAATAATCCATGGAATTGGCCCCAATCCAAGAGAAAAACCATTGATCATAAACTAAACAAAGCGTTAATTAAACCGACTCAGTAGCTTTCAGTTGAGATACTACAAAAAGAAATAAATAAAACCTACCACAACTCCAATTACTGATAAGATGCCCATTGCAGTATACACCGTGTAACTTTTCTCCACAAAGCCCTGAGATGTTGCTTCTGATTATTAGCTACTAGGATATTGACAACTAACATCGGTGCCGAAATGGGTGGGTTGTGTAATGAGTCAAAAGGTTAACATTTAGATTGGACCAAAACATGCTGGGTCGGGTTGGACTGACCCACAAACACTTCTCTCTTGAAGTAGTTAGGCGTATTTGACCTTAGTTAGGTGTATTTATACATTGAATGTGGTTGACCTTAGTTAGATCCTTTTAACTTAACCCATGTGCGTTTTAGAGATAAGCAACAGCCCAAATTTAATTTGGCTCGTTTATGTTAGCTGTAAACTATATGTAGTATATTTTATAGATATTAGTTGATTTAGTTTCCATCTTTGTAGGAAATTAGTTCCTTAATTATCTCCTCTGTATTTGTATATATTACATTGTGTTGTATTCTAATGGAATCATTGAGTTGGAAATCAATAAGCTTTCTATACCACTCTCGAATCTTATTTCCAAAATCTCAAGGACGTTGGCGAGCAGTTGAACGATGTGGATTACCTAAGTAGTTCAATTCGGTCGGAGCCTAAATCAACCAAAGCCTTCCTTCATGGGAAACGGCTTGAAGTATGCTTCAACTCGAACTTCAAAGAAAAACCGCCCGTGATGCGTTATCTCCATCGACAACAATGACCTCTGACTCTTCCAATGGCAAAGTGCAAATCACCCCTGGGATCCCTCCTCCATTCCAAATGCTTTCGTTGGTCGCAATGCAGCCCGCTCATATATCCAGTCACTACTCCTGCTGCTTCCATTGCCCTTGCATCAACTTCTCAACAAGCACCTTGGCATGATCGTTTAGGTCACTCGGGTGCTCCTGTTTTTGATTATCTTGTTTCCACTAAACTTATTTCATGTAATAAGCGTTCAACGCATTCTCTTTGCAATTCATGTCAACTTTCGAAACATAAACGGTTACCGTTTGTTAGTTCGAATTCTGCTACTATTTTGCCTTTTGATATTATACATTGTGATTTGTGGACCGCCCCGATCGGGAGTAAATCCGGGTACGAATACTCCATGGGTCTTCTTGATGATTATACTCAATACACGTGGGTATTTCCCTTGAAATTTAAATTCGAAACCCTTTCAAAATGTGCACACTTTCATAAATAATATACTTACCCAATTTCACATCAATATAAAATCCTTTCAATGAGATCTAGGAGGCGAGTTTAACAATTATCAATTAAAGTCTAATGGCCTTCAATTTCAATTTTCTTGTCCACAAACGTCCCAACAAAATGGAAAACCGGAACGCATAATTCGAAGACTAAATGAAATCATGCTTGCACTCCTCACTCATGCTTCACTCCCGCCTCCACACCGCCTGCTTCCTACACAACATATTACCCACCAAACTATTTCATTTCAAAACCCCCACATCTGCCCAATACTTACGTAACACATCACATGATCACCTTCGAACTTTTGGATGTCTTTGCTATCCCTTCTTACCCCATGACAACCCGCTCAAAATCGGGTATCTCCAAACAACGACAGCCCCTCAACCTCTATACACAGTCTGCCCCACCTCTCTCTCCCATCCCCACCTCCCACCTTAAAGCCATGACTAATCCAAATTGGCATGCTGCCATGCTTGACGAATATCATGCTTTGATAGACAATAACACATGGGTTCTTGAACCACCGCCTTCCCATGCGAATATCATTTGGTGCATGTGGAGTATAATCTTGACTTGGAGTTGACTGAATCAAATTCGAAGATTGGAATGGGTCTTAAGCAAGATATGGGATTATGGGTTGTTTATTTTGTTTAGTTAATTATTTTATTTCTACATGTTTGCACGTTCGTAGTTTAAGTTAGTAGTGGGGTAGCAGTTTCTATGTTTTAAATATGTTTCCTTTGTAAACCTCGGTCATTATTCGAAATAGAAACCAAGGAAGTTTGAGTCGATATCCTCTGGTTTACCAACATTTGGTATCAGAGCATGCGTTGTTGAATGCCCAAGTACCCTCGATTCGAACCGATGTCGACTGTTACTACTACACCAGGAGCTGTGAAGGATGCTGCAACTGTATCGTTATAGTGTCCAATGCTAACAACAACTAATTACACCACCTGGGCCATCAAAATGGAGGCGATACCGGATGCACAAGGACTATGGGAGTCTATAGAACCACCGGCCGGATCAACACCAGATGAGAAGAAGAATAAGCTAGCCCATGCTTTTCTTTTCCAGTCAGTTCCAGAGGATGTTTTGATGCAGGTAGCGAAAAAGAAGACTGCGATGGAGGTTTGGGAGTTGTTAAAAACACGATACTTGGGGGCAGAACGTGTGCAAAAGGCCCGATTGCACACACTTAAGAGTGAGTTCGAGGCATTAAAGATGAAGGACGGGGAGTCCATCGATGACTTTGTGGGAAAATTGAGTGCAATGAACTCGCAACATATTAGCCTTGGAGTAACTCTAGAAGATGGAGTTTTGGTGACAAAACTTCTTGATTTAGTCCCGGACAAGTATCTGCAATTAGTGGCTTCAATGGCACAGTACTCTGATCTCGATACGATGCCTTTCGATGAAGCGATAGGAAGACTAAAGGCATATGAAGACCGGTTGTGTTTTCGGAAAGGGAATGCAAGCAATGATGGTGGTCTACTTCCTACGAAAACCGACACAGGTGGAAATCAAAAAGGGTCGTGGAGATCACAATCTTCAAGTAGCCGGGGAAGGGGTTCGTCTCCATCAGATCGAGGCAATTGGGGTTATTCAAGAGGACGTGGAAGTTACCAAGGTAGAGGAGACCGCAGTAACTTCAATGGAGGCCAGGAGTTCAACAACAACAATAGTCGTAAAAGGAGAGACAAGAGACTCATAAAATGTTTTAAGTGGACCAACTCAGGCACTACGCCTCAGAATGCAAGGAAACTAAGGATAAGCTTGATGAAGTGAATTTAACATATAGCCAGGAGGAAGACCCGACCCTTTTACTCAGAGTATTTGGTGAAGAAAATGAAAACCATATACTACTAAATGAGAAGAAAGTATTTTCTGATGAGATCAAAGTTGGGAAGGATACTTGGTATCTAGATAATGGAGCAAGCAATCACATGACAGGGGTCAAGGATCACTTTGCCACCATTGATAAACATGTTATAGGGCAAGTGAAGTTTGGGGATGGGTCATGACCTCAGATCGAGGGGAAGGGGACTCTACTGTTCGAATGGAAGAATGGGGACCAACATATCATTCCCGATGTGTATTATATACCAGCATTGCAAAGTAATATCTTTAGTTTAGGACAACTCACTGAAGAAGGGTGTCATGTTGAAATGAAAGAGGAGTTGTTGTTTGTACATAATGCAGCAGGGAGATTAATAATGAAGGTGAAAAGATCATCTAATCGGCTGTACAAGATCCAATTTCATACCATGCAGCCCACATGCATGACTGCTGTCCTGGAAGACACCGTATGGATCTGGCATGCCCGGTTGGGGCATGTGGCTTTTCCAGCAATCGAAGCAATGGTACAGAAAGACATGGTGAAAGGAATATCGAGGTTTCATCATCCCACACAAGTCTGTGAGGGATGCTTGGTTGCAAAGCAGAGTAGACAACCGTTCCCACAAGAAGCTCAATGGCGTGCGAACAAACCACTTGAACTACTACACGTGGATTTGTGTGGCCCTATTACACCGCAAACACTCGGTGGAAATTGATATTTTCTTCTAATCGTGGATGATTATTACAGGTATATGTGGGTTTACGTGATCAAAACAAAATACGAAGCTCTTAATGCCTTCAAAAGATTCAAAGCAGAAGTTGAAAATGAAAGCTCGTTCAAGATAAAGGGTCTAAGAACGGATCGAGGAAGTGAATTTGTCTCAAACTGCTTTAAGGAGTTCTGTGAGAAAGAAGGGATAAAAAGACAGTTGACGGCGCCCTACACCCCTCAACAAAACGGGGTGGTCGAACGCCGGAACAGAACTGTACTTGGAATGACCCGATCGCTACTGAAGACTATGAATGTACCGGATGTGATGTGGGGTGAGGCTGTATGTCATGCCGTTTACATCTTAAACAGAGTCATCACAAAAGGAGTGAAGACCATGACACCATACGAAGGATTGAAAGGGAGAAATCGAACTTTCAACACTTGAAAGTTTTTGGTTGTGTCGAACATGTGAAGAGATTGAAAGGGAGAAATCGAACTTTCAACACTTGAAAGTTTTTGGTTGTGTCGAACATGTGAAGAGACCAACAACACAGACAACGAAACTTAGTGACCGCATTGAAACCATGGTGTATTTGGGGGTAGAACCAAGGAGCAAGGCATGCAGACTATTCAATCCAAAAACAAAAAGAATAGTTGTGGGTCGTGATATGGTATTCGATGAGGAAAGGAAATGGGCTTGGGCCAAAGTTCAAGATGAGCAGCCCACAATGCAAACACCAGGATTTAGTATTCAGGCCCAGTTGGAGTCAAACGAAACAGGCCTAGATCATCATCCTGAAGAAAACGTAAATGGTATTCCAAATTTTCCTGAGCATGAAGGTTTTGACTCACCCTCTTTTATGTCTTCAGGAACTCACAATGAGTATGGTGAAGCTTCAACACCCCTAACAGGCAACCAAAGTTCTTCACAAGAAGAAGGCGACAGTGGAGGTTCCTCGCATTATGATCATACTCCGGTGCGGGGTTTTCGATCGCTGCACGAGACGTATGCAGCAACGGAACCAATTGAACCAATGGAAGAATTATTGCTAGTTGGAGATGAACCTGTTAATTACCAAGAGGCGGCAACAGATCAGGAGTGGAAGAAGGCAATGGCTTGTGAAATCGAGTCTATTGAAAGGAACAAAACCTGGAGTCTATGTGATCTACTTGCCGGTCACAAATCAATTGGACTAAATTGGGTGTACAAATTAAAGAAAGATGCTGAAGGAAAGGTTACGAAACACAAGGTGAGATTGGTTGCAAAAGGATATGTTCAGAAACAGGGATTCGATTTTGAGGAGGTGTTCGCCCCTGTTGCTCGTTTCGAAACCATACGCCTGATCTTAGCTTTGGCAGCGAAAGAAAGTTGGTCAGTTTATCACTTGGACGTGAAGACAACCTTTCTTAATGGTGAGTTGCAGGAAGAGGTATACGTGACGCAACCAGAAGGTTTTGTTGTTACAGGAAAGGAACAAAAGGTCTACAGATTACATAAAGCTCTGTACGGTTTGAAACAGGCCCCGAGAACGTGGAATACTCGCTTTGATCAAGCCATGAAGCATGTTGGTTTCAAGAAATGTCCACAGGAACAAGCGGTCTATAAGTTGCAAAAGGAGAACACTATCGTGATCGTAGGGGTGTATGTCGATGACATAATCCTAACAGGTTCGAGTGAGGAGCAGGTGCAAGATTTCAAGAAACGCTTGAGTCAAACATTTGACATGAGTGACCTTGGGAAATTATCATATTATTTGGGTGTAAAAGTCGAGCAGGATAAAGATAGGATAGCTATTAGCCAAGCAAATTATGCCAAGAAGATATTGCAGTCAACTGGAATGTGGAAGTGTAATCCAAGTACATGGCCAATGGAACCAAAACACAATTTAACAAAAGATGAAACAGGAGAGCCTGTGAATGCAACAGAGTATCGGCGAACATTTGGCAGTTTGAGGTATTTATTCCACATGCGTCCAGATCTTGGTTACTCAGTTGGAGTACTTAGCAGATTTATGGAGGCACCCAAAGGGAGCCACCATAAAGCTATGAAACAAGTTCTAAGGTACATAAAGGGCACGTTGGGTTTCGGGTTGAAGTATCGGAAGATTGGAGATGGAAATTTGGTTGGTTTCAGCGATAGTAGCTATGGGACATATTTGGTAGATCGTCGGGGAACAACCGGAATTGCATTTTATCTCTCGGGTAGCCTGATTACTTGGTCTTCACAGAAACAACGCACGGTTGCTCTTTCATCTTGTGAAGCCGAGTTTATGGCAGCAGCAGCAGCTGTGTGTCAGGCGCTTTGGCTTAAGAGGCTGCTAACTGACCTTACGGGTTGGAAGGTTCCAAATGTAAAGTTGTATGTTGATAATGAATCTGCAATCGCACTTATGAAGAATCTAGTGTTCCATGGGCGTAGTAAACATATTGGCACTAAATATCATTTCATAAGAGAATGCATTGGAGAAGGGGAGATCAATGTTGAGCATATCCAAGGAACACAACAGAAAGCTGACACATTGACTAAGGCACTACCACGAGTAAAGTTTCTTCAAATGAGAAGCTTGCTAGGTGTTGAGGAGATTGAAATTACAAGTCAAGTTTAGGAGGTGAATGTGGAGTATAATCTTGACTTGGCGTTGACTGAATCAAATTCGAAGATTGGAATGGGTCTTAAGCACGTTTTGGAAGATATGGGATTATGGGTTGTTTATTTTGTTTAGTTAATTATTTTATTTCTGTATGTTTGCACGTTCTTAGTTTAAGTTAGTAGTGGGGTAGCAGTTTCTATGTTTTAAATATGTTTCCTTTGTAAACCTCGGTCATTATTCGAAATAGAAACCAAGGAAGTTTGAGTCGATATCCTCTGATTTACCAACAGAGGATTACCCAAAATTGCTAGTAGTCTTCAATGAACAAAAAGTCCCAGCAAATATGCAAGCATAAACCTAATAGTAACAGATAACTACAATTAAAAAAGAATATACAAGAATTAAAAAGGAAAAAAATTAATAAAATAAAAATGACTGGATAATAAAACTGCCAATTGATATTTCTAACTAGATTTACCTGGTTGACAGAACCCAAACTCCCTCTCATGTATTTAGGTGCTATCTCAGCTATATAGACAGGAACCTTTGATTTGTAATACACACAACAAAAGACACTTCTGTTAGATTTCTTTTTGCAAATGGGTTTTTTAAACTGTATCAGAATAAGAAGTTAGATGGGCGTTTGATACAGAACCAATTTTAAGTAGATGAGCGCATAAATACTTGTATCAATTGTTTTAACCATGATACATAAGACGGTTTTGTAACTGGTAAATCCAATCTCTTTCTCTGTTCTACTATAATATCTGGTCAAAATTATGTACGCTTTTTGAAGTTGTCTACTTTGAAATTGTTTTGAATTAAGCATGCCCCTAAGAAGATATACCGTATAAGATATAATCCCAACACCGAATCCTTCCAGTAACCTTCCCATGTAAAGAAATGATGAATTCTATGAAAAACATAACCGATATGATCTGATAAATGTATTTTCTTTAAATAATAAACGAAACAGGTTAGTAAAGAACAAGGTATTAGGAGCAAACTTTGGCAAATGATATGGCAAGACAACCAATTATATTAGGGATGGCAGCAATCATCAAAGACTGCATCAATAGATGGAATCAGCAATGTCATTTGTGTAAATTAAACTACGCAATAATTAAATCCAACATGAACATATATAAATTAAGCCTGGAAAAATGGACGGGTCAAGACGTGTATCTGGACAAAAAATGCGTTCGGTCAAAGCAGGTTTGGGTCAAATCGGTCGTTTTAAAAAAATTCAATTTGGTTTGGGTCAAAATATACATTCTGACAAAAAGTAGTGAGGTTGAAACATGATTTAGTGAAGCGAAAGTATCAAAATAGGTTCAACGGCTATATTTGTTTTTATGACAGCTAGTGGTAATGGGCGGCGGTGGAAGTTTCATTAAGGCTACCCATTTTGATCTTTAACCCACTTCAACCCATTCAACAAACAAAAATTACCCAAATCAACCCATTTTTGGAATTAAGTATAAATCCTGAACTGTTTGAATCTTACTAAAATATATAAGGGGTGTTTGGATATGAGTTTTTGAAAGTAAATACATGGGTTATCTTGATCAAATAATTGATTGAAGTCAATTATAGCTAGATAACCATACATAAATCCCAGTTATGTTGACTCCTAATAATCAGAATCAGGTGATTACTGCAACATCACTTTAGTCACACATCCAAACAACCTCCATATAAACTTAGAATTTAAGATCCCAAATTAGGTGAATGATGCATACCCCTTTTCGGCCAATATACTCTGTGATCTGACCGCTAGCTATTGCACCAACCATAGCACCCACATTCGATAAAGAACCAAAAAGTGAGAACTGAAGACAACGGTTTCGATGATAGGATCAGTTTCATATCCATCACAAGCAACTCAAATTCAAAGAAACGAAAAGGGATGAGTAAGCAAACCTCAGAGACTGTAAGTTTAAGATCTCGACTGATATTCGATTGTGTAGGTGAAGAATAACCACCCTGCAAGTATCATTCTTGACTGTAAGTTTGCATTATCAGTTCCATATTATCATGGGACATTGTGGTTATATTGCTTACAGTGAAACCGATCTGAACGGGGCCTAAGGAAACGATGATGACACAGGCGAGACCGAACCTTCTCTGATCATCTGAGAAGAGGTGATCATACTAGCTAGATAGTCTCGAACCCATTCGATACCGACTTCCAGTATCAAGAAAAGGTTTTCTGATATCTCTTCCATCTTCATTTTCATTCCTGAAACTCATTGTTTCTCTCTGAACTATACAAAATATGGTTATAGCAACTCAATCGACGTATAACATATGTATATGGACGTATGCGGTGTGAGTGATTTGAAAAGATGAAATATGGTACGTTCAGGAAAAACATAAAAATAAAAGATGGGGTACGTTTAGCGCAACCTTTATGATGGAAACTAATAGTGTGATGACGAGGGTATTTGCGTTTGGGTGTGAATGATCATAGATGTTTCTACATGACATTGACAATATCAAAAGAAGCAAAAACCATATGTAATGGAGATTTTTTAAGGAAAATAGACAAACCAAATACTAGATTCATAATCATGTGTTTGTACATGCATCTTTTGGTTAAATTGATGATGCATGAATTAAATGGATGATATATTCTTCAAACCAATATTTTATTAAGAATCTTTAATTTATTATTACATAACACTTGGGTAGATTAAGAGAGAGAGAGTGGTCTATTAGTTACAGCATTCTGCACCTACTGTATACAATTAATGGGTTGTTTGTTTCAGTCTTTTAATGAATCAGATGTCTGAATGATTCAACATTTAATGGTTCAGACTGTTTATTTCGTGAGTAAATTTCTGAATGGTTCAGACATTTACCTCTGAATGGTTAAACATTATATTAATGTTGAATGGTTAATACATCTTATCTGAATTGGTCAGATATTTGCTTTTGAATAGTTAAGCAATATACTAGCTTTTAATGGTTTAGACCTCTTATTGGTTCAGCATTTAATTATTTAAAATTTGTCAAACAACCCCTAAGAGGTGTTATTCTTTTGAAGAGAGTTAGATTATTTAAAAATAGATCCTAACGTTGAATACAAGGAAAGAAACCCAAGTTGATTACTTTAGTTATATTCACGTATTTGGTATTTTTGTTGTAACCACCGCTATTAATTTTGCCTTCAATGGTAATGAAAAAGAAAACGAATCACAAACTAAGGAGCTTTACTTATAGGAAATTTATATAATAATATCACAAGTATACATTTATGCTAACAGAAAGGAACCGAAATAAGAGGATTATAAAATCTAGTAACATAGCAGTAAAAGAAAAACAAGAATCGCATGCAATCATGTAGTTCCATAACACGTTGAGTCATGCTCTCACACGTTACTCCAGTTAACGAAATGTCATTATGAAGTCTTCAGTGTAAGAATAATGTGTGTTAACATGTAGGATCTCAGTTTCATATGTTATCCAACTTATGTAACTTTGTATTGTCTTTAACACTTGATGTACGTTGATGTTACGTGTGAAGCTTATATTTTAACATACAACAACAATTTTTGTTAATTTGTTTTTCTTAAATGTTTGCTTAAACATGATTTTGATAGTGTTAATGTGGTTAATTTGTTTGGATGATTAAAACTGTATTTTATATAAGTAGTCACACTAAGATAGAGTGCGTGATTTATATTCTAAAAACCTCATAGCCATTTAAAAATGTAATAATTTTTGCTACAAAGTGTGAGAAGTCACAATGAGTCAAAAAAAGTCATAAAAAAATTGTATCTCACAATCTAAATCGAATTTCAAAAAGTAATTCCGTGCTTTTGTTCCCCTAGCCGTCCTCACTAAGAAAAAAAATAAACGAAAAATAAAAAAAATAAAAAATAACATTTTTTATTGTGTCATTTATGAAAGACACAATGACGTCATTGTGTTATTATGAAAGACACAATGACGTTATTGTGTCATTATGAAAGACACACCGAAGTCATTGTGTCATAAAAGACACAACGAAGTCATTGTGTCATAAAAGACACAACGAAGTCATTGTGTCATAAAAGACATAATGAAATTTTATTTTATTTTATTTTTATTTTTTTCTGAAAGAGGACGACGAGAGGAACAGAGACTCCGAAGTACTTTTTTGAAATTCGATTTAGATTGTGAGATATAATTTTTTCTGTGACTTTTTTAACATCATTGTATCTTTTCACACTTTGTAACGAAAATACACTTTGTAATTATTAAGAAATTCACTATGAAACATTTCGAGAAACCACATTAGAATATGAATGGTATCTTGGTCAAAAATAGGTTTCTTTAAAGCCGATGAGTTTCTAAAAAAATTAGTGCAATATCTGTTTTAACCCATTATGTTTATTCTTGATTTGTTGGAACTAGGGCCGCAAATAAACATGTTTCATTTGGAAGCGAATGCTCATGCACTTCACATGTTCATCTACATGTTATTTTAAAAAATAATATGCATTTTTGACGACCAGATGCTTTACATTTTCATCATACGAGTTACCTACATTCTTTGGGTACCACTTATGACATGTGTTATATTTAATTACTTTTATTTTTGGTTTGGGTAAGGTTATTCTACAAAATGTATTTTTGCTACAAAGTATGAGAAGACACAGTGAGGTTAAAAAAGTCACAAAAAAATTATATCTTACAATCTAAATCTAATTTCAAAAAAATAATTCGGAGTCTCTGTTCCTCTCGTCGTCCTCTTTCAGAAAAAAAAATAAAAAAAATTAATTGTGTTTTTTTATGACACAATGACGTCATTGTGTCTTTCATAATGACACAATGACGTCATTGTGTCTTTCATAAATGACACAATAAGAAAACGTTAATTTTATTTATTTTTTTTCGTTTATTTTTTTTCTTAGTGAGGACTGCTAGAGGAACAAAAGCTCGGAATTACTTTTTTGAAATTCGATTTAGATTGTGAGATATATTTTTTTTTTTGTAATTTTTTTAACTCATTGTGTCTTCACATACTTTGTAATAAAAATACACTTTGTATTTGAATCTTCTGACATCTTTACTCTCACATTTTTGTTTTCTATCCACTCTTCCTTGATTCTCTTAAATTTTTAACCTTAATTAATTCCTCGATCAACTCTCTCTCTAATGCCACTATTGACTGCAAGGTTTTGGGTCTTGCATATTGATTAACTTACTGCTCTTCTGTTCTAACTTGATGAGGGATCAACCTTGACAACTTATTAAACTTGGTGGTGTTTTCAAAATTAGGAATTTTGTTCCTAACTTTTTGATGCCTTGGACAGAACTTCATAATCAATCTACTTTCTCTGAACTCGTCCCATTTCATTTTACTAACAACATCTTCCCTATAATTTTTATCTTCACCCTGCTCTTTTTTTATTTTTATAATGTTGATGTTACTTCCCTATTAATCTCTATAACAATCTTCTATACGTGACTTGTGTTCACTAAAATATCAATTTGTTATAGTCCTATATGAATATACTTCTTCTTGGCATCGGTAAGAACTACTACAACTTGTTTAACAATCATCTTTCTTAACTCCCTTTTTTGTAATTCCCTTTCTGTAAAAGTTTTCCCTAAGTTCTGTTAAGAATGACAATGAATTGTTTTGTCAAGGTTCTTATCTTCCATCCTTCCTGTACTCTTGTGTTTTGGTATTCTTTAATGGTTTATATTTCATCATTTTCTCTGTTTTACGTATTTTTATGTCACACCCCGGGTTTGGGTCACCCCGGGCCGTGTGAATCGGTCGGGATCGTTTTATTGTTATTCAAAAATTTTATTTCAAATATACTTTTGACAGTGGAATTTCATTTAATAATATAGAAATCATGGATTCATGTCAATTCTCAAAACTAAATTATTTGATAATAAGATTGTTTTACAAACTCTTTTCTATATTTACAAGCCGCAAGATTTCTATTCTTGAAATGCGTCCTCTTATCTTGTGATTTTCATCATTTGATACTAGATATACTTATAGAGTTGATATTGTAGTATGATCTAGTGTCATTTTCAGTTTAATTATTCTTTACCTGTAAATGGTTTAAAAATTCAATATCAGCGATAAAGCTGGTGAATAATGTTTATCAGACTCAAATCATTTTCAGAAGTAAGCATGAGAACATTAATTTAAGATTAATCATGCTTAATCCATATAATGAAATACACATCTAGATCTTTTGTTGTATATTGCAATAGTTTGTTTTCAGGTCACCCATAGGACCATTAGTACATAGGGAGTCGTAATGTTTTGACACCAAACCATTACTAACCATACTTAGGCATAATACCCTTTTTAGAGCCCTTCCCATCATATGCATATCATTTATAATCAGAGCACGCGTACAATTTTAACCTGATGTTTGTCTTGCATTTTACCATCATGTACATCATTTCGTATTCTTTCCTTAGCTAAATCGATGCGCCCCGCATCCCTTCTCCGATGCGGGCCGCATCAGCCCTATATTTCCCAAAAAAAAATATTTTTTTAAAAAAATTTCTTCATTATACTACTTGGACCCCACCAAGGATTTTCGCTCCTTGGACCCTGCATTCAAGGGTTGCCGCCATCGGACCTCCGGACCTTCGCTGTCCGACGGATGCTTTGGGTTTGGATTTTAAAATTCCTTCCTTACTGGCATCGCGAAGAGACGAGTATTTCTTAGGCATGACCTAAAAGAAAACATAATCGGGTTTTATTTCATAATATTATCGGAATTATAGTTTTTTTTAAGGGTAAGGATCTTTAAATTAGACACATAATTCTAAACCTGATAACAGAGTATACTTATTTTTAAATAGACATTGATAAATATTCTAAATTAAGAATACTTTTCACACACATCACACAAATTGATTTTTATTTTATTAGATTAATTAGTAAATTATTTCAAGTGGACCTAGTCCATATAAACATAGGAAATACATCCTAAAGGACAAATGATAAATTAATGTTAAATGTTGTTAAAATAATGTATGGTCCCTTTCAAGGCTATCATATCTCTTAGCCCTTCAGAATTTAACCCGATAAGACAGTCCACCTCAAGTTGGCAAATAGGATCAAGACAATTACCAAACTCCAATTAGTATGTTTCCCACACAAATTAGTTATTAGATCCAAGTTAATAGCACCTTGGTTAGTGAAAAGCAAGATTACGTAAACATAAACAAAATGCTATGGTCATTAAAACTCAAGTGAAATGTAAGAATATTTTACTCAATTTCTTTTAGGTGATTTTTTTCCCATCATTATTACTATGCATGACAAACTAAATAAAGTTTATAGACAAAATAGTTAGAAATATAAGTTTTAAACAATATTTTCTAACTATCGAGTTCAAGAACTCACACAACATCCAAAGAAAATAGAAACGGTAGAAGAGCTCATATCCATGGAAGATAGTTATAGCTTGAACACAGCAATATAAACAAAGTAATATCGATATATTAAAAACCATAGTTCATATTTCATAAGGACCTTTGCTAAACATGACTATCAGGACTACAACTACAAAAACACTTAAATGTTGGAAACATGTTGATGACACCTAAAGATTCAAGTATAGAAGAGCTGTACCCGCATCGATGATTGGATAATAGAACTCCCCAATGTCTTAGAACACCTAAAAACACCAGGGATAAGGTAGAGAAATCTAGAAATTGCTCTCATTAGTGGCACGCCTGGAATGAGCCGACTTGAATGGTCTATTTATAGACCAGTGTGGGTAGTCGAATGGTTATGCCTTGGCTCACTACACCCTAACAACTATTATCAATTAGCCTGTAGTTTTGATCATACTATGGGTTTGTACACTAGCTTGGCTTTAGAGGTTGTGTGCATGACCATTTCAAAAGTAAACTCTGGATCACACGGTCATGCATGATCTGTGCTAGCTGAGAGGTGCTCGTGTGGTGGTTGGGCATGATTTATTAGAGTTTCTTGGTCGTGCGCAGACAAGCCTAAGATGCGCCTATCGTGCTTCAGGTATATTTTCTTGGTTTTTATTTGTTTCTTCAATCTTTCTCATCTAATGCATGCATAGACACGTAAATAAAAATTTAAACTGACTAAGAACCATTTTAAATGAATTTTCCTTAAAACTATCATAACTGAGGTTTATGAGCATTAAAAACATGTATAAATGATGGCACATAAGTCGTTCACTAAACAATCATATGAACCATGTTCCTTATGTCAATGCTTTTGTGTCCAAGGATATTATCAGTGGCTCATGATATACAAACAGACATGGGCGTGTCTTAGGTTGACATGGCCATGCTAGCCAAGTTATTGGCAATAAATTTTTTGAATTATCTTACACAACATAAATGATAATTTTCAAAATCCATTCATATCAGCCTTATAAATGATTGTAACTCATTTGTAACATATCTGTTGGCACAATGGATCCCAAGAACATCAGAAGAATTCTTGATCGGTGGAGTCATACTCGACACAACGATATTCAAATCAACACAAACAAACTTGTAGAACAATTAGATTCGAGATGTATATATGAACAACAATTCATTCATAACCCTTAGACAACTTGCAAATCAACAACATCAACATTGAATTTCCATTGATATGGATATGTATTTATACACATCGGTGGTTACATATCAAGTTTTGATATGTACCAATTTGACCCTTTAACATACATAATTTATAATACTAAATAAACATACTTTGACTAATTACATACATAACCCTTAGACATTAACTTAAGAGGGATTAACACTAACATACACCCCCTTAATCACGAACAAGTAAATCTTGAACACCGAGTAATTCCCGCATTGTATCAAACTTGATTCTTGCCAATGCTTTTGTCAGAATGTCTGCCCTTTGTAATTCTCCACTGATGTGTTCCATAATGATATGCTCGTTCTCTACACATTCTCTGATGAAATGATAACGAGTATCAATATGCTTGCTTCTTCCATGAAACACCGGGTTCTTCATCAAAGCGATAGCGGATATGTTGTCAACGTAGAGAGTGATTTTTTCTTCCTTCCATCCAGTGAGTTCACTGAGTAATCTTTTAAGCCATAACGCCTGACATGTTGCAGCTGTTGCAGCCATGAATTCAGATTCACATGAAGAAAGTGCCACAGTTTGTTGCTTTTGTGTGCACCAAGTTATGGGTGAGTTTCCAATGTAGAACACTAACCCTGTAGTGCCTTTTCCTTCCTCAGTATTAATCCCATAACTGCTATCACTATAGCCTGTTATCTTACATCCACCATTCCTCTTATAGGTTATACCAAAATCCTTTGTTCCTTTGATATAACTAAGAACTTGATGAATGGCCTTAAGATGATGCTCTTTAGGTTCTTGCATAAACCTACTAAGCAAACCAACTGAATAAGACAAGTCTGGTCTGGTGTGACGTAGATACCTTAGACAACCAATCAGACTTCTATATTTAGTGGGATCAACCGATTTTCCACCTTCGGTTTTAGTTAACAATGTGTCAGGGTTCATTGGGATCTTGGTTTCGTTACTATCTGACATACCAGCATTCTTCAGAATCTTAGTAATGTAACCAGATTGTTTAATAGATATATCACCCCCAGATTGGGTGACTTCTATCCCAAGATAATAAGCTAGTAACCCTAAGTCGCTCATCTCAAATTTCTCTTCCATTTGAAATTTGAACAAGTCTATTTCTTTCTTTGGAGTTCCAGTAACTATGAGATCATCAACATAGACTCCAACAAGCAAAATAGAAGTTTTGCTTTTTCTTGTATAGACTGCTTGTTCTAAAGTTCATTTCTTGAAACCAAGTGATTTCAACGTATGATCTAGTTTCACATTCCATGCACGTGGCGCTTGTCTAAGTCCATACAAAGCCTTAGAAAGTTTGTAGACTTTCCCTATGTCTTGTGGTTTCACAAACCCTTCAGGTTGTGACACATAGACTTCTTCCTTAAGTTCGCCATGCAAGAAGGCAGTTTTTACATCAAGGTGATGTACTTCCCATTCATTGTAGGCTGCGAGGGCCAGAATAAGGCGAACTGTTTCTATACGGGCTACAGGAGCAAAGACTTCAACAAAGTCTATACCTTGTTGCTGTACATAGCCTTTGGCTACCAGACAAGCCTTATGCTTTATTATTTTCCCGTTTGCATCTCTCTTATTCTTGAATACCCATTTTAGGCCAATTGCCTTTTGATTATCGGGTAACTTGGTTAATATCCAAGTATTATTCTTGTTGATTGAATCCATTTCAGCCTGCATAGCTTCAATCCATTTCTTATCTTTGGCTGCCTCCTTATAGTTTCGAGGTTCCTCTTCAGCCAATAGTAATTCATTAATTTCAACTTCTGGGGTTCTTCATACACACTTTGTAAGGGTTTAATGTGACCTCTCGTATTTTTATTTAACGTTTGATTAACGTCGTTATCTCTTTTAAGGGTTTGATTGTTATTAATGCAAGTACGAGGTTTCATTGTGTAAATTCTTGATGTAAATAAATAATTGGTTAATTAATAATAACAATAATAATAATAAAATATATCAAATATAAAAGAAAATATTAATATTAATAATATTAAATAATCATAATAAGTGTTAATCTTGCATATAAATAAAAATAATACGAAGTTAACATTTTAAACTTTGTAAACTTATAGTTTGACATAAAATAATGACATTTAAAAACTCCAGGGACCAAATTGTAATTCTGTTAAAACTAAAATTCAAACTTCGTATTTAAGTGTAAAACCTAAAACCTCAGGGACCTAGTTGTAAATTTTCTAACCCAACCCCCCAAACCCCGTAATTCCGGTCCGGTTCTCCGGTGACCACCGGCCGAGCTCCGGCGACACCCCAAAACCTCCCAAAACTCATTTTCAACATCTAAAAATGAACCTAACCGGTGCTAGAACATGTTTCGAACTTAGGATTATGGTTAATTCGAAATTAACAAACATGTTACTAAGCTATTCAATTCGAAACCGATACCATCGAACTCAAAACCGATTTTACACTTAAATCATCTTAAATTATCAAATTAATTGGTTATAAACGATCGGTTAACCAAATAGAACATAATGGAGTGGTTAATTTCACCTGAAACGACCAAATTACATCTCCAATAAATGATAAACGGTCGATAATAAAGTTGTAGCCGTTGGACGTGATCGGGATCGAATTGACACTATAAAATAGAGGGCTAATGCTCTTGACCTTCTCTTTAAACTCTCTGTAACCTCAATTTTATAAAAACACACACACATCCAATAATTGATTGAAGAACAGTCGCAAACCTAGCCCAAGCGTGAAAACGATTATACTGCATCAAATCAGGTAATTGCACACATGAATGTACTCGATTTGAGGTGGGGTAACAAAAGCCCTAAGGTTAATTCCATTATCAACTTCGAATTGTTGATCAATTTCTTCGTTTTTAAATTAGGGTTCTTGGCAAAATTGGGGATTTCGGATTTAAATAAGTTTTCTTGTTTGTTTTATGTTTCATAACAAAAATCAGGGCCTAGCCCAACCGGTTAAGAAAATACACTGTTGGGCAGGAGGTCCCGGGTTCGACCCGTGCCCCTGCCATTATTTTTTAAAAGGGTTTTGAATAACTTTTAAATTTCAGAAACATTCTAAAAATTATTGTTTATCAAATAAAAATCATTTTTAATCATAAATTACATAAAATCATTTTCTCTTAAAATTTCTAAAAATTTTAATTAAGAAATTTCTTTTTCTTTTATTTTAAAAATTATAAAAATTTGTACAAAATACCCTTATTTATAATCTTATATTGAAATGAGTTCCACCTAATTCTTAGTAAATTTTATTTGAATAAATCCTTTATTATGACAAAATAAAGTTACAATTATTTATACTTATGTAAATAAATAAATATGTACATATTTAAAATGTACACTCATTTCAACTATTATAACCATTTAAATCATTTAAATCTATAAATGACTATTTTATTTAAATAGTAAATAATAATCATTTAATAGTAAAAGTATAATTTTTATTAATAGTGTTAATTACTAAAATTCTTATTTAAACCATTTAATTACCAAAATAATAATAGATTACATCTATTTAATAACATGAAAATCATGAACAAATGGTTTATAAATATAATACCAAAATCACCATGAATAACTTAATACAACATTTCATTTAGGTTGATCGTTATCGTATTCTCGGCATTATATTCAAGACTTATTATTTGTCATCCTTATTATCCATGTGAGTTTTCATATCCATTTTTATATTATTTCACACTTTTGGGGTGAAACATGTTAAACGTATCATAAATACACTTGTAACCGCGTTTTTAATCTTGTAACACTTGTGCAATTCATCTTATTTTGTCATGGTTATTTGAAATCTTGTAACTATCATGTGATGACCCTTGTAAGATACAATCATTAACTATTGCTAGCCTGGCGACGTCATAGATCTATGGGCCTGACAAGTCTATTTGGTGCTAAAGCCGAGGTATTGCCGGCTCCTAGTGTCATATTCTTGAGCACTATGGGAACCAAATACACTTAGCTAATCGTTTAATCTTGTAATGGCCATATTTGTCAAGGTTTGATTGTTACAATTGTTCATCCATCTTTATTTACTTTATTCAATAACCTATGACGTGAATTGCCATCTTTGATATATATCTATGTATGAAAATCTATAAAAACTCACCAACATATTGTTGACATTATTTTTAACATGTTTTAGGAAATGGTATTGCTTAGCTTGTTATTAAAGGCTTGCTTACATCTAGGATTGGACCTAGATTAAAAATAAAAAGACATTATTATCACATGATGTTGGAAATCTTATGAATTGTTAAATGTTTGAACTTATGTTATTTCTTAAATGTATGTTATGAATCTTGATATTTAATAATATTGTCATTTTTAATTTAGCGTTGTGTGGCATGAACAATCTTAACCCTCACATCTCGACATTTCCGCCGTTAAGGTTGGGGTGTGACAGATTGGTATTAGAGCCCATAACTATAGGGATCTAGGTTATTAGAAATGGTGACCTAGACTATGGTTAACTTAGGGACCCTTATATGAAAACTTTGCCTGATCTTGTAAGTTTTTTTCTATTTACATGCTACATGATGTTACATGCTACATTATAAACCCCTTATGTGCTATTTGTATTTACTTAGAAATGGTGCTTTAGGATTATGAATTGAACCTTGTATACCTCAACTTCCTAATCCTCTTCATCTAATCTTAAGTTCTACCGCGTCTAGTCTTTTCTAAAACTTATTCTCGACTACGTGTGGAATTCTACGCATCTTATCGAGTGGATAAAATTCCTTAGACGATATGTCTAAATCTTGAAAATCTCATCGAGGTTTTAATTCTAATAGCCTTAGGGAAGTGGGTGACACATAAACACCTGTATTCTGGATTTCCTTGCAAAAGGCCCTCGGGCTAAGGTAAGTATTTCGTATAAATCTCATTGCGAGACCTGTTATGCTTACCTGGGGATTTCTGGGATGAGTGCTAAATTATGGTCAATATACACATCTTCCTCAAGGTAATTGGGATTAAGTCACTTCGACGTGTCCATGTTCCTATTGGCTTTGTGTTACCAAATGGAACAATCCGGAATATGTTTATTAAATGTTAAAAATGTACTCGTTATTATCGAACTCGTTTTACTCCTCAATTCCTATGTTTAAACATTATTATACGTCATGTGCCTCATGTGACTATCACTATACCTTGATCAATGCGTATATCGAATGGTTTTCAAAACTTTAAATTGTTACTTATGGTTTTCAAATCTCCTTAAAGTGTGTCCCATAATTGAATTCATGCAATGTTGTAAAAGTGGGATACCTGTATCTCGGGATGTTTTGTCTAGGCAGGTATCCATATTAATCCAATTCGACCGATGGATCCGTTTACCCTACCTGGGAATCCATGAGGTGAGTGTCAATTATAGGTACGCGTGTCTTCAATAAAGTGGTGGTTGACCTAACACTTTGAGAAGTCAACGTATTCCCTTTGGTTTGCGAAACGAACGTTTACATTTGGAGCATCTCATTGTTGTTTTGAATCATTTTTGTTATTGATTTTGTTTTCTAGATTTAAAGCGTTCAAGCTTTGAAAACCTATCACAATTGATTCTGTTATTCCGAACTGTAACCTTAATCGTGGCAAGCATGATTTTTCTCTTGTTAATGTTACATTGAAGTAATTTGAAGTTTTCTGAGTTTCTAACCGATTTTTTTTTTTTTAAAAGTCAAGCTTGGTAATAATATTGTGTGATAAAATCTTTTAACCGTTTTGCACCGTAGGAAATGCAAGAGGTTGCAAGTTAGATGATTTGATGGTACCTTAGCATATGCTACGTACCCGAAAACCCTTAAGTGTTTAAGTTAGGTTTTCTACCTTTTAACGCTTTAAAAGGTGTAGCATTTGTCAGTGCTTTAGTTGGAGTTCTATTTAGCACATATATGGTATGCCTTACAGCCTCACCCCAAAAGTTTTGAGGCATTGACATAGCTTTCATTATGCTACGAGTAGTAAATAACATAGTTCTGTTTCTACGTTCGACCACACCATTCTGTTATGGTGAATAGGGTGCTGTAAGTTGTCTAGCAATACCATTTTCTTTACAAAATCAAGTAAATTCACTAGATGTGAATTCTCTACCTCTATCGGTTCTCAGCATTTTCAGTTTGGTTCCAACTTCATTTTCCACCATTTGTTTGAATTCTCTAAAGGTTTCAAAAGCTTGATCTTTAGAATTCAAGAAATAAACCCACATGTAGCGAGTACAATCGTCTACAAGTAAGAAGATATATTTCTTTCTAGAATGAGTCGGTGGTGATATGGGACCACAAAGATCTCCATAAACCAAGTCTAAAGGTTTGAGTGACTTGAACTTTGCTTGGTTTGGGAATGGAGCTCTAACGTGCTTTCCCAATAGACATGCATCACAAATTTGACTTGCATGACTTATATGAGGAATTCCTTGAACCAAATTTTTATGTGTCATAGATTTTATAGCTTCAAAATTCATGTGATCCAAACGAGCATGCCATAGCCATGCTTCTTCATCTAGTTTGGACAATAGACACACGGGTACACCAATCTTTAAATTGATATTGTAAAGTCTGTTCCTTGAACGTCGGACTTTTAAAAGCAAAGTCTGATTATGATCATATAGATATAACAAATCACGTTCCAATATGACTTTACATCCATTTTTGGTCAATTGTCCTAGGCTGAGAATGTTACTTTTCAAACTTGGAATGTAATAGACATTAGAAACAATTCTTTGTTCTTTATTTTTACATTCCAACAAGATTGAGCCACTTCCTTTAATCTCTACATACGAACCATCACCAAAACGAACTTGTCCAGAGATCTTTTCGTTTATTTCTCTGAAATGTTCTTTATTACCAGTCATATGATTACTTGCACCATTGTCCAAGTACCATAGACTTTCATTGGTAGTCACATATCGGTTTGGTTCAATTTGCTTTTCATTCAAGAAAACTTGATAGTCTTCTTGTTCATTATGAACAGCCATTAGTAAAGTGGGCTCATCATCTTCTTCCACTAGGTTAGATTGTTCGTGTGTTTGCTCATTTTGAGGACACGAATTCGCATAATGCCCGTGCTTCTTGCACTTGAGGCATCTAACCTTACCCAAATCTTTATGAGTTTTCTTTGATCTATTGTAATGGAATTTCTGAGAAGATCCTTCTTCTTTGTCTTCTTGCTTTCCCTTTCCATCTCGCCAATTCTTTTTTGACGAGTTAAATCTCTTTGGTCCACGATTTCCAAAACGTTTCCATGACTATTATTCTTGTCATGGCGTGTGAGCAAGAGTTTATCTTGAGTCTCAACTACAGTTCCTCTTTTAGACTTGATCCTTTCTTCAAAGGTTTTTAGTCTTGTGATAGTATCATCTAGAGTTACATTATCTAGATCAGTGAATTGCTCAATGGAGGCAGTTATCTGAATAAATCTATCTGGCATAGAGGTTAAGACTTTTCTAACTAGTATGGGTTAATCATATTTCGCACCACAACCAGTTGCCTTACTAACAATATTAGTTAGTCTTGATGTGAAAGCATCGATGGTCTCATCGTCTTTCATTTGCAGCTTTTCAAACTCAGACTTAATACTTTGCAACCGTGCTTGTTGCACTTGTGTTGCACCAAGATATCTGGTTTTAAGCGAATCCCATATTTCTTTAGCAGATTTGCAATCTTGTACGTGCAAGATTAAATCTTCGGATAGAGTCTGGCTAATGTATGCCATTGCACGAATTTTTTTTAAAATTGGGTATTTTCCCGATAGGTATTTGACAAGAGGGTAAAGTCTTGTCGGTGTTGCACTTCAGGGGAACCCGCCCCTGCCATGAGCGGGTTCTGTGCATGCATCGGTCACTGTGTGTGTGTGATGTGAGTGTGCATGTGAGTGTGTGGTGTGAGTGTGCATGTGAGTGTGTGTCATGTCACATCCGAGGCAGAACTCGCCCTTGCCAAGGGTGGGTTCTCCTCCCCACTTTTACACCACACATTTCACCTACCGTATTCACCCACGATTTATATATTTAAACCAACGAAACCATATGCTTTTCGATCCATCTTCTCACACAATTTCAATATAATTTTCTCTGTAATTTCATACTTCATTTCAAAAAAAAATGAGCTGGAGAATTACATCAGGTCCACTAAATAACAATTTGTTATTTTTAAGTGGTCAACATAGAGCTGATTATTATTTTCGAGATCCAGAAAGCGATGAAGGAATTTTACGTGTTAGATGAGGTGATAAAGCTTTTTGGGATTACATTAGTGAAGAACCTATCCCTGATAATATTATGAGGTATATAAGGTTGGCTGGTTTTGCGGGTGTGATCGAGTGTGGTTATCGCAAACTTGACCGTGCTCTTATCTAGGCTTTGGTGGAGAGATGGAGGCCGGAGACACACACATTTCATTTACCGGTTGGAGAAACTACGATAACCCTTCAAGATGTACAAGTTTTATGGGGTTTGCCAGTTGAAGGTGATGTTGTTTCTGGCACTGATTATGTTATGAGTGCATCTGAAATTATAATGAGGTTTGAGTATTTAATCGGCTCTACACTCGCTACAAGTGCTGTAAGTGGTTATAAGTTAAACCTAAGATTTATTTTAGATGAAATAATAAAACCATTCCCTAATAATGCCACAGATTTTCAGTGCATCCAACGAGCTAGATTAATTATATTTTTTATGATTGGTGTCACTTTATTTCCTGATACTTCTAGCAACTGGGTGCACATAAATTATTTGAGTCATATTGAAAACTTAAATAACTATGGTAGACTTAGTTGGGGAAGTGCAGTTTTAGCATCTTTGTATAGAAAATTATGTAAGTCAACGAGTGTAACAAATCGAGAGGTTGGTGGGTCTTTATTCTTGTTGCAATTATAGGCATGGGAAAGATTACCTTCTATGTGTCCCCAGAATACTCGATCGATTGATTTCAGATTACCATATGGTGCACGGTATGTTAAAAAAACTTATAAATTGACTATTTTTCGGTAATCTTATATTTTTCTAGTTAACCGGGTATATTTGAAAACTTTATTACAGATGGAAGGGTGAACTTAGTTATGTAAAAACCACTCCGCACTGTTTGAGTGCTTATCGATCTCAGCTGCATTCATTAAGCGAGGCCACGGTATTAATATTAATCTAATATTATATTGTATAAATTAACATTGTGAAAACATATTAATTCATATTTTTATATCAGTTTAATTGGAGGCCTTATGATAATATCATCCACCGTCTACCTGATATCTGCACAAGTGGATATCAAAGCCAGAGAAGTGACACATGCCTTATATGTTGGGAAGTTGTTGAGCCTCACATTCCAAGTAGGGTTTTAAGACATTTTGGAATGTTTCAACCAATCCCTACAAGTGTGTTACTAACCCGGGAGCAACACACAAATCTACATTCGATTGCTCGTAAAGGTGGTAGAAATAAAAACTGGATACAACATCATAATATCTTTGTTCAAGCATGGGCATCTCGACATAATTAAATTTTGAATGAGGCATACACTGATTCGCTAATTGCTTCTGAAGCATACATGAGGTGGTATTTAGAGCGTACTGTTGTGTATACAACAAACCCGACTCATCAAGACACGAACCCTCATGGCTTCCAAAATGATGGACAAAAATTGAGAATGATGGTATTATTATTATTAATTTATTTGTTATAATGATTATTTAATTATTATTATTATTAATATTATTATTATTATTATTGTCAGGATCAGTGATCTAAGTTTGATCAATTAGAGTTGAATCACAGCGGAATTAGAGCAAGAATTAAACAAATATAGCAAGAACACAATAAATATTCAATGGAACAGTACACGGTTATATAGAAATAGGGTTTTCTGCAAAGGGATAATAACATTCATGCACACATGCTTCGGTATGGCGGCTGCTAGGTTTTTCTAAGCTGCACCGATTACAATTAGGTCAGCATTCCTTATATATAGGAATGTGACGTCTGCTGATGTCACTTGATAGTGACGTCTAACAGAATTATTACAAACTACTGAAAGTAAGCAAACTACTGAGAATGTTCACAACAACTGAGAACATCTCAGTATTCTAAGTACACGAAAAAACATAAAACTACTGAAACTACAAGTACAGAAAAGAAAATACAACTACTGAAAGGAAACCATCACAACTACTGAAGAGGTCTTCTTCAGCTGTTGTGACAATCATCTGAAACTTGGTCTTCAGACTTTGTCTTCAGCTCTTTCACTTCAGACTTTGTCTTCAGCTCTTGTCTTCAGACTTTGTCTTCAGCTCTTTCACTTCAGACTTTGTTATCAGCTGATGTCTTCAGCTGTTGCAGACTACTTCAGTTGTTGTAATGTCCGTGGGACTTAAAGGTTTTTCTGATCAGGCTCATTGGTTCTTTTGGTCCAACAAACTCCCCCTGAACCAATGCAGCCAAAACCTTTAAGCTTATTGAGGTCCCACTTATTCTTGGCAGAAATACTCTCTTGATCAGCTTTAGAGATATCGGATAAGCACAGGCCAGGGAACAAGTTTCAGTAGATGTGAATGTTAAAGGATGGAAGGGAACTCTGTCTTGGGGAACTGGACACAGAGCCGTTATCCCAACCATGAAACCTACTTCCCATTGATGAGTCTATAAGACTCTCTGACGTAGGCCTCAAGGAGAACAACTTGTTCCTCCTTAGTGAGTTCTTCTGCTTCTCCTTCGAAGAAGAACTCTGGGCCATAGTACTCTGATAAGTACTTTATCGTCTTTCCATTTTTCAACTCAACAGTTGTTATCTCTCTGTAAGCAAATTCATCTGGGTGAGTCCCTTCTAATAACAACTGGAGTTCATTTTTCTTGATCTCTTCAAGCCTCTTGTATAACAACCCCTTCTTGACCATTTTGTTCTCCATTAGAGTTTGAGGGGTCATCTTTGACTTGTAGGCTCTCTTGAAGTCTTCAAGTATTTCCCAGGGTGAGACTACAATGGCCAACATAATAGCAGCATCTATGGTCTTTCTCACTTGGCCATTGTATCTACTTGGTATGGATTTCTTATGAATTCTAGAACTAACCCTGGGGTCTGGCCAAATCCTTACTCTCTCCTTTTGATATTGAAAGGTATACCTGAGAGCATACAGCCTTTGAGCGTGTTTCTTCATGGCTTGTATAGATGATGACTGAGGAAACTCTTTGTCAATCATCTTCAAAAGTTGCTCATCGTGCTGTTTCTGCTGTTCTTCTTCTTCAATCTTAACTTTCACCATTTGCCTCTGAAAGTCTGGTGTGATCATTTGTTGACTTCTGGGCTCAGGTAATTTTAGAACAGCAGAGATTGGCAGACTATCTTCTTCATCATCTTCTTCTTCTTCTTCTACCATCCTCAACACCCTTCTCCTCCTTCTGGGTGCATCACTGGATGTGGTTTGAGGTGGTTTTTGGGGTAAGGGAGTTGGTTTTGAGGGTTGAGTTGATTTGGAGAGTTGTGGGGTTGGTTGTTTTTGAGAGGGAATTTGGGAAGGCTGATCTAGCATTTTTATGGTGAGTTTGGCTTTGGAAAGCTTGGCCATATCAGTTCTCTTCCCAGCACCTGCTTCGTCTAAGGCTTCTATAATCAACCCCTTATTGAATTCTTCAGAAGCACAGATTCTGGTGGTTATTGCCAGAATACTGTCTCTGGTCCATGATTTAATCTCAATTAATGATCTTCCCAAGTATTTTGCAATAAACCTGATCATTATCTCCAACCTCTCCCTTTCTATCACACTATAACTGGCCCATCTTTCTTGTATCTCATTAATCTCCAGCCTTCTGATCTCAGTGTCTAATGTGGCTGTATCAAAGCCCTGTCTGAAGAGTTGATCTATTATTCTGTCCATTGATCTGCTGTGAGCTTCATCAGCTTCTTTAATCAGATCTTCCAATGATTTCTCTTCATCAGGCTTTTGAGTTTCAGCACTTTTCTTTCTCTTGTATGTGATCAGCTGTTTTTCCTGTTCTTTTTCTTGTTGTTTCTCCTCTTCCACTCTCTTTCTCTTTCTTTCTTTCACTGCCTTAGACTCCCCCTTTTTGGGTGCATTGGGTTCAGGGGTTTGAATGGCAGAAAGCTTCTTTTGCACAGCATCATCAACAAGTGTTTTTAGATTCGAGGAGATCCTCTCATCAATGGCTTTATGCACAATCTCATTGATGATGGGAGTGATGAGAGGTAAGGAATTTTGAAATGTAGCAACCATCTGCTCAGAGGGGTTCTGTCCCTGAGAGGTGGTGCCAACAATAGTGGCTGGTGGCTCAGTTGAGTGAAGTGGCGGAGTGTTTGGGGAACCTTCAGATGAAGGTGCCATCTGTGGGTTTATTGGTGGCTCTGATACCATTTGTCAGGATCAGTGATCTAAGTTTGATCAATTAGAGTTGAATCACAGCGGAATTAGAGCAAGAATTAAACAAATATAGCAAGAACACAATAAATATTCAATGAAACAGTACACGGTTATATAGAAATAGGGTTTTCTGCAAAGGGATAATAACATTCATGCACACATGCTTCGGTATGGCGGCTGCTAGGTTTTTCTAAGCTGCACCGATTACAATTAGGTCAGCATTCCTTATATATAGGAATGTGACGTCTGCTGATGTCACTTGATAGTGACGTCTAACAGAATTATTACAAACTACTGAAAGTAAGCAAACTACTGAGAATGTTCACAACAACTGAGAACATCTCAGTATTCTAAGTACACGAAGAAACATAAAACTACTGAAACTACAAGTACAGAAAAGAAAATACAACTACTGAAAGGAAACCATCACAACTACTGAAGAGGTCTTCTTCAGCTGTTGTGACAATCATCTGAAACTTGATCTTCAGACTTTGTCTTCAGCTCTTTCACTTCAGACTTTGTCTTCAGCTCTTGTCTTCAGACTTTGTCTTCAGCTCTTTCACTTCAGACTTTGTTATCAGCTGATGTCTTCAGCTGTTGCAGACTACTTCAGTTGTTGTAATGTCCGTGGGACTTAAAGGTTTTTCTGATCAGGCTCATTGGTTCTTTTGGTCCAACAATTATTATTATTATTATTATTATTATTATTATTATTATTATTATTATTATTATTATTATTATTATTATTATTATTATTATATTATTATTATTATTATTTTAAAATTAAACTTTCATAATGTTATTTATAGATGGATGGGATGAGTCAGTTTTATCAAAGACCAGGGGATGAAACGGGAAGGAATATGGCAAGCCGTTATATGGAATTTGCACATGCAAACCATATAAGTTATCTACCAACGCATGTGACACAGAATGTTGATGATACTTAACTTTCTCCTGTCACACAACATTATTATGGTGGTACCAACAGTTCCACTCCCCCTTTTTAAGCCAAATGGGTAACCAAGATTTTTTTTACGGTGGTACCTCAACTACTCAGATTTCATAATTTAGTCAAATGGGTACCTAGAATTTTGAAGAAGGGGGCCCGTCAAATCCTTATCAAAGCCCTAATACTACTTATGAACAATCGTTTCATCATTCTTCCCCGCTACCTTATTACCCTCAATTTCAAGAGATAGCTCAATCAGTTGACCGGTTTTTTAATGCACCTCCTCCTTGCTCATTCGACTTAAATGATGAAGCAACAAACGATAATGATGACACTCGTTAGATGTTATTTCATTTATATTTTTAGTGATGTATTTTAACCTTATTAATCATGTAATTTTTTGTACTTTTATCTATTTTTACCTTTTTAATCTATTAGTTATAAAATGCAACTTTAATAATGTATTTTTACCTTTTATCTTGGGTGCATATGGTAGGCGAAATTTGTGGTGAAAAAATGGGGAGGAGAACCCGCCCTTGGCAAGGGCGAGTTCTGCCTCGGATTTGACTCGTCACGCACTCACATGCACACTCACATCACACACTCACATACACACTCACATCACACACACGGCGACCGATGCATGCACAGAACCCGCCCAAGACAGAACCCGCCATTGCACACTTGTCCTTTTTCTTATCAGAATTCGTTTGGGCAGTGGGTTTTATAGTTTCCCAAAGATCATTTGCATCTAGCATGATCTTCATTCGAATTGCCCAAGTTGTGTAATTTGTAGATTTCAACATCGGGCATTGAAAATTCGAAATAGTTGTTCCCGCTTCCTTATAAGTTATAACGGGACTCTTTTCTTTTGGTGATTCCGTCATGGTCACCACTTAATAATAAAAGTAATGATTTTATATATATATAAATTTGAAATTAATAACAGATTGTTTCAAAAAATAGAACTTGGTTTGTTTCTAAATAACAAAGATCAATCTTTGTTTATGAAATACTAATTTGACCAAAAATAGTCAAACTACTTATGACCGAACAATACGGGGTCAATAATCTCAAATAATAATCGAATGAAACGATTAATAATCAAAATAACAAACAATTGATTATTACAAATGTGAAAGCAAATTGTGATTCTAATGGTCAACCAATGATGACTAACAACAATTTAAACCAATTTCCTTTAATTGACAATTCAATTTATTAACTTCCGTAACGCCTAATCGCCTACGGGTTCGATTGAACAGCAAGGATTTCGATTCCGTAAGGCCTATTGCCTGCGGATCCAACCGAAACAACAATCGAACAAATTTGTTCGTATGAACCGTGAAGGCCGAAGATGCTTGCGGTCTCTTTATCGATTACTCTTAGAGTTGATTGAACAAAACGAATTCGATTTCCTTTCAATAACAACAAGATCCGTAAAAGGCCTATTATTGCCTGCGGATTCGATGAGCATCAGTGATTCCGGTTAGGAATGGATTTGAATCCTTTGATTCGAAGTAACCGATGATCTATCAAATGGTTTCCACAAAATCCAAATCAAAATCTTTTCTTAATTTGATGTTAAGACAGATCCGTAAGGCCTTATGCCTGCGGTATATCAAATGGACTTTGTATCCGTGAGGCCTTGTCGCCTGCGGTTTCAAGATTGAAATCAATATACTAATAAACAATCGATGATTGTAATATTGTAACGATCAATCAAGTGAACCGTGAAGGCCGAGGGTGCCTGCGGTTTTTCCAAATTGAAAGATGACAGAATGATCTATGAACCGTGAGGCTAAAGATACTTGCGGCTTTTCACAATTCAATCCGTGTGTGTATGGATCTGATGCCAAATTGTTGCCCAAGAACAAAAGATGAAGAAGAATAGAATGAACAACTTGCAAATCAACAACATCAACATTGAATTTCCATTGATATAGATATGTATTTATACACATCGGTGGTTACATATCAAGTTTTGATATGTACCAATTTGACCCTTTAACATACATAATTTATAATACTAAATAAACATACTTTGACTAATTACATACATAACCCTTAGACATTAACTTGAAAGGGATTAACACTAACAATATCTACCTATATATTATTCATTGTGTCAATTTTCCATATTCTAAAACACTTCATTATTTGAAATCTTTAATTTAAGTTGTTCATCGTATGTTTGAGACTTAAAAATAGACTTTGATCACTTATAAGTCTTTGATATCGAATGAAGATCAAATCATGTCTTCAAGCTCCAATCTCCAAAGAAATCACCTAGGAACATACATTATGGGTCAAAAACCCTTAAATCAACTCATGTATGGATCTTTTATCTGATCAAGCACTTACCACAATGATCTAGGAACAATACTTATCTGCAAATGCATTTCTAACGAACTCTTTATTAATGTGTGTGAGGCTGTACATAAAATATGTTTTGATTTTCACATAGTTCTTGTTTTAAATTTATAAAAACATTAATTACTTTACTAGACTATACACACAAGAAGACAAGTGTAGCTATCAATAACATAACATCAGCAAGAACCAAGTTTTGTCTAAGGATAAATAACTCTTGGTAATAAACATTTATAATTGTTTAGCTAACAAAGAAAGTAGTGTGATTATAGTTAAAAAATAATATGTAAATAGAATAAAATATTAACAACGAAGACAATTAATCAAGAAAAGATATCACTCTGACTATGAATCCACATAGTTAGCAGTGATGACATAAATATGGATAATTGACAAGATTACATTTGCACAATTAGTATACAATGTTGTTGTTAGAATTGAAGGCCAAAGCCATATGATCTTTTGGGAAAGACTGAGCTCCCGTTAAGAAGTTACGAAGCCAATATTAAAGTTTTATTGATAATATATGTGACTGATTAATTAAAAACATTTATATTAGTCTTTCGCTAAGGACAAACTGATGTGTGCGGTGTATATATATTTTTAATAATGATTTTTCACACCACTTGGTTTTAAATTTATAGAAATGATTTTTACCTTAGAACTAAACCATACATAAATAGGCAAGTGTATCTATCGTATATGTAGTATAGCTTTGGCAAGAATCAAGTATCAATTCAAGGACACGATAGCTAATGGTAGTAAACTTTTGTTATTATTTAGCCGACGAATATAATTGATTTGGTATTTTGGTATTTTTTTTCTAAAATAAACATATATAAAGATAGATAGATAGATGGAAATCAAGAAAGATAATCAAGTAAAGGTAATGTTAACTTAGACTTTGAATCCACCTAGACAAATAATAACAACATACACAAATTTATGACGAGAACATTCTATACACGTGTAACATGGAAATAGATTAGAATCTCATCAAGGCTATCTAATCATATGATTTTTTGGAAAGTTAAAACGATGTTAACATAGTAACCACCTAAAGTCATTCCATGAAGATACAATGATACAATTATGTTGAATACAACTGTGGACTCAACTCCTGTCAAGATTATTTAATCCTATAATCCTTTGAAAAGATACGATAAACACATATCAACCACCTCGAATCACGTAATAAAAACAACATCATGAATCCTCCAACTTATAAATATCATATCATGAATTTATGAACTACAAATTTACGCTAGTAAACCATAATCACACATACACAGTGATTTGTTAAATTCACAACGAATGTAATGGCTTTTCCAAGCATATACACAATGATGAACATTTGAATAACAATCATACATATTTCAATCCCCATCCACCATTTCTAGTCAAATGACATTAATACACATACATACATATATATATATTCATGAACAAATACCCTAACCCAATGATTTTGCGACATAATATGGCTAAGATATCCACAAGATTAAACATATGATTAAGTCAAACAAACACACATAACAAGTAAAAAACATTCAAAACATTGTTAAGAGCATCAACATAATCATCATCATAAATACCATGTATATCATCAACAATTAGCTAGGATTCATCTAATCTAAGTGAACCAAAGAGTCTAGCTCATCATAGATACAAAAACATCCAAACAACTTGAATAATCTTGTGATGTTAGATTCTTCCTTGGAGTGTTTGATCTTCAATATTGGCTTATAATCTTGTGAAATTCATTCAAAACGAAGCTCAATGTCTGAGAGAACTAGGGTTTTTTTCCCTTTAATTTTTGAGCTTCAGTGAAATGGGGAAGAAGAAAGGCTAAAAGGGGGTCTGAGGTGTGTTATGGTCATGACAGAATCAATCATGGCCATAATGCATAGGAAAGGAGGACCTGATGCTTGTTATGATCATAACAGAATCAATCATAATCATAACAACCTCTAAACTTCCAAAATCTTTATGAATTTCTTGTCTTTTTCTTTCGAGATCACCAAGCAACCATCCAAAACTACAAACTCCAAATTAATCACAATTAAGTATCGATAAAGATGAATTCGTAACACAAAACGCTAAAAATGGGAAAAGATATGCATTATTAAGATGTATACTTATTCACATATCACAAACTAATCTTTCAACTAATTGGTAGGTTGATTATGTGTGATTTACATATTTCATAAATATGAGAAGTACATAATAACCTTCTACGGTTGATCAATGTAAACATTAACATGCATTCCTTCAACCTATGTTCAGCCATTATGACTATAAAAGTAGTATTATGGTAGCAACTCCTAAATAATTTCTGATTAATAATAGATCAAGGCATAGTAACTAGAATAGTTTAATATAATTTATATAAAAATATTACATATGTGTATATCTATCCTAGATATTTAATACTTCATCCTCTAGCTTGATGCTATGATCATTGCGGAGAGATACAATTCTCGCAAATAAATGCCTAAAACATATAAACATGCATAAAATTTACTAGTTTCAATATATATCCATTTCAAGATCATTACATACACACTTATTGAGAGATAATCATGTCAATATTATCACAATCACGTAATCATGCTATAATCCTTATAAGGCATCAATATTAACTCAGCTTCATCATATACTAAAGTGATAATTAAGAGTCTAGCTCATCTTACAAGATAAGACAACAATATAAATATTTCGTAATGACATGATAAGAACAAAATAAATTCAAACGAAAACCAAGCTAGATATATTAGATGCTTCCTTGATCCTTCCTTGGAGTTACTTTCCTTCAAAAATGGTGTTGGAATAGTAAAAATGGCTTTGAAACGAGTTGGGACAATAAGGATTCATCCCAACAAGTTCCTGCAAGCTTCCACACACAAAATAAAAATAAGCTACCATGGCATGGTCGTGCTTGGGACCAACATAGTCATGCCTAGTACACAACAGCTACCTACAACATTGCATGTCTGTTTCTCGTAGAGATTTGGCCTAACAGGACCGGGCCTAAGGCATGCATGACCACACCTAATGCTTTTCTAAAGGATCTTTCAACTTGATGTTGTAAAGACTAAAAATGAATAACGTGGGTGAAATTGGGGACCAATTCTGAGTTATAACAAAACGGGAAAATGCAAAACAAGTTCAAAAACATCAAATCGCACGTTCGGTTTTTGTTTAGAACTTGTGTGTGACATCCGTCACCGAAACATGTGTGTTGACCTTCGACTTTGACTTTTGACTTTGATTTTGTCAGATTTGGGCTTGGTTTTAATTGATTGTTCATTTCAATGTTGATATAAATTTTTGCTTAACGGGCTTATGTTATAGTATTGGGCCTAGGGTTATTGTCAGTAAGAGGACCATTGGGCTTGTCATCGTATAATGTCATGTGCATTGAGACTAATCAAGGATTTTTTCAAAAGGTGAAACGCTAAAATTTACGTTAAAACCCAACAAAACCAGACATTCATGGACTTTGCCTAAAGTCCACTAAATAAACTTAAATTAGTCCAAATATATAAATTATTCAATTGCTAGGGCATATAATAGTTCGTTGGAATCGTTTTAGCGCGCGAAATTTAAAAAAGTAAAAATTGGACGGCACGCGATTCGAGAAAAGTTGGAATGGACGAGATGGGTCAAGGGCCCGAAGGCCCTTGCCCCTCCCTTGTTGCGGCCGAAATCAAAGACAAAGGGGAATTCCCCCCTTGTTTCCTCACTTTTGCAAACTTTCTCTTCAAGCTACTCATAAATTGAAAACCCTAGCCACCACAACTCAATTCCTTATTGTTTTTCATCATCTTCATCAAAAATCAGCATCATTACATCATTTAATTGATTTTGAAATAGTCAAGACATTCAAGATCGTGTTCTAAACAAGTCTTGTTCATCTCCTAATCTTTCGGTAAGAAAAATCGTTTCTTGATGATTTTATTCCTTGTTCTACTTTGATATCAGTGATATTAATCATCTAAACACAAAATCATCATCTAATATTCTTATATTCTTTGTTTTGGACTTTGGATCGTAAAGATCTAGGTGATACGAGTATTGGACTTTCTAACCGGTAAAACCCTAATTCTTAGTCTTTGTATGTTCTTGTGTGACCTGATCAAAATAGACATCTCGGTATTATAAATCATTTTTGAAATCATTAATTATCTTTCTTGAATGGATGGACGTGTTGAACAATCAAAACTATGAATCGATTAATTGATATTTTGAACCAAAAGACTAAAATCCAACTAACTGTTTTGGGGACTGAAAATTGAAATAATCCAGGTGTTTAATTCAAGTTTTGGCCAATTATAACATGGAATAAATGTTTTTTAAGTACTCGGGCCAATAAGGGTCAAATATGAAAGTTTGGAATGCAAAGAAACAAGACTAATGAACTGAACAGTTTGCTGTCAAAAAAATAAGATGTTTTATTCAGGTCATAAATTGGTCATAATAAGTTCAAATGAGTCAAAATTTTCGTCTAAAATCAATTTCAGTGAGTCCTCTAACTAACTAAAGTGGTCTTGTGTCGTTTCGACATCGTTTGGTCCTCCAAACATGACAAACAAAACTGAAGGTCAAAACTGACGAATCTAGGCAGCAGGTTGGTCTGTGTTCATCGAGTCATATCTTTTTCATATTTTATTCAATTGAGATGATTTTTTTTCTGGAGTTTAATTTAAAGTCTTATCTTTCTAATGATACCCATTACGCAATTTTTCATTTCCGTTTCGACCTCCAATCAGTTTATTCAAAACTGGTGCGCAATCAACTCTTCATGCTGAAATATTTTGTTAAACTTAATAATAAGGATTTGAAACTAAATAATCAAATGAAGACATGTTTTATACTTAAAAGTAGTTAAATGAATTTTAAAAATATAAACTAATAATATCTATAATTCATTGAATATGGACTAATAGATGTGCATCAAATGGCATTAACAAAGTAATATAAAGCGACAACTAAAACCCTAAATGTGACAAAATTTAAAGTTTAAATTTGATATTGGACTTGTTATATTAGTAAATCATGCTTTTATAAAATAAAAACCTTGATGGATATTAAGGACTGGGCTACAAGGATTACACCCATATTGGTCATTTTTGTTCTTTAGTAATCCTTTTGTGATTTGTACTTTTAGTGTTTACCTTGCGTATTGTGGGATTTGGATTGTACTATTTCGAAGTGAGTTTCATGGCCCATTTTTAATATTTTTTTACTTGGGGGAAAAGCTTGCTCATTTTTTTGGACTATGTCGTGTCTTAAAGATTATTTTGGAATATTGTATGTGGTTTGGGTGATGGGTTGAGTCTAGATGTTCGTTCATGAGTGTGTACTTGTGCTTGTACTTGACTGTCATTGAGAGGTATTGTTAGTACTAACGGGTTGACACCCCCACCCCTATCGTCGGTATGCTAGTTGAGACTGACTTGGCTTGTGCATGCCCTTAGGTGAATATAATCCGGGTAATTGAACTTGGACTGATCTTAAACTTGTGTTGATATCTATGGCTGCTATGTACTCTTACTTACATACAACTTTTTGTACATGTTATACAAGGAAAATTATTTGTACTTTTAAACCTATGAACTCACCAACGTTTGTTGATTTTTTAGAGCATGTCTTTTCAGGTAATGAGGCTTAGGTGCTTGGCTATGGACCTTAGACAAGACCGCTCCCTTGGGAGCAATAGACAATTTGTGGGACTTTTGGACTTGTTTTGGATTTGTTTCTTCATTGGTTTGTAATTGTTGGATTTGTGTTTGGGTTTGTTTTGTACTTGTGCTTATTCGTTCCTGATTGGAACTTTGGATTATTTATGCATTTATGGTATGACGTTTTGGGATTGATTGTACTTGACACGTGTTCCTATGTGTCAGGCTACGTCATGACCCATTTACGGAGAATGCCTTTAGTGATTCTCTTAGACCCCCAATGCGTTATGACAATCACGTCCGTCGCATCCTCGTGTTTCCACTTCTAGCGAGGGTATGACATTATGGCACATATACGTAGTGACAAGGCATGATCATGCTTAGGCATGGGCACGATCGCACATAGATTGTTTGAAGTCCTATGATTGATCAACTCTTGATCAGCCTTTGCCAGGATGTACAAGTGCAGTCGTGCCTTAGATAGCGCCTTCTTGGGACTCCAAGGGACATGTTCGTGTGCTTGCTTGAGTGACTAAGAATTTAGACCATGCATGGTCGCACTAAGCCTTTGGCATGATCATGCCTAATGTAGACTTCTTTAAAATTTGTGTTTTCCTAATCATATACACACAAACTCTAATAATTCATCTATTTTTCTGTAAAATCACAATTTACGCAACTAAGAACGTTATCATGTGAATTTTAGCAAGAAACGTGCCCAAGATGAGGATAAAAGAGTGTGTAAAATATGTATGAATCTAAGCATATCTTTCACCTTCGCTCTTTAGAGATCTGTATATCCAAGTAAAGATCTTTAAGTTCCTAATAGATTTCAGAAAATAGAGCTTTGGAGAGAAAATGGAAGTTAGGAAGAAAACATGGGGAAAATAATGAACTTTAATCCCTGGAATAAAAAGTTAGTAGAGGGACCAACTTTGGTGGATTGATGTGGATTTGATGCGTCAAAAGACGTGTTTTATTGTTTTTGGTGCCTAGGTCACACGAGGTGTGACCTATTGACATGGGCGTGTGGACCAAAAAATCTCGATAATTGCTTATTATGCCTGCTATCCACTATCACTATGGCTATTCGACATAGCCGTATTAGTAAGATTGTTCAAATTCAAACCTTTTATTCTTTTTAATTTGAATGTAGCATTGTTATACATTTTTATAAAGAAGAAAATTTGACTATTTAAGTAAAATCTATGGTATATTGTGCATATAACGTGCACGATTATCTTTTTTCATAATTATAAATATATGTTGTGTAATTATTTATATAAGTTACATAATTATTTATATTAGTTACGTGATTTTGTTTGTATAATTATTTAACGTGTGCACATAACTATCAACGGATACATATACCCTTGCCCTTTGTACAAGAACCCACCCATACACGCAAACACTTGATAATTAAGGTAACATTTTCACCACTTGTCACAAGCTGCGATCCTAGTTTACCTCTTCTCTATCTTTCCCATGTTCGATTAGTGTATTTTAATTTACTCACATTTACTTCAACATTAGTTACATGATTTTAATTTAAATGTAATATTATTCAATTTATTTAAATTTAACCGGTGACATCTCTTGACTATTCAAGTTCACTTTTTTTTATGTTTTTCTATTTTTATTTTAATTATTCACAAAATATTATTGTTTATACATTATATTTTAATAAATATATGTTGTTGTTTTTCTTCTTTTTATTTTTAAAGTTCAGGGTTTTAAAAACATTATTTCACTTTATTAATAATTATTTAATATATCTTTTATTTAACTCGTTTAATACATAAGTTTTAAACTAGTATATGCGTGTAACTTATACCCCCTGTGACTTTTATATTTTGCAACATACTCTTAAGTTATATTTGTCTTCTTTGAAACCCAACATAATTATTTCATCATTTACGGTTACGACTTATTCGGTCTAAATAGCTCATGATTATGACAAGCTTGCATGGAAAACAACTCCTTAAAAGCGTTTAAACGTGCTTGATATAGACGTGACAATGCAATCTTAAGTTCTTAAAGTCTTAAGAAGGCCCAAACACTCTAGCATTGGCCCATCTAGTTATTCCGTCTCCTTAAGGCGTAAGCTAGAGGTGGGCATAAAAACCGGGTTCGGACCCGACCCGGTGGACCCGACCCGGAACCGGGTACGGGTACGACCCGGTATATACATACCCGGGTTGGACCCGAAAAAAAACCGTAGGGTTGGAACCGGGTATGATTTTCTAGAATTTCTTAGAACCCGAACCCGACCCGACCCGACCCGGAACCGGTTGAACCCGGGTTGTACCCGGTTTCGACCGTTTTTTTTTTTTTTAAAAAGTGGTTTTTTTTTAACGGCTATATAGCCGTTGGGATCGATTTGTGACCGTTTTTTTGTCACTTTTAGGCTTATAAGTTAGTATAAATAGGTGTGGGTTGATATGGTTTAGTACCCAAGTCTCAAACGCAAAAACATAAGCAAAAAACGCAAAAAATACTCTCCTTTACTCTCGCTTTACACGTTCACTCTCTCGTTTTACACTTTCACTCTCTTCAATCTTGATATGGCTCACTCACAATCTTCCGTTGGTCAAGGTTCGTCCAACGCTCCAACCGTCGTTCGTGTTCTTGCACACAATCGTAACATGGATGTTTGGTGCAATTGGGATATGGTTGAGTTGAGTGACGGGTCTGTAAAGGCTCGTTGCAAGTTTCGTGGAGCTTTGCTTGCTAAAGATTCTAACACGACTTTAAACAAACACATTAGCAAGAAGTTTTGTAAGTCGTTGAAAAGTAATCCGGATTCGCAACAAACACAATTGGGTGGAGACGGTGGAATCTTTAATTACAATGTTAATACGGTTCGAGATCGAATGGCGAAGTTCGTGATTCAAGAAGCTTTGCCTTTTAGTCACTTCGACAATCCTCGGTTGACCAACTTAATTCGAGAGACGCTTCAACCTCGTTACACTCACGTAAGTCGTACTACACTTAGACGTTATTGTTTAAAATTATGGAAACAAGCAAAAAATGATTTAATTGTATTATTTGAAAATTTAAATACCGGTGTAAACTTAACTAGTGACGTTTGGTCGGCTCCACACGGTTTACCCGAATCGTACCTTTGCGTCACCGCTCATTGGGTGGATCCCAATTCATGGCAATTGATGAAACGTACGATTGCATTTGATCTTTTTCCGCATCCACACACCGGAGAATTTTTGTTTTACTTTTTAGATAATGTAATAAGTACTTTTAAATTAGAAAATAAACTTTTTCAATTGCATTTGATAACGCCTCTAACAACACAACCGCGGTTGAAAAATTAAAATTAAAATATCTTCCGATTGCAAACGGTGATTTTTTCCATACTCGTTGTGTTGCACATATTATTAATTTAGTAGTGCAAGACGGACTATCCGGGCAATATGTTAATAACTTTATTACATCTTTTCGATTTATGTTACATGACGTTTTTAAAAAAAGTAGAAGAAGATATCAAGATTATAAACAACTTTGTAAGGATACGCACTCTAGATTTTTAGGTCCTAATTGGGATGTACCTACTCTGTGGAATTCGACTTGTCACATGTTTGAATGTGCTTTAAAACAAAAGGGCACTTTGAAAGCTTTTCATAATAGTCTTTCGGATAATGGTGAAGCCGACCCATTTCCGGATGCGGGTTGGGAGAATCTTCAACGTCTATCCGAGTTTCTTGAGGTTTTTAAAAACTCAACAACAAAATTATCAGGAGTTTATTATTCCACTAGTTATTCGGTGCTTCAAGAACTATATTTTATGTCTTTGAATTTTAAAAATTTTCAAAATAAAAATAATATGTTTAATCAAATGATAGAACCAATGAAAGAAAAGTTTAAAAAATATTTTAAGGACTTACCACCCGTTTTTACGTGTGCCGCCGCTTTAAATCCGTTTCTAAATGTTGCGGGGGTTGAATGTTTGATAGATGAGATAAATGACAATTTGGATATGCATGACGAAAACCCTGATTTTTCAAACGAGGCAAAAGAAAATTTTAATCATAGTTTGAAAACAATTTATAATTTTTATTTAAATAGATATGGGCCTAACGTAAACATAACCATGCCAAGTGGATCAACCTCAAGTGCTAGTACCTCGTTTAAAGACCCTGTTTTGACTATGTTGAATGTTGTTCGGGATGTGACGGCTAAACGTCAAAGAGGTAACACCCCAACAAGTGAGCTCGGTAGATATAGTGGAACGAATTTTATTTCCACTATGACTACCGAAGATTATCGTGCATTCGATATTTTGGCTTGGTGGAAAGGAAAAGAATCTCAATTTCCGATTCTTTCAGCTATGGCCCGTGATTTACTAAGCGTCCAAGCTTCTACGGTAGCTTCGGAATCTGCTTTTTCTCTTAGTGGCAGGGTAATATCATTACGAAGAACAAGACTAACTCCGGAAGCAGTGGAGATGTGCATTTGTTTAAAGGATCACTTAGACGCAACGGATCGTATACAAGACCAAACAAGCCTCGAAGACGAGATTACACTCGAAGCTAAAGTACATGATGAAGAGGTAGAAGACGGAGTATCTTCTGGCATATCCGATGAAGAATTAGCATTTGATCAAGCATATCGTAGTAGATAAAATTAGACGATATTGTTATTTTTAAGTTGTTTTAATATTATATGTCTTTCATGTTCTTTTTAAATTTCTTTGTCATTCAAATGTTTTATATAAAAAGTATTTAATATTTGTATATTATAAGTGTAACATTTTCTGCTCAAGATTTATATATATTTATATATTAAGTTGTTTAAATTTTTGTCATTCAAGTGAACCCGGTTAGGAAAAGAAAAATAAAAAGAAAAAAAAGGAAAGAAAATATAAGAAAAAAAAACATACGACCCGGTGTTCGACACACACACAAGAAAGAAAAAAAGAAAAAAAAAAAAAAAAAAAAAAGGCAAAAACCCGGTTGAACCCGGGTTTCATACCCGAACCGAACCCGACCCGACCCTACCCGGGTATACCGGGTAGGGTTTGTATCTCGCTGAACCCGACCCGGGTTCGTACCCGGGTTCACCAATACCCGGGTACAAAAACCCGGTTGGGCCCAAACCCGGTTTTGTACCCGGGCCCGGGTCCGGCCCAAACCCGATTTGTGCAACTCTAGCGTAAGCTGTCTAAATCAAACCCAAACGGTACTGCTGATTCTTTAATATAACATATGACTCACACATACAATGATTATACCATTAAAGTTGTACATCTTTTATTCATAATAAGATTAGAACCCTTAACTTACATCATAGGATCATGATCCTCAACTTATATTATATGCAGGGACGGAGCTTAAACATTCTCGTATGAGAGGGCGGGGGCGAAATTAATTTTTTTACTGGGGGCGAACTCGATATTTATAAAAAAAGTTACACTACTGGACTAAAATTTAACACTACCGTCGAACAAAAGAGGGAGGGTGACGGCCCCCCAGTCTCCACTATCCTCCGCCCTTGATCATAGGATCATAACCCTCAACTTAAAACGAACATGGTTCTAAAATGAACAACGTTCTATCATACCTTGGTACAACTAAACTACAAACCCTTGGTTCCTAAAATAATGATAAATTTCATTATTGGTTTCTTTCTTCCATAGTGAATAACCGTAGAACCTCGTATAGTGGCATAGTGGTATGTATAACCTCAATCATTGATAAGTTAATTTGCTCATTGGTTATGTTTTTTTATGTCAAAAACACATACCTTGTTCCGTATAACATAAAAAACCTTATTATTACTAGGTTCGGTTATTGGTTATGTTTTTCAGATGTCAAAATCCATAGAACCCGATCCACATAATTATAACTGAAATAACCCACACCGAACAACCCTATAACTCAACAAATGGTTGGTTCTTAAATTACGTCTAATTCTTACATCACATTTACTATATACCACACCCAAGATACAGAAAGTTTCTTACAAGATCTCCAATGCTAAAGGGAAACAAAATACTTACAAATTACTAATAATACCCAAAAATCAAGATTATTCTAAGAAAGGTTTACTAGAACCAAGCATTTGGGGTACCATCTGTTTCAACAATTCATCAACCAGTGTACAACAAAAGAAGTACAATGTACAACTACTCAATACTAGCTTATGGACTTTTTCATATTGGGAAAAGGGCTGTACTTGCAAGCAAATGTTAGCCCACTCCTTCATCCCATGTTTTAAACAACTTTTGTTTAGTAGGTCTTGGAAACCTAAAAAATAAAAAATAAATAAAACATTGCTTGGAAAATCCCAATGTAATCCACAAGTCTTTTCTAACATTATATAGGGTTGGTAAATTCATTAAATCATTAAATATATATATAAAATAATATTTCAATAAACTAAAACCACATTGATGAAAATTCAACCAAAATAAAATATATGAAAATAGAACAGCATGAAGATGCAATAGAATGCATCTCTATCTAGCACTTCACTTCATATACATCCATCCATCCATGACTACAACATTCTAACCAAATCAATGCATAAGAGGGTTGTACCGTACAATCAGTTAATGTTGTCATTGGAGTCTTGAACTTGCTTTTTCCCAGAAGTAGCTTTATTATTATGCATCCAAACCTTGAGGACCTTTCTCTTGACTCCAACTTCTGCACAAAACCTTTGCACTTCAGGATCATCTTCTCTAGGGATCCTCCACCCCACTTTCTCTGCAAACTCAAGCATTTTCTCCTTCTGATCCTGCGTAAACTTCGTTCTGAACCTCTTCTTCGCCACCGCGTACGGCGGAGCCACCGCCCCCGTCGTGAAGTTCAGCTCCTCACTCGAGGACTCGGTGGCAGCAGCACCACCACCAACGCCAATGCTGCCGCCGAACGCCATCTTCACCGGCGGAGCGTTGATGGAGGACGCCCAGTTGGGGTGGTGGTGGTGGTGGTGGGAGATCGCCGGCGGGGTGCGGTGGTGGTGGTGGTGGTGGTGGAACGACGGCGAGGGGGATGGTGATGGGAGTGGCGGTGGAAGCTGCAGGAAAGGTCCGGCGGAGGGGCTGGTGGTGGGGTATTCTATACGGTGGAAGTTGCGGTGGCAGTTGCAGGCGGCGCATTTGAGTGCTTCTAGGGTTCCGTCGTCGCCCGACGGCATGAACTCACCGCAGCCGTCGGTGATGTTGCCACCCATGTTGGCAGCGTGGTTCTTGAGGCATTCTCTGTACCTTGGCACCGTCGTCGTCTTCAAGAGCTTAGATCCGACGGAGATCGGCGTCACCGGAGCTCCGGCGCCGGCGAAGCGATCTGGATCCAACCCATGATCCACAGTTTCAGAAGATGATTCTCTAATCAAGTGGTTGCTGTTGTTGTAGGGAGATGAAGTCTGCATTTCTTGTACCCACTGATCAAGAATATCGTTGATGAAATCTTGAATTAGGCCCTGAAAGCAGTCATCTTTATCATCAAGATTTGAAACTAAAGCAAACCCTTTACCGTTCTAGCTTAAATATTGAGACCCAGAAACCCTAACATGTGATAAAGATTGAAAAACCCTAAAAAGGCAGAATCTTTACCTGAGAGAGAGAGAGAGATAGAGAGAGAAGAAAGATGAAGGAGTGTGAGAAGAGGAGAGAGGGTGGGGGTGGGGGTGGGGGTGGGGGTGTTGCAGAGGTTCCAACAGACAAGTATGAAGGCAACAAGAGACAGGATGGTTGCCTAAGATGAAGTTAAGAGAGAGATGGGGGTGTGTGAGTGAGTGTGAGTGTGAGTGGGAAACAACTCAACTCAACCTCAAGGGAAAGATGACATAATAAGCTAAGTTACTCTAGTTCTCCACCATGTGAGAACCTTACAAACAAATGATCTGCCTTTGAAAAAACAAACCTAAATGTTACGTAAACGGTGGTAGAAATAGTGAATTAAACTCATCACACAGGAACGGGTCGGGTAGGGTCATTTACTAACATGTTATAGTTATAGTTATAGTTATAACTTATAAGTTTCTAAAATTATGGATATCCAATAAAAAATTTTTTTTAAAACCACATGTTAATGATTATTAGTTAATATCAACAAATTAGTTAGTATTCGTTAATGTTAGGTTTTAAACTTTACATCTTCAAAAGAGGTAAATCATCCTATTTGATCACTAGGTCAAAATATCAATGGCATCCAATGAAATAGTTAAATTATATTCGAACAAAACGGATTATAATATTTAATGCAAAATTTACTATTTTGGTTATAGTTTTTTCAACGATGAATCATTAAAAACCGTATATAACATGATTTTAATAAAAAAACTATTAAAGTATATAATAATTAATATCTAAGAAATATTAAAAGTTTTTTTTGATTCTAAACAAATCAAAGTTTTAACTAAACTATCAAAATAAAACTATAAGATACAAAATTAAATTTAAAAATGCGTGCGCGCACGCATATATATATATATATATATATATATATATATATATATATATATATATATATATATAATAAAAAGATTATTTAAAATTAAATTTTAAATAATAAACATATAACTTATTCGTTTCTTAAGGGTATGATTATTTTGATAACTCATATTTTTTGTGAGAATTTTAAAAGCTCATGAAAAACAATAAAAATCAATATTTTATCTACATACCTATCATTATTATTAAAATATAGCATCGTTAAATAAACTTATACGTGTTATTTTTACACGTATTTGTGTATTTAAAAATTTATATATATGTCATTTTATCATTTACACATATGTAAGCTTACCATTTACACATATTATCATTTACGCATGTGTAAGTTTTTATCATTTACACATGTGTATAATTTTAAAATATAAGAATATATGTAAATTATCATATATAAACTCATATAAGGATGTTAAATACAATAATAATGTTAGTAATGCAGTTAAAATTATTTTTATTTATTGTGTTCATTGAGTTCTTCGGGTTCTTGCGAAATTTAGGGGTTCTCATTTGATTTTTACCCTATTCTTTAAAACCCATATAAACATCGTATAAACATTATGTACGAGTTTTTTATGCATAGTTTTTTTTTATCTTCTAGGGAACATTTTCTTTTTCTTACCGACCACTCAAGCTTAGCTATGTTTATGTTCTATACCTTTTACTTACGTATTTATTTATTTTAACACATTCACAATTTCTTTTTTTCTTCTTATAAGTTTAAGAGTTGACATTGTATAAAATTTCAAATATGTAATTGCGAATGCTTATTTTTATTTACTTTTTTATATAAATTCCATTGAGAACGGCGTTGTATGTTAAAATATACAAGTTATCAAAATATAAACATAGAAGCCTGTAGGACCGTTAAAAGGGACTTTGCACTTAGTTAACACACTTAGGAGGATCTTTAGGATCACTTAACAATTCAAATGGGGAACTTAGAACTTAACCAGAAGATACAATGCACAACACAAGTAAAGTAAGAGCAAGAACACAAGAGATAATTTTCAAGGAAGTAGTATATTGCTTCTTAAGTTCTATTACAAGTGTTTGCACTAATATCTCAAATACAAGAACCTTTGACTTTTTATACTAATCCTACAACTGTTAATATGCAAAAAGACAGTTGAATGTGACTAATCTAGACAACAAGATCCGCCTAAAGTCAAAAGACAGATTGTCTTTTGACCAGTGACTATGACAGGCCATAGCTCACTGACTTTACTATTACAAAAAGCCAAAAAGAACAAATACAGAAACTTGCAGACAAAGACTTTATCTACTTTATCATCAAGCATGGAAGTTTCACCAACTAATGATAGTTGGTAAACCACCAGAGCATGCAGCGGACAGGGAGTTGCTTTATGATAAAGTTGATAGAAAAGGCATCATTTCTCTCTCTTCAGAAGTAATCAGTCTTGTCTTTATTCAGGTTCGGAAGACTTTGTCTTGAGAGCTTCGGAATACTTCATATTAACCTTCAGAAGAATTGAGTCTTTGGCTTCAGAAGTTTCTTCTGAACTTTGGCTTCAGAAGATTTTACACTTAGCATATTTCTTGAGTGTGTAAAACTTCCGAAGCTAGTTCACCTTTGTTCCAAAATGCATGTTGGAAGACTTGATTATTTTGGTATCCTTTGGTTGCATCAGCCTCATAACCTCAGAGGTTCTTACAAACTCCCCCTAGGCTGATGCTACCAAAACAAAGAGGTCTTCAAACTGGGATAGTCCACATGAGGATCTTCAGAACTCCTCTCTTCATCAGCAGATCAGGATTCTTCAGACTCATGAAGTACCTTCTCATGTCATAGAGATCATACAGAGGGAGTTCAAGCATGTCACTTGTGAAGTAGACATGTTGTTCTCCCTGATCTCTAGTGACATACCACTTATCAGGATCTTCAGCAAATGTCCATGATAGATTGGTCTTCTAACAGAGAGAGGCTCTACTATGATAGGAGTTGGTTGAGAGCCCTCTTCATGCACTTTCTTAAGATGTTCTGACTCATCCTGGGGTTGGGAGGTGGATGCCTTTCTTCTTTTCTTCTTTATTGAGGATCTTCTTCTGGCCATCCTCTTTTTCCTCCTAGATGACTTTAACTAAGAGGGTTGGTCTTCAGTACCAGGTTCTTCAGTTGAATCCCTCTCAGTTAGGATCTCCTCTCTCCCAGGTTCAGAAGGAGAGGGAGGAGAACCCTGTTGTGGGTCAAAAGTTAAAGTTGGTTGTTGTGTAGCTTCAGGTTCAGGTTGTGTTGTCTCTGTAGGTTCAACCTTTACCTCAACTTCAGGTTGAGCTTGTTCTGATGATGAATGAAGATCTACAAGCTCTCCCTTTTTAATCTTATGCTTGATCACCCTTATATGCTCATCCATTGTGGATAGAGACATGGGACCAAGCCTCCTTCCGGAGAACCCATACAGCTTCAAGAAGCTCATCATCTTCTGCCTATCTGCAGACTCTTTCTAACTTTTCTTGATGATGGCTCTTGACTTGGCAGCTTCTTCCCTTTCCCTTTTCCTAGCAGCTTGCCTTTCTCTTTTGGCTTGCTCTTCCAGCTGCTTGTTGTATTCAAACAGTATGTAATCATATGGCAAGGGAAGAAGTGCTGATGCCTGGTAGAGTCCTGTGGCACTCAGGTAGTTGATCATCTTTAACTTTTCTTCTTCATCAACTACCTGAGGTTGTTCAGTAGCCACAGCCTCTAACTCAGGGCTTTCTTGAACTGGGGAGAGGACAGGAATGTTCTTGTATATTCTTTTTCTTCTCATTTCTTCTTTATGCTTGAGGGTCAAGGCTGCATCCTCAGCTTCCTTCCTCTCCTTTGACAACTCAGTGTCAGCCAGTTCATTTAATTCCTCTAAGGGGAGATAGATGAGTTCATCTATGTTGTAGTTTCTGGTCCCCAGATAGTTGAGTCTGGCTGCCCTTAACCCATCTTCTTGAGTGTTTGGAACATGGGCAGTCAGAATTGCAGCTTGCATAAACCCTGGGGAACCACTTGAACTCTCTCCCCTCAGCTTCCTCTTCCTCTCTCTTTTTTCTTCTTCAATCTCCTCAGCAGTTAGTTTTCTTTTGCCTTTGTCAAGTACTGATCTTGATGACTCAGGCTGAGGAGAGCTTTGACTTTCATTGCTGGATTCAGCAGTCAAGCTCTGGCCAGAGAGAGGTTGTGATGCACCATCACTAGCTAGTGCCTCACTAAGGGTATGGGGTGCTCGAGGAGATGTTGTCTCAAGGTTCACAGTCTCAGCCTCTGGGCCTTTAGTCAAGGCTTTCCCTTTGAAGCTAATCTTAGGGTCCACCTCAACATCCAGTTGACCAAAGGCTTCAACTGCTAGCCTCTGTCTATATAGTGCTGATCTCCTTTTGAATTCTTCCAGCACCTAATCTTGAATTCTATTGGCTAGTCTGGCAGCTTGTCTGTTGTTGTTTGGGTTGACAAGTGCCAGATCTACCAGATTTATACCCTCATAAAAACTCAGGTTTGAAATATTTAAAATTTCTAGTTGACCCTAAGCTCTAGAGAGTACAAGAGCTTTCCTATCACTGTCATACCCCCCAACCCATGATTGGGTTCTCAGAAGAGGCAGACATTGCTCTTGGTATCCCTTCCTCAAACAGATGTTGAATTTGTAAGTCGAAGTCTCTGACTTGAGGAGGTTGCTGAGTATGGACAACTGCAAGAGAGGATGGTGAGTCCTGTATGTCCATACTTGAGGAAGAACTCTCAGGTTCTGTGGATGTCAGAACTTCCTCCCCCTTTTTGGTAGCATCACCTTCAAGCATAGGTGAGCCTGGGAAGTGGTCCATAACATCCACAGGTTCTTGTGGACCTGGATGAGTTTGTCCTATTGGTCTCTCAGCTAACTTGCCCTTGAGATTGGTGATCTCAAGTTGCTGGTCATTGACCCTTTTCTGCAAGATAGTCACCTGAGATTCCAGGTGAGCTATCTTTGATAAAAAGTAGGTGCATAAAGTTAAGAGTTTGTGCACCTTTTGTTGCAGACTCCCCTCATCTTCAGATGAAGAATCATAGGGGGATGAGAGGATTCGACCTGAGTCTTCTCCCTCATCACCAGCATGGGTTTCTTGGCTGTTGGATTTCCCCAGCTCCATGACAATGTCAAGAGTCTGGGTTGCCATGGTTGAGGTCTTAGAGATGTAATCACCGTCAACAGTAAGAGCCTCTGCCACATGGATCTCCTGGACAATCTGAAGGAGATCCACCTCAGTTTGTGGTGTATGATGTGGGCTAGAAGTGGGTGAGGTAGGAGTACTCATCTTACCTTGAGTGTGGGTGGAGAGGAGAGATTCATGATACTCACTGAAACCCAAATCTTCATCAGAGTAGAAGTCAAGGCTGGGAAAGGGCTGATTAAGATCAAGAGGCTGGGGATGGTAGCTTTCCCTTGAAGGTTGATCACCAGAGTGTTAAGACTCAGAGTGATGGCTTAAGGCTATTTGAGGAGGTGTGAGCTCATCAGGCTGAGCATAAGGAACCTCAGCACTGATTGTATCAAGAATGGGAGTGGTTTGCTCCTCAGGGGAAGTGGGAGCTCCAGTGTCCACTTCCTCCTGTGTGGGTTGTGATATGGGGGCCTGCACATGCTCAATAGCTAGTGCAGGGGTTCGTTTGGATTTTCTAGAGTATGTGAGGGTAATAGTTGGCTTTGATGGTGGTTGAGAGGTGGAGGGTATTGGTTCATCACTAGCTGTGGCTGCTAGGATGTCACCCTGAGTAATGAGCTTAAACATTTTTGGGACAAGGGCTGTTTCTACCCCTGAGAACCCAACAGTTGGCTTTTTCAAAATCTTGAAAATGTCGGGCCTCATATGTGCAAGCTTAAAAACATTACCTGTTCCCTTCAATTGTGGTCCCATTTCACAGTTAAGAATGTGTTGAACATACCAGAGGAACATATAATATTCTAGGGAGTCCAAATTCGTAAGTAAATTTGTAAAAACAAACTGAGAGTACCTGAATTTGACCCCTTGAACCATCCCATGGACAATAAAGGAGAGGTCTTCTGGAATTTGGTCTCATCCTCTATGTTTGTTGGACAAGCTGTGGATGACTACATGGAGGAGGTACTTCCACTGGTAGACCTTCTCCTTCCTGAAGGTCTTGACTGTGAAGTCACCTTCATATCCTATCTGCTCAAAGGAATGGTTGACAACAGCTTTTAGGAAGGACATTTCATCTTCTTCATCATCCAGCTATAGATGGGTATTAATACCTAGCTATAGATGGGTATTAATGATGGCAGACAGTGCCTTCTCCCCATCCAAGGTGACCTCTTGACAGGTCCACCAGAACTCAAGCAACTGATCCTCATAGAGGGGAGGATCAATTGTAAGGGATGTGAGATAATGAGATGAAGAAAGATACCTACAAACATCTGAGAAGCTTGGATCCTTCTCAGAATTTAATAGAGCAACTTGGTTATGCTGCCTGTGTAGGTGCATGGTAAAATCTGGGTCGTTTCAGCGATCAAGATTGGCCAATTTGATGAGGTTGGTGAGGAAAGGAAGAAGAAGAAGGTGAATTTGGGGTTAATTTTAGGTTAGGAACAATGAAGATAGAACCGTTTGGAGAGATATACTCTGGATTTGAAACAAAGTTAAAGTAAAAGATAAACTTTAAAATCCGCAAGTGGGTCCTACTTCTGGAAAAGGCGCCCAAAAATGTAGTTTTCTTGGAAGTTGCAAAACTTCCGAAGGCAATTTTAGCTTCGGAAGATCTTCAAGAAAAGCTTCCGAAGGCAATTTTGCTTCGAAAGATATCTCAAAGAGTTTTGAAAGTTTTTGACTTCGGAAGAAATGAACAAGTCTTTCGAGACTCAATTGCTTTCGGAAGAGATTTATTCTTAAAATGCATTTAAGAGCTTATTTTCAACTTAAGCTTCGGAAGATGTTTCATGAACTTCTTTCGAAGGTAAATCTCAGATAAGCTATAAATTTCTTCCGATGAAAATTCTATTTCTTCCAAAGGTAAATTATCAATACTCTAAGAAATATCAATGTTAAAATTGTTTACTTCTAAAGAGAACTGGGCTTATGAAGTGATCTAATAGACAACCTAGGACACACAATTTTAGGAAGTAAGATTGATTAAGTTATTAATAAAAACCTATTCAAGGTTAATCATCCCAATGGCTGATAGAAGATACTTAAATCTCTGCTCATCAAAAGCTTTTATGAACAGATCAGCATATTGTTCATTTGTGTTAACCTTGATTAGTTTTATCAAACCCTTTTCAAAATTATCCCTAATCAGATGATACCTGATGTTGATGTGTTTGGTCCTTGAGTGCTGCACAGGATTCTCTGTAATAGAGATGGCACTGTTGTTGTCTATATGGATGGGAGTCTCTTTGAAATTGAACCCATAGTCTAGCATCTGATTTTGAATCCAAAGCACTTGAGCATAGCAGCTGGCAGCAGCAATGTATTCAGCTTCAGCACTTGATGCAGACACATAGGATTGCTTCTTGCATTGCCAAGAGACTATCCTTCCACCAAGGAACTGACATCCCCCAGATGTAGATTTTACAGTCATATTGCATCCACCATAATCACTATCTGTATAAGCATACAGATTAAAGTCTAAATTGTTTAGATACCAAAGGCCTAGATTTGGAGCACCTTTGAGATATCTAAGAATCCTTTTGACAGTGATTAGGTGTGACATCCTGGGGTTGGCTTGATATCTTGCACATATGCATATGGCAAACATGATATCAGTCCTGCTAGCAGTAAGATACATAAGTGACCCAATCATAGCCCTGTAGAGATGTTCATCAACACACTCCCCCTCAAGGTCAGGACCAAGGGAATGGTTTCTGGCTATGGGTGTCGTAGCAACCTTACAATCAGTCATCTTGAACCTTGTAAGATGCTATTTTCAAGCTGCTTCACTTGAATTCCTAGAAAGAAATTGAGTTCCCCCATGGCACTCATTTCAAATCTATTCTTCATCAGCATCTCAAAATCTTTGCAGAGCTTTGGATTAGTTGAACCAAAGATGATGTCATCTACATATATCTGAACTAGCAATGTGTCATTCCCTGTATCTTTGATGAAGAGATTCCCATCAATAGTACCTCTTTTGTATCCATGATTGTAGAGGTATGTTGATAGTGTCTCATACCACTTTCTTAGAGCTTGATGCAGTCCATAAAGGGCTTTATCAAGCTTGCAGATATAATCAGGATGATCTGGGTCTGCAAAGCCAGGTGGTTTTTAATATAAACTTCTTCATCAATCACCCCATAAAGAAAGGCACACTTCACATCCAGCTGGTAGACCATGAAATCCTTGGATGCAGCATAAGCCAGGAATATCCTTACAGCTTCAAGTCTTGCTACAGGAGCAAAGACATCAGTATAATCAATTCCTTCTTCTTGTGTGTATCCTTGGACAACTAGTCTAGCCTTGGTTTTGATGATGATCCCTCTGTCATCTTTCTTGTTCCTGAATACCCACTTGGTACCTATGACAGTCTTCCCTTGAGGAAGAGGGCACAAGTTCCACACCTTCTGTCTTTTGATTTGAAGCAACTTTTCTTTCATTGTTTCAATCCAGCTTCCATCCTTTAGAGCCTCATCAACTTTCTTAGGCTCAATTTGAGACAAGAAACAAGAATGTAGACAAACATGGCTGTCATGAGTTTGTCCTCTTGTTCTCACCCCTGAGTCAACATTTCCAGTGATGTTTGTGATGGGATGTGACTTGTGGATCCTGAGTTGAGGGATCACAGCAAGTTGGTTAGACAGATCTAAATTAGAGAGATTTTGATCTGGCAAAGATGAGTCCCCCACCATATCAACACACTTATCAAGTGAAACTTGATCTAATGAGTGTGTGACATCATTTATGTTATCTTCAATGGAGTGGTTTTCAGCATCAAGAAATTCTTGATCACTGTCACCACCTCCAGTTCCTCCTACGTTTGAGGTTCCTTCTCCTGAATTCTAAGCCTCTGAACTGGAATTTGAGGGTAATTCAGTTGAAACAGCAGTATTTGTCATGCTTGTGCTGATAGGAGCCTTAATGATAGGGTTAGTCACCACTGGAGCTGAAGTAGTCTTCTTGTTTGGTCTTCTCAGCTCAAATCTTGGGTCGGGATAGTCTGTTAACCTGTTATCTGTAGATCCTAAAACAATCTCACAAGATTTGTTAAAACAGTTGGTAACTAAATCAAGATCAAATAGCCAATCCGGACCAGAACCTTTCATACTGGGTGTGTGTTCATTGAAAGTCACATTGGCTGACTCCTCAATGATTCTAGTTCTGAGATTGTATACTCTATAAGCCTTAGCTTGAGAAGAGTATCCAATAAAGTGTCCATCATCTGATTTCTTAGCAAACTTAGCTATTTGATCTTTGGTATTCAAGATGGTGCAAGGACATCCAAATGTTCTGAGAAACCCAATGAATGGTCTTTTTTTGTGCGACAGTTCATAAGGAGTCTTACCATGTGTCTTAACTACTAAAACTCTGTTTTGCACATAACAGGCTGTGTTGACAGCCTCTGCCCAGAAAGTGATGGGCAGCTTAGAGTCAGACAACATAGTTCTTGCAGCTTCAATAAGTGTCCTGTTTCTTCTTTCAACAACACCATTTTGCTGAGGAGTCCTGGGAGCACTATATTGTCTTGAAATACCCTTTTCTTCACAAAATGTATCAAGGATTTGGTTTTTAAATTCGATTCCTTGATCACATCTTATGATTTTGACCTTGTGATCAGATTGATTCTCAATTTTCAGAATGAAATTCTTCAAGATTTTAGGGGTTTCATCCTTAGTTCTAAGGAAAAACACCCAAGTGAATCTTGTGAAATCATCTGTGATCACTAAACAGTATGAGGTCCTTCCTAGACTTACTACACTGGTGGGGCCAAACAGATCCATATGTAACAAGTGTAGAGGAGTAGTGATAGAGTTCCCTTCCTTTGGCTTATGAGACACTTTGTGTTGCTTCCCCTTCAGGCATGCAACACAGTGGTCATCACTTGTAAACTCTTTCTTTGGCATTCCAGTTACCAAGTCATTCTTAATCAGTTTATTCATGTTCTTAAAGTTTACATGGTACATTCTCTTATGCCAAAGGAAAGACTCATTACTATTTGCTTTAGACAGAAAGCAAGAAACCTCTCCAGATGGAGATGCTTCCTGCAAGTCCATCTTGGACATGTTCCCTCTCTTGGGGGCTCAAAGCAAAATATGCTCTTGAGGAATGTTAACCCCGAGCTTGAGAACAATGCACTCATGCTCAGTGAAGAGCATGTGATGTTTTTGGTCACAAAATTGGGACACACTCAGAAGATGTATCCAAGCTCTTTGATAAAGTTTACCTTCTTAATGCTGAGCTTACCATTTGTAACCTTTCCCCTGCTAGTAATGTAACCTCCTGCATCTCCCCTAAAAGCAACTGGTCCTCCATCAATCCTTTCAAAGTTTTGAAGCAAGGACTCATTGCCAGTCATGTGCCTGGAACAGCCACTATCAACAATCCATATATTTTTGTTGGTCTTTAGTTGTCCCTGCACAAAAAGAGATGATTTATTTACATTTGGAAACCTAAGCTTCATTGGTCTTGGGCTTATTAGAATGAGTTAAAGGCAATGAAACAGTAATTGTTCCTATGTTCAGGCTTTGGGGATCATTTGCTGTTTTTGATGATGAACTTTCAGCCATATGGTCTTCCTTCATCTTCCACACCACCTTTAGAAGATTTGGCTTGACCTTCAAGACTTCAGAAGTTTTGATGACTTCAGAAGATTTGATGATAGTGTTCGGAAGATCTTGCTCTCACTGCCGCAAGCTTTAGTGCTTCGGAAGCATTCCTTTCTTCCGAGACCAATTTTCCTTCCGAAGGCAATTCTTCATTTGCCTTTTCTTCATTTTGGAGCTTCCAAAGGAAACAGATTTTCCTTCCGAAGCTGTTTGTTTCTTCCTTCTCTCAGAAGTTTTCTTCTTGATCATGTGGATAGTACCCTTTGGATTGTATTAACAATCCTTAGCCAGATGTGAGGTACTACAACATATAACACAATCCAAATCTTTCCTTTTGAGAGCCTTCTTTTCTAAAGAAGACTGAGCTTGAACACTTTCCTTTTCCTTCTTCATCTTTTCAGATGATGCAGTAGGCTTCTTAGGGTGAAGCCTGCTCTTAGAGATGGATGGTTCAGGCTATGTAACAGTGACACACAGCTGATCAATCTTCTTGTTGTTACTGGAGTGAGTTGAAGCTGAAGTATAACTCTTGGTACAGGAGTTCTTAACAAGATCTTCAGCTTTCATCACCTTGAACCCTGCAAAAATGAAAACTTGTTTCTGTTTGGGATCAAAGGTGGTCTTGATCTCTTGAGCTTTTCTTGATCTTCTCTTTGCTCTTCTGATCAAGTTCTTCCTTTTGGTTTTACTCAAACCAGCTTCTTTTTCCTCCTTAGGAGCATGGTGACCCTTTTAGGATTGACTCTCTTCACTCACTTCAGAGTCATCCCTCACCTTCTCCTCTTCATCCTCCTCATCACTGGGGTCTATGGATGGAAGCTCATCTTGACCAATTCCACACCTTGGAGATCTAACTGATAGTAGAGAGTATGGAGGAGCTATCTCACTAGATCCTAGTCCCTGCTTGTTCTGATAACACACTTTTGCATACAGAGATGAGGATATCATGTTCTTGAAGGTTTCTTCTTCAAGAACACATTTTTCTACCCTGCCTTTGCTAATCACAAGCTCAGCCTGGCATTCAGTCAACTTGGTAATGAGATCCTTAATTTGAGTCTTGTAATTTGTTTGCTCATGTTTAAGAGTTGAAACTGTTTTCTCTAGATCTTCTATTTTAAGTTTATAGTCACTTTCAGCTCTTTTAAAATCAGCTTTTAAAATATTCAAAGACTCAATGTCGGATCTTATTTCCAAGTTGTAGGACCTGTATCTGTTAACTTTAGCAATACATTCAGGAGAGCAAAGATGTTCAAGTACCTTAGCTTCATCATGATCAGCCACGAGTGCTTGGTTTGGAGATGCATCTTCAGCTTGAAAGCTCCAGTCAAAGCCTCCTTCTTCAACAACAACTATAGCTTGTTGTCTTGGCTTCTCATTCTGGTGCCCTCCTTCAGTGTAGTTTGGCTTGGATGAAGCTTGGCCACCATTGGATTTGGGTGCCTTGCATTCTCTAGCAAAGTGTCCCATCTGGTTACAGTTGTAACACTTGACTTTGCTCTTGTCCAGCCCAAACTTATCACTGGCAGCATTGCTGGGAAACCTTCTCCCAGTCCTCTTGTAGAACTTCTGGGCTCTGTGAGTGAGAAGAGCCATCTGTTGGACTATCTCCATATATTCCCGATCATCTGGATGCATACAGTCCAGGTCTTCAAGAGTGAAGAGAAAGTTGCCTGAACTTTCATCAATGGAAACAAAAGCTTGAGAGGAGCTTGTCTCTTGGAAGGGACTTTCTTGGATGTAGCTCTCTCTGGGTGTTTCTGAGAAGGTGATGAAAGGACCCTTTTGTGAAGTCTCAGGGTAGCAGATAAGATGATGCTGTGATTCTCTACTATCCCTCTCAACCACATGAAGGGCTGAACTCTGGTGAGTGTTGGAGTTACCAGATGAATTTTGCATGTTCATCTCCATCTGGTATCCACTGAGTATCCCATACAGCTCAGTGAGAGTGAGGGTCTTGAGGTTTTCAGTACTCTTAATGACCACACAATAGTGTGTCCATTGTCTTGGAAGAGAGGACATGAACTTCCTTACAATATCCCTATTCTCAATGGTCACCCCAACATCAGCCAGAGTATCCACAATCTTAACATACCTGAAGTATTGTTGAGTCATGGTTTCACCTGTTTTGAAGGTGAAATGTTCAAACTGCTGCTTCAGGAGATCTTTCTTGTTCTCCTTGGCTTCATTTGAACCCTCATACATAAGTTTCAGTGCATCCCATAGCTGTTTGGTGGTCTTGCACTTCTTAAAACCTCTGTAGATGGAGTTTGGAAGAGCAGTTTGGAGGGCTGTCATGGCTTTCTGATCAATATCAATTCTTTTCCAATCTTCATCAGAAAAGTCATTCTTCTCCTTTGGTATCATGCCACTACCACCAGCAGCTGAAGAGGTGCATGGTACATGAGGTCCATGGACAACAGACTCCCATATCCTGGAATCTTGAGACTTGATAAGGCCTTCCATTATTTGACACCAAGTGTCAAAATCCTCAGGAGTGATCAGTGGGGACTTTGTCATAGTTCCAGTTTCCATATCAGCTTTGGAGATAGTTGCCATTTGAAGAGTTAAGTGATGTGTGTAACTTAGAGGATTTGAAGATGGTGAGATCTTACAAACAAGAGCCTAGAATGCTCTGATACCAAATGCAGGACCGTTAAAAGGGACTTTGCACTTAGTTAACACACTTAGGAGGATCTTTAGGATCACTTAACAATTCAAATGGGGAACTTAGAACTTAACCAGAAGATACAATGCACAACACAAGGAAAGTAAGAGCAAGAACACAAGAGATAATTTTCAAGAAAGTAGTATATTGCTTCTTAAGTTCTATTACAAGTGTTTGCACTAATATCTCAAATACAAGAACCTTTGACTTTTTATACTAATCCTACAACCGTTAATATACAAAAAGACAGTTGGATGTGACTAATCTAGACAACAAGATCAGCCTAAAGTCAAAAGGCAGATTGCCTTTTGACCGGTGACTATGACAGGCCATAGCTCACTGACTTTCCTATTACAAAAAGCCAAAAAGAACAAATACAGAAACTTGCAGACAAAGACTTTATCTACTTTATCATAAAGCATGGAAGTTTCACCAACTGATGATAGTTGGTGAACCACCAGAGCATGCAGCGGACAGGGAGTTGCTTTATGATAAAGTTGATAGAAAATACATCTTTTTCTCTTTCTTCAGAAGTAATCAGTCTTGTCTTTATTCAGCTTCGGAAGACTTCATCTTAACCTTCGAAAGACTTCATCTTAACCTTCGGAAGAATTGAGTCTTCGGCTTCAGAAGTTTCTTCTGAACTTTGGATTCGGAAGATTTTACACTTAGCATATTTCTTGAGTGTGTAAAACTTCCGAAGCTAGTTCACCTTTGTTCCGAAGTGCATGTTGGAAGACTTAGTTGTTTTGGTATCCTTTGGTTACATCAGTCTTATAACCTCAGAGGTTCCTACAAAACCTTTATAGATGTTTGAAGGTATTGATTTTATTACATTTTCTTTTTTCTTTTTCCTACAACTTTTATAAAATCCAAGTTTTTACATATTTTATTATCAACGTATGTATTTTAATGGTTAGTTTTTTTCCGTGGTTGCGACATGCTTATTTTTGTTGACGTTAAAATGTGAATTTTTAGTGGTCTCACGTTTTCATATAAACTTAGAGTCAAGAGCTCTGACGAAACGCATGAGCTGTTGCTTTTTATATTTTGTGTAAATTTTCTAATGTTATCGATGTTGTAGCAATTTTGTTTTTCTTATATAAAGTTACGTATATTATCAACGTCTATTCCAACTCGCTAGTTTGCAACAACATTTCGACATTAGTTTCTTGCACACCTTGTTCACCTTGTGGATTCATGCCAATATTTTAACGATATTTTTTATAATGTCTCCCCCCCCCCCTCGTGCCCCCTTCAGTACTTGTTTTCGTGGCAATGGTACGATGTTATTTTTTTATGGTTTTACGGTCATGCCGAAACACGAGAATCATGTAAAACATAAATTAGTAATCATTATAATTTAATTTAAGCATATTATTTAATAATGAAAGAGATGAAAAAATAAAATGATTGACTCACAAAATTATGACACAAGAAGCAACCTTTTACTTATATATTAGGTACATGTGTGTATCACTTGTTGAGTATAAGATTCTTATAATGGATATTACAAAACTAAATTTGGTTGTTGATGGATATTACTATAAAAGAAGTTAAATTACTACTAAAATTATTAATGTTGAAGAAGTCAATGAGCTAAACTGATAAACGATGAGCTGTTGTCACCAACATTTACATAATAATATTGAAGTGGATTACAAGTGAAAGAACAACTTGCTTACAAAGCAAGTTCTTACTAAGGAAGAAGATGATATGCTTACACAAGTTTATGCCGAAGAAGTCTAAGGTTTAAGTTGTTGTTGACGAAGGTTGTGCTGAAGCAATTTAGTACTGATGACAAAGTTACTACTAAAGCAACTTACTATTGAAAAATAACAATTTATATTGATAAGGAAGTTACATGAACTTACAAAATGAACGAAGTGTCATGAAGGAAGATCAAGTAAGGAATGAAGAAGAACTATTATATGTGTTTTTTTCTCTATTGTAAAATTTTGTAGTTATCTTTAAAGAATCATAGCTATAGGAGTCGTATAAATTCAATTATATTCATAAACCCTAATTGTAACATTCATAAAATTCTTGATATAAAAGAGTTTCTAATTGATTAAAGTTCAACTACTACAAAGTAAGTTTTGATCTAATAACTAATTACAGGATATTAGTAAAGTATTAAAATCTTGAACCTTGCGATAAGTAAGTTACTGGACAAGGATGGGGAAGCTACGCTCGCGAAACGTATTCATGAAGTGGTATCGGATTTTTGTTTTTAAAATAATTGATTTTAGACCTGGTTATGATTCGAAGTTTGGCTTTTGATCTAATTTAATAAAAAAATCAATAACTTGAACTAGAAAATTGAATATTCTTACAGTTTATTTTAGTAAGACGGAAAACTCTAACGTCTCCACAAACATGCATCCAAAACATGTCAAGAATGACTTTGAATTATGGAAGCACAAAATGAAACACTTTCTCATCGTATTTTATGTTGCCTAATGGCTCAATTTCGTATCGACTTGTTAAGATATTGAAGTATGAAGCTACACAAAACAGTTAACAACTTTTGATTTAGTATGATGATTACTAAAGTTTGTCAAGCAGTAGCTTCAAGTTGGAAGCTACTGATAATATGAACCTTGTAATTAACAGTCCAGTCAATCTGCCAAGAGTCTATGTACCTATGATACACAGACTCGATCTACAGAATAAATCTGCTTAATAGATGCATTTGTCGATGAGCATTATATCTACCGAATCACTGCTATTGTTATACTACAAGAATTTTAGTATCGAGAAGTAGTGGGATGAGCTTAACTCTGCAACTACTGATTTTTGTTGCTTCTTTGATTTATCTATTTTGTTCTTATTTTTATTATATTCAATTAAAGTTCATGTTCATGCTGTACCACAATGTGAAGATCAATGGTTGTAGTCTGTCATCAATCGTAATGATAAAATGTATGATGTAAATTAACTTTAATATAGTATAAATACCTCAATCTTGTGTAATTTTAAGGTTACTTCTTGATTTGCATTTTCTATAATAGCTTTATAATTTGTAACTTATTAAATCAAGTATACTTGAACTTTGAGAAAAATTTTGTCTTGTTTACTTGTTCATCAAGGATACTTTGTGTTAATTGACTCTAACAATTAATAGAGTTTTCACATCCATTATCTATATTTCATAGAAATTTTATTAACCTATTTAGTCAAACCTAACAAGTGGGATCAGAGATTTGACTTTTGATTTAGTTGATCACTTATATCAAATCATTTTTGAAATCTTTATAGCAGCAACATATCTAATAGATGCTCTATAAAAAGCTGGAGTAAATATGGACAACAATGATATTCTAAGAAAATTCATGAGATCATTGTTAAAGGCATGACCATTATTTATATATATATATATATATATATATATATATATATATATATATATATATATATATATATATATATGTATATTTGCCATAATAAGAACTAAGAACCAAAGAACCATATAACCAGAAGACTTATATGGTATTCTCAATGCCTATTAAGTGGCAATTGATGCCAATAGTAAACATGTTAACCTACCAGACTTTCTAAGATCTGCAGCTCTTCTTGCTCCTATATAATAAGCTCTTACCCACCTTCAAGTCTCATATAATCAAACACCAATTATATCTCATTAAGTTTGCATGATCACATTTGTCGAATCTCCTACTACCGATGCAACTTCTACGTCACCATGTAGCACTTGCAGTCCACCACCACTTTACACATCACCAATCTCAAGCCACACAAACACAACCTTTATGAGTGAATCTACAAACTTCTTTTAGTTGTCAAAGGAAGATTTGGAATACATTCACCCAATTGCTTAGACATCTACTATCAAATTGTTATGATCTTGTTCAAACTAAAACAATCTCAGTAGAGAAAATGAAGAAAATTCCAAAGACAAAAGAGATTTGGATTTGGTTTAGATAAAAGCAAACTAAACTGCTTCACTTGTCAGCAGATGGGTCAAGTTTTAAATGAATACAAATCCCTGAAATCCAACCCTGGTTTCTCAAGCTTTTACTTCTTGCTGCAATGAAAATACTACTAGTGTAGTTTCTCAAGAGGATAGCATTGATTAGAGCTTTCAAATTGAATATTTTATACCACTAAACAATGCTCTTATAACTAATATGGCAGTATACAAACAAGGTAGTTGAATCTTATATTACTCTTGAACACATATCTAAAGTACATATGTTTAGTGATCATAACCGTGAGATGCTAAATGAAATGAAATCAATTCACGTCTTAAGATCTAATTTCAAAAACGTTGATCTAGCTTGCTCAGAAATAAAAGATTGGAGTTTTCAAAAACTTGTTTCATCCTTTTAAAAAACTAATCTAGAAACTCAAATGATGATCTCTTACTCAGATTGAAGTGTACACAAGATTATCTAGATTTGGCTAAATCCTATGAAGAAAATATAATGCTTAACATGAGAAGTTTGAAATCTTATTTGTTGTTACTGAGAATTCTCAAAAGATGTATCATACCAAGACAGGTTTAGGGTATAAGGATGTTGAACCACTAGTTGCATACACCTGCAATAGCTCATGTAAACCATACCAAGATATTATTCGCTTCGCTTCTGATGGCTTGCCCATCCAGGAACTAAAAGTTTTGTTTTACCCGACGAGTTATTCAACCTGACAAAACGCGTCTTCATAGAAAAGGTAAATGTTTCATTCTCCCCCTCAACCTATGTAGGACTTACACACCAATGTATACCTCTAGATGTAATTTTGATCAAAAGCCTATCATAAGTGATGATCCAAGGGCAAGAGAAGATGAAAGAATAAAATCTAAAAATTAGTTTTCTTAACGATTGAGATGATGAGATGTGAAAAGATTATAAAAATTGATATCAAAGTTGCTAAAAAGTGTAAGAACCAGAATTTTTACATGAACATGTCAATCTTAATCCATCAAATGCCAAATGAATGATGATTGAAATGGTGAACACAATCACACGAGTCAATATTAAATGGACAATCAACAAGTAAATAAGTTTTATCTTTGATTGATGATTGCTCAAAACTTTACAAAATATGACAAAATGATAAGTGTTACAATGCAAAGCTTTATCATAACTATAAATACTAAACATAAAAGTTTTTGCATGAGATGTTTTCACATAAGTGGTTATAAATGTAAAGTTTTCGCATGAGAATGTTTTCGCATAAGCGGTTACAATTACAAAGTTTTCACATAGAATGTTTTTGCTCCATAATGTTCACTCTTCGATTCAATTTTTCGCATGAATTTGATTTTTTATTTTTCGAGCCTCAAATTTTGACCTCTACAAAAAGTCTCTAATAGTGAGCACTAGTAAGTACACAATTATAAAACCAATCATCTTTGTTAAAGAAGCACAAAAGTCATGTAACAGCCACTCATCAAGCACATCCTAAAAAGAAAGCCACAAGAAAAACTCCTTTGCAACAAAAGCTTTCATGATAGAAGTTAATATGCAAGCACAACAAAGTGTGTTAGTTAAAGAAAAGTGCCACAAGTTGGGGAAAGAAAGATCATGCCCTATATATGTTTAAAGATGTCTAGAAGCATTAGATATTTATAACTCCAAATTTCTTAAGAAAAAGATTGATCTTAGTTTACATTTAGATTATAAGCTAATAAGTTAAGACAATCATATATTGAGGTAACAAAAGCTCATTCTTAAAGGGCATACTATGGAAATAGAGGCCATTAACAAATAAATCACCCATGAAAGAAAATAGATCTATGATGATTTTTTGAGTTTATAATAAGTTAGAAAAAGAAAAAACAACCTCAAAATAACTTAAAGAACTTGAAAGGAAAGCTTAAAAAGTAAGGAAGAACGAAGAAGAGAGATTGATGAAATAAAGGTGAACATGATCATTTTCCTAAAGATTGTTACTATAATCTTATGAGTTTGATCAGAAGGTTCATAGGAAGAGATGCAACTGTTGAGATATTACAGAAAAGCATTCCAATAGAGGGTAAACTATTCTAAAAGATGAGAGGTGCACTAGAATTCATCAAGACTATTATAGCTAAAAGGTCATCAACATTTCAAAAGATGAGAGGTGTATTAGAACTCAATAATAGTGCTATAACCAAGAAGTTATTAGTAGTCCAAAAAATAAGGGGTGTATAACAAATAACTAAAAATGCTGCCACAAAAGGATCACCAACATTAAAGAATGCTCTACCTAATCAAAATAAAATTGGTAGATAGAAGTAATCTTCGACAGTGACAAGCATTAGCAGAAAAATAGCCTTGCTAGTTGCAAATCAGAAGCAATCAATAGTTAGGAAATAACAATCGGCAAATAGACCTGTTGGTACATAAGATAATCGAAAGTTGGGAGACCATCCACATTTAAAAGACACTTCTCGGTTATCAAACCAAAACCTTTAAGGAAAGAAAAGGTTTCATCCCGATAACTCAGCTAATAAACCATAAACAATAGTAGTGAAACTACCTGCATCTCCTATGGTAAAGTAGATACAGAGAGTTAAAGGTACTACAACTTCAAATTCTAAGAGTTCAAAGCTAAACCATAAATCCTTAAACCTACCTTAACTTAAAAGTATTTTAGCCATTTCCCTATTCATCAATAATTGTTACTAACATGTGTAGGAATAATCACATATCAAAGGAAACTTAGGAATTGTGGATCATGGTTGTTCTCGACACATGACATGTCATAGATCCTAGTTGTTGAATATTGAACCATACGATTAAGGATCTTTTGCCTTTGAAAGTGGTACTAAAAGAGGTTACATTTCTAGAAGAGGATCAATCAGTATATAATAGTAAGCTCTGATAATGTGAACTATGTAAGTAAGCTTAGCTACAATTTTCTAAGTGTTTCTTAATTTTGTGATAAAAAAATATGATATACTTTTCACAAAACGTAAATGTATTGTCTTGTCTCCTTTTTACTATTCAGAATAATAATATTTTGCTAAGGGCGTCTAAATGAGACAATATATACATGTTAAATATGAAGAATGCATTTCAAATTGGAAATGTATCTTACTTCATGTTAAAAGTATTTTTAGATGAATAACCTTTATGGCATAAGAGACCAGGCAATTTAAGTTTCAAAAATATGAATAAATTGTTAAAAATAATCTCTAACAATATCTACCAAACAATGAGTTTACATGTGCTGAATATTATGTTGTTTGTATAAACGTAAGCAACATAGATCTTCTCATAAGTACAAATAGATGAATTATGTTACCTCTCATTTACATTTGTTACACATGGATCTTTTTGTTCCAACAACCTATTCACAATCTTGGTTTTTACACAAATTCATTCACAAAAGTATATATTATATGCAGTTGTATCTATTGTATATTAAGTTTAAGAGGAAAATAACAGGGTTGATGTTGAACAAGAAAATAACCTTGTGAATATTTCAAACTAAGCTTGTTTTTCTTTGAAAAGAAATGCCCACACAAGAGAGACAAATGAGGTTATCTCATTCAAAAAAGTATATAATATATATAGTTGTATGTATTGTATCTTAAATTTAAGAGGAAAATAACAGGACTGATGTTGAACAAGAACACGGCCTTATAAATATTTCAAATTGAGCTTGTTTTTCTAGAAAAAAATGCCCATACAAGAAAGACAAATGAGGTTATCTCATTTTATATATTGACATGGTCCTCAATAGCAATGGGGCCAAGGTAAGTTTGCTTATTCTTTGTTTTTGGTCACCTTAAAGATATGATTTTTCGCAAAAAAAACAAAAAAAAATTGTTCCACTAGATTATAAATTTTACATTCTTCAAAGATTTTGTAATTGTATCAATCACCCACAATAAAATATAATAACAACAATGAGTTGTAAATAAAGATTAATTTTTGCTAGCTTGCTAAAATACTTTCATAATACCATTCGTTTGAAGTTTTAGACATGATTTGTTAGTTTCTGACTAAAACTTTGAGTTTTAGATGGTAAGTATATCTATATGTGTTTAGTTCTAGTAAAATAATACAATTTAAAATAGATAAAAACCTAGATAATTATTGTCATCTTTGGCTTAAGAGAAGAAAGCTACGTGTGTAGCTACCTATTATAAATGAAATGGATTAATTAATTAACTAAATACATTGCTATAAAACTAAATACATAAAAAATAGTTCTCGGTACCTTTTGATGATTAGTTAACAAACTGTCCCTAAAATCATGAATAAAACAGAATTCAGAAACAATAAACTTTTAGATTTGTTAGAATAACCTAAGATATTAAAAAATCGTTGACGCCATTAGATAAATTCTGTTTAGTTAACTTAAAATTCCTCGAATTTATTAAACACCATAACTCATTCTTAATTGCAATTCCTTTAACTAATTTACTTAAACGTGCAAATAAGTATAAAAAAACAACGAAAACTAAACACGTCAAATTGCTGCAAAAATAATTAAATATATTCACCCTCTTAGAACCACTTAATCTTTTTCTTACAAAAATGTTTTGATTTTATATTGCATTTTCACAATAATATGTAAGAAAATAATAATAAAATCTATACTATATAATAAAATAATCTTTTTTTAAAAACACATGTCTAACTTTTGGTAAAACCCTAAACTTTTGTTTCCCGTCTCTCTCCTATTAAGTGAAAATAATTTTAAAAAAGTAAATTAAATAACTAGAAAAAGTTTCAACTACAAAGTCTTGTAAAACTACAAAGTTTAAGTTGCATTAAGATGTTGACATATGTTTTTTTTATTAAAATTAGGTTGGGGACAAAATTTGTAATGTTTTCTCTTCTCAAGTTTCACTTTTTTAAACGTTCACAACTTTTAAATACAATTTAAAAAAAAAAAAAGACTACACCCTAAAAAACGAACATTTTTTATTATTAAAACATGTATAATGTTGATATAAAAAACAAAGTTTTTTTCACGTTTTTTAACTCATCGTTTAATTTCATTAAGACATTGTGTAATCTTCTAAATTGACGAGGATTACACAATTATCTGATAAGAAATACACAATAAACTTGAAACATAAAAATGTTACATTTTTTATTATAGTTTTATTCAAAATTCATCATTTAAAAAAATCACAATGATATCACAATTGTCAACATTAGACACAATGCGTAACATCATGACCAGCATTAGACTCGATGATTAGCAATAGACACAATGAGCTGGTTGACGAAAACTACACAATCACCTGATTAGGATTACATAATGAATTGGAAAATATAAAAAAAATATATTTATAGTATTGTGTTATTTGAAAATCATCTTTTAAAAAAAAACAATACATAACATAATGATCAACATTATACATAATGGGTAACATAATGATCAACACTAGACTCAATGATTAGCAATAGACATAATAAGCTACTTGACGAGAATTACACAATGACCTGATCAGTATACACAATGAACTGGAAACGTAAAAAAATTACATTTTCAATATTTTGTTATTTGAAAATAATCATTTTAAACAACACAATGTATAACACAATGGTTAACATTAGATACAATAAGTAACACATGAGTTCATGACCAGCACTAAACTCTATGATTAACAGTAAACATAATGAGCTGCTTGACGAGTATTACACAATGACCTAATCATTATTACACAATGAACTGATAAACGTAAAAAAAAATATAAATTTCCAGCATTATGTTATTTAAAAATTATCATTTTAAAAAACACAATACATAATAAAACGGTCAACATTAGACATAATGATCTGACTAATATTACACAATAACCTGATATTACATAATGATCTGACGAAAATTACACAATAAGCTGAAATAACGTGAAAAAAACTTCGTTTCTTATGTATCAACATCATAGGCGTTCTAAAGATAAAAAAATATTTGTTTTTATGGTGTATTTTTTAGAAAAAAAATAATATTGTATGTAAAAATTATGTGATTTTAAAAAAAACAGTGAAATTTAAAAAACGTGGTTAATACTAAAATACTATTGATCTATCATTTAAAGTTTTAATTATTTATCATTATACCAACAAATTTTCTTACCAATTGAATATAAGATATAATGGATAATAATTATTATCACCCTTTTATATTTTTCTCTTTGTAGAATAACCACACCCAAATAATTAAATATCCAAAATATAAATATTTTTTTTCTAATAAACTATTAAAACATACAAAATTATAAAATTCTAATTATATTTTATCTTCAAATACAATTTTGTAAATTTTAATTTTTATTATTTGTTATTTATAATTTCATAAAAAAGATTTATTTGTTATTTTATTAATATCTAATGACATATAACATACAAAATAGTAATAAAGCCTCTTAATTTTAATATGTTGAATTTATTCTAGTCATGTAATACATGAGTTTTAATCGAGTAATAATAATAATTTAAAACGGATTCATCTAGACTTTTTTTTATTTAATACTACATCATTTCTTTGAAAAATAATTAAATTGTAACCCTAACAAGTAATAACCAATTTCAAAAAATACAAAGCAAAAGGATGAAAATCTGGGATGAGAATGGACAAAAAACCCGACAAAGCCACACCCACGCCCTGCAAAAATTGGGTCCCAACTCACAAAACCCTTCTTTCCCTTCATTATTGCCTCTTTTTCACTTTTGGAACTTACTTTTTCTATTTTTCATTTTTTACTCTTAGAATATGTTTTTACTTTACCCTTCAATTTGATTCTTTTTTACAGTTTGAGGTGACCCATCATCAACTTTTATGATATTCTGTAATAAAGATAAAATCTAACCAACAAAATTGGCACATAAACAATCATTATATTATGGGTGATTCTTATACATAATTATTATTTTGGAACATCATTAAATTCTTGTTACAAATATTTTTTTTTTTATCTTACCTAATTTACTAAGTATCAAGTAAACTGATTTGTTTATGTTATTGTTATCATATAACATCTCTAACACTAGGGGCTCATGACGTTTCATCTCATGGATCACACATGTTTCTTTCTTCTTCATATCCAAAAAAACAACCCATTATGTGCAACGGATGGTCCATAGTCAAGACCCAAAACTCTTCCTTTCTCTTCCACGTCTAGGGCTTGTTGGTAGGGTTAACGAACCCTTGCTGCAAATGCTTTAACAGAAGCAAACATGGCTAAATCATAAATACGCTCTCTAACCTATTGTTGAAGAAAGGTCCTAAAATTTTACAGAAACCTTAAACTCATAGCCTATACGGAAGATTTTGGGCCCAACGGCTAGGTCAAATCACGTAAGTCCGTCTTTTCGAAACAATTTTAAACAACTAGCAAGCTTTGGAGCTTTCCTATGTACAAAAGTTTGAGGGTCGTGGTTTTTCCTACGCATTTTTCATGCTCTTATTGTTTAATTATCGTTTTCTACTTGTGTTAATATTTATATGCAACAAGTTTTCTCATTTTACATTTTCTATAACAATATGTTCAACATCCAAAAAACGAAAAAAACAATTTTGTTTCATCTCCAATGTATTAAGTTATCAAAATTCTTAATGCAATGGCATATTAAATGGTGCTACCACACTCCACAGAAAAAATTTTGTGTCAAGCTTATTGGAATTAGGAGATTTAAGACCATAATATTATTTATAATGTGACAATAGACGGGTTGTTGATCAAATAATGTTTATGGATGTGATCATATATACTTTTCGAAGACCAATTAAATAAAACCTTCTATTGACAACGGTGTAAAAATGTGTGTTTTAAAATCATTACAATCACATTTAATATGCTTCCAATCCATTTTATTCTAAGATGTAACAAAATTCACAATCAAATAAAACAACCCTAAACATTATCTTCTACAACTTGTTTTATAACAAATCATAAGATACATGTTTAATTAAAATCATCTATAACGTCAACATAATCTTTGATTAGACGACTTGTCTAATTATGTTTAATTAAACCGGATCTAGAATGGGTATGATTAGTGTATGTACATGTATTATGTATACCCTAGACATACAAACTTATATTAATGAAAAGAAAAAGTATATATACATATATATAAAAGTATAAGAGAATGTTTTAGAGTGTCTTATTTATTTCATTGATTATTTTTTGCAGGTATTTAGAGTGTCTTATTTTAGAGTGTCTTATTTATTTCATTGATTATTTCTTGCAGGTATTTAGAAGTGCAAGAGAATGTTTATGCGGGTTAATTCATATGCTAATGAACGTTGAATTGTTAACATATTTTTGTATATGGTTGAATTAGATTGTGGCTTGTAATCTAAGATGTTGAACTGATTTTTAATATGTTTTTTGAACTATGCGTTGATATTTTTGGACTATTGAAGTTTGAGAGATGTGTATTAAATTTTATTTTAAAACAAAGCCAAACAAAGCCGAGCCGAGCTGATTCGGTTTATAATTCGAGCCGAGTCCGAATTTGTTCTGGCTCGACTCGGCTCGACTCATGAACAACCCTGTATAAAACGTTAAAACAATAAATGTGTAAGTGACATATGATTCACCACATTTGAATGAAAGGGAGTAAAAGCAGGAAAGATGATAATTGAGATTGAGAATTGAAAGAAGTTAATGAAGGATTGGTCCACTGGCCTGTGCCTCCTGCAGAAGCAGCAGCAAGCAGCAGAAGCAGAAGAAAGAGACCACTACTACTATTTACTATTATTTACTATTCACACTCTCTTTCTCAATCACACAAATAACTGTTGTCTAGTGTGCTCTTCTGCCACCTTCCCATGCTTCATTTCAGTTTCCCCTCGAACCTATTATCATATCTCTCTCTCTTTCTTTCTTCTTTCTTTTGTGTGATGTAATCGATGCTTTTTTTTTCTTTCTTTTTTTCCTCTCTCTCTCACACACTAATCACACCTCCATAAACACACACACATTCTTTCTCTCTCTCTCTCTCCAAATTTCACCTTCCTCCATGTCTGTGCATTGGTACTTGCTTATTATTTAAATCCTGCTATCTACTTCTGCTTACTGTGCTGTTACTGTGTGTACGTATGTATGTGTGTTTGTGTGTGTTGCTACTGTACTGCATGCAGCATCTGACCACTAAGAACCCATGATCCAGGTTTACAAGCCATCCTTTTCTCTCTCTTGTTCCTCTAGGGTTAGTGTTTGATATAATCCACTTTTTATATTAATGTAACCTTGTTATTAGTTTATATGATAAGTGATCTTAACCGAAGGATGATTTGGTGTTTTAGAAAGTGAATTCTGATACATATTATTATTCCTTGCAGAAGGAGTTAAAAAACAATGGCGTGTACAGAAGAAATATCATAAAAGTAGTATTTTTTGGGATATGATGTACCTTTATAATCATGTCAAAGGAGTTATTATACATATGTTTAGGAGTTATGCAAAAGTATAATTGTGTCGATCTCATCTTATTCCATTAACGAAAGCTAAAAATCATGTTGTAAACAAGTATCCTCTAGCACATGTAACATCTTTTGTCCGCGGTTCAGATCTATATATTTAAGGAACTTGAATTTATTAGAGATGTTTTGGTACTTATTTTGCCTAAGTACTCAATTTGTAAACCAGCAAAGGATCTTTGGACATTATCGACACCTATACAAGTCATAAAGGTTCTACACAAAGGGCCATATAAATTGTATGAAGTATGCATTTATACTGGTTGTAAAGTTCCCGGACTGTACAAAGCATAAAAAGACAATCTATATATAATATTAAAAGAGTAACTTAGGGGGACATTTGGTATGTTTCTAGGCCCCTTAAGTTTATTTTCACTCCTCTTAAATAATTACCTAAATTAAAAAATATTAAATAATTTTAATTCTTTTTTAGATTAATTTTTTAATAAATTAAGAAAGATGTCTTTTTATTAATGTTATTTCTAGAAAATAATTTTTTATACAATTACTTTTTTTTTAAAAACATCTAATGTTTTTAAAATATAAAATATTTTAAAATTGGTATTTTTAAAAAGTAATTTTTTTATAAACTAAAAATAATTAAAATTAGAAGTTATAATAAAAAATTTAAAAAAAACATTTTTAATACGGTTTGTTTTGAAAAAAATGTTTAACTGTTTTTGGAAATAAAGTTTAAAAACAAAAATTTAAACATTGATATCGTTATTTTATTATTTATAGTTATTACTAATATGTAATTTTAATTATATCTTATTTTAGATTATCATTTTATAAGTCATAAAATTTTATTACATTTAATATTTTATTTTTTCAACCCGTATAATACACGGGTTTACTAAAGTTAGTATTAAATAAATAATAATCAACAACTAATCAGAGATATTATGAACATTTATAGCCCGATCCAACCAGATTCAATACTATATCTCTATATTGCATATAACTTTTCAGTGTATATTATTCAAATATTAATTTCTTCATATCAATATCCTCACACCCACTTAATATCTAGCTCATGATTTAACCAGTCAAAAATTTCCTTTTAAGTCTAAAAGAATACAGTTTTTTTTTACTGTATATTTTGCTATGACAATAAACAAAAGTTAAGGTCAATCTTTATCAAGTGTCAGTTTATACTTAAAAGTGTCTATTTTTACGTATGATCAGCTTTATGTCATCTTATCACAAGTTAAGAGTAAAGATGGATTGAAGCTTTTAGCTTTAGATAATGAGTGTAAACTTACTAATGTTAAAACAAATGTAGTTTACAATGATGTTTTTGTTTATTTGTGACCTTATAATCAAAAGTTGTTATGTCTTATTTAATATATAACACATTTGATTTTTATATTATTTAATAATTAACTTTTCACACTTGCGTGTGATAAACGGATAACTAAAGCTAGTATTATTATAACGATGTGACAAGATCCGGCTATACAACTCGTATAGCATTATACAAGTCGGATAGAGACGATCGTTCATGATGCAACACTAGTTTGTATCGTTGAAAAATCTCATCCTTTTATTTCATTCTTGGGATAATCAAATAAAGTATTGATTTTTGTAGAAAAACTTGCTGCAATAACAAATAAATTAATATTGAAGTAGTCTCTAAAATTGTTTTTAATATTTATCATGACGGTATAAAGAAAAAAGTACAATAGTCAAGTATTATTTTATTAAGGAAAGGAAAACAATTCTTTTTAGCATTTAACTGTTTCAAATTAACATAACCACCCATCAAATTATCATTACTACACCTAGTTTTACGTGTAATAACCAGGTAGAAGAATGTCTTCGGGAGAGGATGCCGCTTTGTGCAACTGTTTGATTTGTTTATTTGTTTGAAAATATTTTCAATGATTTCAGAAACTAAAAGGAAAAAGTTTTGAGGTGATTATAACTTTGATCCTAGGTAAAATAGTATTAACTAATCATTTAAATAGTATTAATCAATCAAAGGCAATTTTAATATTTGCTTAGGATATTAAGTTTTAAGATATCAAATATCTTGTTTATTTATATAAGCTAAATAGCAAATAAGGAACCATTATCAAAGAAAAGAATATCCATATCGTCTTAAGCGTTTAATATAAATAATTAACTTTTATTATAATTATTTTTTGATCTTTTTAGAGATGATTAAGTACAGAACATGAGTAAATCTATAAATTTCCTAAAGCATGATTAAATAACTAGCTTAAGCTTTTAACGGCGGTTAAAGTTCATACGCAATCATATTCTTTTGGTGTTTAGGTTATATAATCAGTAAACAGAAACATACATGTTTAATTGATAGAGATATTCTCTTGGCATAGCGACACGTGATATCTATCTTTATCAAATTTATATGAATTTGCATCTCACCAGACGAGTAATAGATGGATTTAAAGAGTAGATTTTAAAAGGTACGTATTTGTATTTGTAAGTAAAAAACTGTTTAATTAACAATATTTCCACTGCCTCCCAACACATGGCCTGCACTGCAGACCTTACTTGCAACTTTAAAGAAGAGATCTTCCATGAAGCAAACAAACTTTCGTATAGTGTTGTGAGACTCCTCAGGTTATCAAACCTAGGCCTTAGGGATATGCCTAAGCTTCGAGAATCTTATCTTGTGCTTCTAAGTAATAAAGAACAAACCGACAATACATATGGGGACCGCCATGAAGTGATAAAGGTTGGTTGAAAAGAACAACGGGCCGGTTTTTAACCTAGAACAAAACCTTTTGGAAACCGGTAATTGGTTGAAACCAGTTTGGACCCGAGTCATACGGTAGGGCCGAAATTGATATGTAATCCCCTTCTTGAAACTGATTAAAACGGAACCGGATCGAACCCAACCTGGTACACTTTTCAAATTGAATTGGTTTCGTCAACATGAACTGATCACTTTTTCCCCAAAAACCGGTCACAAACCAAATCGGTTTGAACAAAATCCTGATATTGATTAGGTTTGAACAAACCAAATTGATTTCATCCTGAGTCGGTTCGGCATTAAAACAAATTTTGCATCTATATTTAGTAGAATCACATATGTCCCTTTTCATTAGCCTGTATAAATGGTTTTGAATGTTACACTATGAATGGATGATATACGAACGGAAATTTTAGAGGCACCGTGGGGGATTTGGAAAAAATCCAACCTACACGTGACGGTTTGGGCTAACCGTGACCGTTAGGTCAGGTGTAGCAACTAATCATCACGGTTGGGCCTAATCGTGACGGTTAGGCTTCAGAGAATGTTCTGCACCTCAGGATTGGGTTAATTATTGAGAGTGTGTTCCGTTTTTTTTAGAGTTGGGTTTTAGGGTTTTGGTGATGGTGTATATGTCACGGTTTGGCCAAATGATGTGTGTGCGTTGGAATGAGATTTTAAGTGTTTAAACGTCAAATATTACGTATGATTATTCGTTTATATGCATGTGATTGAGTTGAATATGTTGACTATGAGTTGGAAGTGATTTTGTAGGAAAAACAAGGAATTTGGAAGCTTACATGATAAAACAAGTCATTGGAGGGGTCAAGAAACGAAGTTTCAAAGTGCAGCAGAAAGGCTTCCACCGTAGCCTACTGTAGCCACCGTAGGCTACGCCAGCTCAAAAAAAAAAACAGCAGAAAGGGTCCCAGCGTAGGCTACGCTGGATGGCGTAGGCTACGCTGGATGGCGTAGGCTACGCCAGGACAATTTTTGAAAACCTATAAAATCGCGTTTTTATTATTTTTCAGCCACCACTTGATTCTCATTCGACCTAGAACGTTTAGAGACGAATTTTTGGCGATCTGAGATCAATTTTTCACCACTCCAACTCTCAAAAACAAGATTCAATCATCCGGAATGCAAATCAACAACGGTTTTGAAGATCATTCAAGAACAATGAGCGGCTAATCCTCTCGTGATCGACTTCGGGTATTAGGTTTTGCGTGATTAGGTTTTTGTTTTTGTTTAACTTTGTTGGGAATAAACTTTAGAACCCGTTAAGTTCTTTTATGAGTTTAACTTGTGTTTTGATTATTTAAACAACGACGTTGGTAAACTTTTATTTGAATATCATTTAATCTTCCGGAAATTATATGATTGCAAGTTTTGATTTCTAATTGAATTGGCATTGTGTATCAAGACCCATTAAGTCCTGATTATCGATATCACTTAATCATCGTACGTATAGAGTCCCCATTAAGGATTTTCCTTGAAGTTAAACTAAACAATTGCTGAAAACCAAACCTAGAACCGAAGTGGATTACTTTCTCTTATAATCGTTTTCTTAATCAAGTTTGATTCTTTCCAAGTTGTTTTCTTAGTTTATTTATTAATTATTCCAAAAATCCAATTTTCACAGCCAAGAGGCAATAGTTAAGTAAGTTGTTAATTTAATTAATCATTATTTGCTAAATCAAAGTACAATACACCGACCACTAATTCCACGAGGATCGACAACCCTACTTACCCTAACTAGTTTAAGGTGAATAGGAACACACATTTTAACATCTTATTTGATTGATACTTCGACATCAATCAAATTTTGGCGCCGTTGCCGGGGAATCGGTGCGCTTGGTGTTTTGTTATTTTATTTGTTTTATAAGAAAAAAAAAATCTTTTTTGTTACTTGTTTTATTTTAATTGTTTTTATTTTCGTGTTACGCTTGGTAGTTTAAGTGTGCAGGTGACAGATTGTATGCATACTCGATATTCGGGCAGGAAATCACCGCTAGTGTTTGATCCAGAGATAGAGAAATCAGCAAGGTATAATCGTGTCGTGCATCGATCAGGGTTACCAACTACATCAATTTCACAAGCCATTGATCAAGCAGCTGATAGTTTGTCTGATTCAACTAACATGGATAATACAAACAACCAACCACTTCCAAATCCAAACCCTCCTCCCAATAACCAACACCAAAACCCAAATCCACCCCCACCACCAAATAACAACCACAACAACAACCTAAATCAACCACCTCCCAACAATAATATGAATCAAAATAACCTCAATCAAGGAGACGACTTTGATCATGTAAGCATGCATAGTGTTCACACGGGTGATGAGAATTATGAAGATGAATGGGATAATAATGAAGAACCCTATAACGGTGCAAATTATGATGCTTGGAATGGAAATTTTGGTGGAGGTGATGGACAAAACGGAAATAACAATTGGAGGAATGATCAACATGGGTGGAATGCACCACCTATCAACCAACAAAGGGGTAGGGTTAATAATAACGTCAATCAGCCAAGAAGACTTCAAAGAGCTCAAGTACAAGGTGTGGATAGCCATTTTAGACCGGCTATTTCTGAAAATCCAAATCCCATCGCACCTCCAAATCGTAGAGGAAGAGCTTTTGATGTACGCCCTCATTATCTCACTATTCTTCCTGCATTTAGAGGTACTGCAACAGAAGAACCATATGTGCATCTTGCTGAATTTGATGCAATATGTAGCACTATTGGTAGGAATCACTTCACACAAGATGAAGTGAGGTTGCGATTGTTCCAATTCACTTTGAAAGACAGAGCTAAGCAATGGTTCCTTACCTTGCCTGACAATAGTATTCACACATGGCAAGAAATGCAACAAATATTTTTAGATGAATATTACTCTATGGGTAAGACCAGTGACGCAAGAGAGGCTATTCGATCTTTCCAACAACAAGCAGGGGAACAATTTCATGAAGCATTCACGAGGTTTAAGGAACTTATTCGCATGTGTCCACACCATGGAATTGAACGTTGGGAGTTGATAAAGGCTTTCTCGGATGGATTGACGACTGAGGAAAGAAAATATTTATATTCTACAAGCAATGGCACATTCCTTTCCAATCATGAAGATGCAGACTGGAAATTTTTAGAAAGAATGTGTAGAAACTCCAAGGCGCAAGCCTCTGCCAGTAGACGATCTAAACCTAATTCGGTACGATCATCCACGGTTGACTATGAGACTAAGGAGCGGATTGCAGCATTGGAAAGACAATTGGCAAGGTTAGGGCGAACGGGTACAAAGGAGGTTGCAACTGTAGGATACGATATGTGTGAAGAATGTGGTGAGTTAGGTCATAATGTTGATGCGTGTCAGTTAGTGATAGAAAGAAAAGAGGAAGTTAATCAAGTTTATGGAGATAGAAAGCAATTCGATATGAATTCCAATACTTATCATCCCGGACTAAGAAATCATCTACACTTTCAGTATGGAAATGCTTCAAACCAGATGAACCCTAATTTTCAAGGTAATAATCAAGGTGGTCAAGCTTATCAGAACCGAGAACAAGGGAATAATAATCAAAGTGGTTATCAAAGAACTTCATATTCTCAAGAAAACAATCAAGGAAACTACAATCATAGGGATCAACAAGGTAGTTCATCACGCAACTATCAAAGTAATTCTCAATCGGGACAACTTGGTGATGAAGAGTCTACAAATGCAAAGTTGGATGCTTTGATGAACATGATGAAAGAGAATATGAAAGAGAACAAGAGAGAAAATGAAATTAGGGACAAGGCTTATGAAGCCTTAAATAAACAAGTGGGTCAACTTGCAGAGGATGTGGCTCAAATTAAAAGGAACCATGGAAAGCTACCGAGTGATACCATGGTCAATCCTCAACATCAAGGAACCAACACAGAAAACATGAGAACTGTTCACATCAATTCGGTTAGTATCCTTCCTGACTCTAAAATTATTGATAATGACTTTACTTCTTTTTCACAACAAGTTACAAATAAGGAAGAGAAAGCCGATACGATGGAAGAGAGTGACCCAGGTGCACCCATCATTCCAATCAAAGTAGGAAATTTGAAGATAAAAAGAGCACTTTTGGATTATGGAGCAGCTGTCAGTATCTTGCCAGGTATGTTATATGATCAGTATGACTTCGGTCCTTTAGAGAAAGTTGACACCACTATGGTGTTAGCTGACTTGACTCAAAAATGTCCTCGGGGGATGGTAAAGAATGTTATAATCAAGTTGGGAGAATTTTACTACCCTGTGGACTTTATGGTGCTCGATTTTGCACCAGTGAGAACGAATGAGCAACCGAATGTCATATTGGGTCGACCATTTTTAGCAACAGCGAATGCTGAAATCAATTGTCGGGATGGAACAATTGACATGACTTACGAAACTCGTAAGTTACGTTTTAATGTATTTTCCAAGTCGATTAATTATTTTGTTAATGATAAAGTTTTTGTGGCAGATATGACTAACGTGTGTGTTCCTACTTATACTTCACATGTAAGCATGAACACCACTTTTAAGAATGATTTTGAGTATGATAGGGATAAGCATGTGGACTTGAAGGAATTGGTGGATTTAAAAGAAAAGAAAGAGCCAATTATGAAGTTGGAAACAAAAGATGTGAAACCTAAAATGAAGAAAAAAGTTGGCGATCGACTTGATCCTATAAAAGACAGAGTTGAGGCATTGATGTTTGAGCCACAATGCGATCTAGTTGAAGAACTGCCGGATCATTTGAAGAATACTGGAGTCAAGCATCCTACTCGACCACCATGAGTGGTCGCAGGTATGGTCTGGCTGAAGACCTAAAACTTAGCGCTAATCGGGAGGCAACCCGAAGTTCATTTTTATGTTTTATGTTTGATGTGTCTATTTAAGTAGTTTATTTTGGTAATCGTTATATTTTTGTCTGGGTCGGTTCGGGTTGAAAAATTCGTTTGCGTTGATTAATTAAATAAATTGATTTGAAAAGAAGAAAAAATTCACACACTTAACTTAAATACCATACATTGGAGACAATGTATCTCAAGTGTGGGGATGGGGAAAATTTAGAAAAATTTTATTGTTTTTAAGCAATCCAATCAAACATAAAAACAACAAGCATACCAATTGATTCTTGTCATGTTTGATGTAAGGGTCCTTAGTCATGGCCTAATTCTACGGTAGCAAAAATAATTATGTTAGCAAGGTTTTACAAAAAAAAAATTAAGAACTGTCTAGTTAAGGTTAACAGGCTAATGGTGTAATAAAAGCATGCACACGCCGGCAACCCTAATTCCTACTTGGTGAGATTTTGAAGCTTACTAGATTGTTAGTTCACATATAAATTGTTTCAATTGTTGAGTGTAGGCCATATGATTCTTTATGTTAGAACTTGTGTGAGTTGATACATATTGAGACGGTAAATTTGATAAGTGCACATAGATGATCAAGGCAATTTAGGATTCCTTTTTCTTTTAATACCAATTTTTGTGTTTCACCACTTTACCTAAAATTCCCCCTAGTAGTCACTTTCGAGCCTTAAACCGTTTATTTTGACAAACCCATATCAATAAAACCCAAATCAAATTTTACCCAATGTGACCAAGTTACCACTGTTGATAACATTCAGACTAGCTTCAGTATTTGATTTATGATAAAAGCAAAAAATAAAAAAAAATAATAATAATAATAAAAAAACTAGAAAAAAAAGAAAAAAAAAAAGAGAAAGAAAAGAAAGATGCAAATTGTTGGTTATGGGTTAAATATGCACCCATGCGTTTGCTTGTTTGAATAATAGTTATGTCAATAAGGATGTCAACAGTTGGTATTGGCTTAATTTATATTTTAGCCACACTCACAGCCAATCATTCCTACCTTAACCTAAGCCCAAAACCTGTAAGTCCTTTTGATGTGTGCATTGTCAATTTATTATCGTGGAAGTTTGATTGTCACCCAAGCATATGATAACAAAGTTTTATATGTGGACCTTTTGAGTGATATATTGGTGCAATTTTCACCGATCCAGAAATAAACTGAGATGAGTGACAAATGGTGAGGGGTGTGTTGCATGACAATAAAAGCCGGAAGCTTGTTAGGTTTAATTAGTCGGATTCTATTTTGAATTAAATGTAACATCCTTTACTTGCTAGCCAAATATGATTATTGCAATTCTGGAATGGGCATGACTTTGGACTATCGCTAAGGCGTGCAAGGGATTTTGGTTTATAATGTTTATAATGTTGTTAAATGTTTTGAATTAGATTTGCTTGAGGGCAAGCAAAGCTTAAGTGTGGGGATGTGATGTGTGTGCGTTGGAATGAGATTTTAAGTGTTTAAACGTCAAATATTACGTATGATTATTCGTTTATATGCATGTGATTGAGTTGAATAGGTTGACTATGAGTTGGAAGTGATTTTGTAGGAAAAACAAAGAATTTGGAAGCTTACATGATAAAACAAGTCATTGGAGGGGTCAAGAAACGAAGTTTCAAAGTGCAGCAGAAAGGCTTCCACCGTAACCTACTGTAGCCACCGTAGGCTACGCCAGCTCAAGGAAAAAACCAGCAGAAAGGGTCCGAGCGTAGGCTACGCTGGATGGCGTAGGCTACGCCAGGACAATTTTTGAAAACCTATAAAATCGCGTTTTTATTATTTTTCAGCCACCACTTGATTCTCATTCGACCTAGAACGTTTAGAGACGAATTTTTGGCGATCTGAGATCAATTTTTCACCACTCCAACTCTCAAAAACAAGATTCAATCATCCGGAATGCAAATCAACAACGGTTTTGAAGATCATTCAAGAACAATGAGCGGCTAATCCTCTCGTGATCGACTTCGGGTATTAGGTTTTGCGTGATTAGGTTTTTGTTTTTGTTTAACTTTGTTGGGAATAAACTTTAGAACCCATTAAGTTCTTTTATGAGTTTAACTTGTGTTTTGATTATTTAAACAACGATGTTGGTAAACTTTTATTTGAATATCATTTAATCTTCCGGAAATTATATGATTGCAAGTTTTGATTTCTAATTGAATTGGCATTGTGTATCAAGACCAATTAAGTCCTGATTATCGATATCACTTAATCATCGCACGTATAGAGTCCCCATTAAGGATTTTCCTTGAAGTTAAACTAAACAATTGCTGAAAACCAAACCTAGAACCGAAGTGGATTACTTTCTCTTATAATCGTTTTCTTAATCAAGTTTGATTCTTTCCAAGTTGTTTTCTTAGTTTATTTATTAATTATTCCAAAAATCCAATTTTCACAGCCAAGAGGCAATAGTTAAGTAAGTTGTTAATTTAATTAATCATTATTTGCTAAATCAAAGTACAATACACCGACCACTAATTCCACGAGGATCGACAATCCTACTTACCCTAACTAGTTTAAGGTGAATAGGAACACACATTTTAACATCTTATTTGATTGATACTTCGACATCAATCACCAAACCGTGACATATTGGGTATAATATTTAATTTTTTTAATCATATTAGTTTGTGTTTATTTTTATTTTATCACACGGTTGAACCTAATCGTGACATACGAGTTTGTGTTTTGTGTTTATTTTTATTTTATCATACTACGAGTATTTTTTCTGTTTGATCGTCATCGCTTAGCCTCGTTGAAAACCATAAAAACAAATATTGATATCGGATAGGATTATAGCATAACACCGCTAACAAGGTTGTTAGTTCGTATAGGCTTATTGTGGCACGTGTGACATCGCCAATCTTTTTAGTTTGAGCTGTTGATCCAGACTGTGTATCCGAAAACAAGAAGCAATGGGTTTGTGTCGGCAATCTTTTTAGTTTATAATTTAACTTTTTAGTTTATAATTTTTTTTTCAAATTCCGAATTTGTAAAAATTGGTTGTTATTATTAATGTAACGGTATGTGTTTAATTTATTTTTATCAAGTTACGAGTTTGTAAAAATCGGTTGTTATTATTAATGTGACGCTTGTATTTTTTTGTGACATTATGACTTTGTAAAAATCGGTTGTCATATAAATTATCATAAACATTATATACAATTAAATAACAAGTTGGTTCATACATATACAATTAACATTATCAAAATTACAAACATTATATATAATTACCATTACAAACAAACAAACAAACACAAACCAAATATAGAAACCATCATAAATACAACAAAAGCATTATAACTAAAGCTACATATATAAATACGACGAGTTTGTACATACAAAAAGAAACAAAATACAAACAAAATATTTATTTAACCCGCCATGTCAGCATCTCTGTCCTGACCTGACCCGCCCGCACCAGAGGTGCTAGCACCTTCATGGCCTAACCGTCTGGGTGGCGGTGACAACAACGGCGTACCGGAGGCCGCATAGTCTGCGTCCATGTGCTAGATGACCCACTCCATCATATCCTCCATACACATGAGCCGGTCTGCGATGTGCATGACCTGGTCGTCGATGCTCGTGACCCTGGCCTGCGTGTCATGAAGCATATCTACTATATGAGCAGGCAACCACACGGCATGGTACACATGCTGAGGATGCTGTGGAGGGTCCTGGTTTCCTCCACCCCCCACGAAGGGTGACTCCCGTATACGTAATATTCCTAAAAATGATAATGGTTAGATATTTCAAATAAACATTTATAATAAAATAGACACTATTTCAACCTGGTTCGAATCTTTCGTAGGTGACTCCTTATTCAAATCTGGAAGCTTTGGCTTTTGATAATGATCTCCCGAAAACGACATTGTTTTCGAATTATGAGTTTTTGGAATGATGAAGTTTTTTTCGTGATGTTTCGTGATGGTTGGTTGCATGAAACCATGAAGTGCTTATATAGAAAAATCTGGACGAGAAACTGTCACGGTTTGGCCTAATCGTGACGGTTCGAAGTGGTAGGTGCTCTGGTTTCATGGAACTTTCTATCCACATCAAGTCTACCTCATACCCTAACCGTGACGGTTAGGGCAAACCGTTACTTTTTGTTTTAGACCCGTGCCTTTTTATCAGTATACTTTTGTCGGGAGTACATCAATACGTGACGTTTAGGTCAAGCCGTCATGTTTAGGTTTCAAACCCTCACGTTTAGGTCTAACCGTGACGGTTAGGTCTGGTGTCTCTCTTAAAACACATGCGGTGTCCTCAGCACCACCCTATACGAATAATTATACATATAAAGAATATATATTATCACTCATGTTAAATGTTTTTGTTACAAATTTATATGGATCGACACTTAATGGTGTTTAATTTGAATTTTTCAGCTTACGATGGCTTCTTGGTATTTTGGGGGAAAACTAAAGAAATAAATAGAATCCTTGCACTTCAATGAGACGGTCACCAACAAATCTAACACGTGGTCGACCCACCGCACAGTCATGTGAGATAAATTGGCACTAGATCAACTTTTCAACCTCGTTTAATACATACAACTTTTGAGAGCAAAACCTAGGTCTTTCTAGCCTCAAGATAGTTTTAAGCTTTTAGTAAGAGAAGAGAAGCAAGATTGAAAATCAAACACTTCAAAAAAGAATCTAACACCCCACAACCCGCCTTTACTTGTTTTTATTTCATAAACTCTTAGATTCATCATGCTACCATTCATTTGTGCAAGTTTAGTTGTGGTTTTTGTATACTTATGGACTAAACACTCGCTATCATTTATATTAGAAGAAGTTAATTTAACAGTTTGTGGTAATTTGTATGTAACTTGTTAATGATTATGTCAATGTTTATTACAATATAAGCTATGAATGTTCTTCAATGATGGTGTGTGCTTGTTTAACATGATGAAATATTAAAGCTTGTGAGTGTTGTTACTGTATTATTTTAGAAAAGTGTACGTCTTAGATAATCTATTCATAGAGTGCATATGTTTCCGTGTGATTTAACGTATTTGGCTAGGAATAGTGAATAGGGGTTGAATATTTAGAAAAAGCTAGACTAGTGTTGATTGCTTATGGGAACCATTGTACTTGTTAATTATGAATTTATCTTATCTTCAAGTATGTGTAATTATAGGTATTGCTCAAGTTTGTAATACATGTATTCAGGATAGGACATTCAAAATGGAGAAACTTGAAAAGCTATTGTTAGATTACACGAAATGGAGGTGGTTAACATGGTTTTATCGTGTTAACTTTCCAGAGACTTATAGGTTACTAAACTCACGATTTAAAAGGATGAGATTAAAAGTCTAAATATGCGAAATGTTTAAGGGGGTGATAGGATTAAAAGGATACTTGCCCTAAAAGTTCTCTATAAGAAAAGTTTTGCCGCCACCTAGCTTCTTTTTACTTACCCTTGATCGCAAGAAAGGTTAGACAGAGAAAGAGCTAGAGAGAAAGCTTTCATCAAGCAATAAAGCTTTTATGTTTAAAGATCGCATATTTACGTATGATTCTATGTGAAAAAGGATGGATTGATCTAGTCAAAGATGAAAGTTAACAAGGAGCATTATTTTTAGGTTGAACATTCATAGTTAGAATGTGAGTTCTAAATGTCATTCTTTACATGTATTCTAATAAGTTTGGTAGGTATGCATACTTATAAACACCCATGATGAAGATTATCATGTTCTGAACATAAAGTTTACATTTTATAATCTATAAACTAGGGTTTATGGTGTAGCATAGCTAGTTAGTTACAAAAGGGTCGAAATTAACCTTCTTGTTTCTTGAATGTTTCATTCCCTTGACCTCATTCCGACTTAGTCATTCCATTCAACATATTAATCATGTTCATATTTAGAGTTTATAACACATACCATGACATGAATGCTATAATTATGATAACATTTTTAACATGAAAACTCTTAGATCCATAAGCATATAATCGAATGTATGCATGCCACTTTAAAATCAATAAGAAAAATATTAAAATAAGAGGATCTAGAACTCGCTTATAAATTGCACTGTCACTTAGGTGTGTGTAAATTCTTTTTAATTCGAATCCGAACACTCCAAAATTTTGAACCTGAAATATCCGAATAATAATATCCGAATTTTTTTGATTCATATGCGGATATTGTTTTGAAAATTACCGGATATCGATATCCAAACAATTATGAAAATTTTTCTAGAAGCTATTAAACAAGAAATATTAATTAGAATTTCAGATTTTTTCAAATATTTGCTTAAGAAATTTGGATATCCTAAAGAATTTTTCATAAAATTAATTAAAACTTAATGAAAATTATTATATAATACATTTTTCTTAGAATTTGGATATTCGTGTGGATATCCGAATCCAAATTTGAAATTTTGAATATTGGTTATCTAAAATTTTGGATTCAAATTTAGATATTGAAATCTACTATTCGAAATCTTCAGATATCCGAATTTGAACACTCTAAATTACCGTTACTATTACATTTGGGTGCTTTAGATAAAACCGTGTCATGTGTGTATAACTAGAATCTTCATAGAAGGAAATGCGAGTGGTAATGGGAACTAATAGTTAACACCCAAAATCAAAACCGCATCTATTTGATTAAGTCTTTTGGCCGGTTTGTGAATAGTAAAGTATAAATAAAGAGTGAACACACGATGAAGTATTCAATTAATTGAATAAAATAACATTACAAAATGATGTATTTTTAACATAAGTCAAAGAAAGTCAAGTTGACTAGTTAAACGAGAGCTGCAGTTAAGAGCATTTAGTTCTAAAGTTTTAAAATGGGTTCATGTATATGAACCGATTCCAAAATCTGAAGTTCGGTGCACTTATTGATCCATGTTATTTGCTCATCATATAGCCCAATACCAATTTTAAATAAAAACCCAATGAATCATTAACTTAAGGCCCAAATTGTTTAATTAAATTAAGGCCCAATCAACTCAATTATAATTATAATATTAAATCAACAAACACCACAAATCATATTAGCTTCAAACGAGCTTGCACATTCGTGTCACCTAACTCGTTTAATAACTAATACAATTTACTTGGTCTACAAATCAATCCAATAACACTAAAACATGTTAATAACACTGAAATTAACAACAAGAATCAAAACCCATATGCTTAAAGTTATATTTCACTATCTAAAAGCAAAAAAGACACCAAATGATGAACGAAAATGCAAATTATACACTACAGTTTACATGATGGGTATAAAGCTCAAACAAAGCCTCTTCTCCAATAAGCCTGTGCTCCCTCAAAATCCATCAATGTGCATAACAGCAAAAGCATTTCTGCCATTTACAGTAACATAATAATAAAAAGCTGGAGCAGACGAGCAGTCTTGTAGCATATAATTGGTTCAGTCATTATAACAAAAACATTGTGGGCATATAATGAATGAAGCTAAAAAAGACACTTATTGAATGCAATATAGGAATCTGCATGATTACAATACATGATCAGATGAACAAAATAATTCAAGGAAAATAATAATTATTGCAAAAAGTAGATTTTGTTGTTGTTGCTGCATAGTTACACATTTTGTTCTTGTTGCTGCATAAAAAAACCCCTTTTGATACTGAACTCGCGAGTTATACTTGCACTTTGCAAAGAGCAGCGTGCCTATTTCTCATAAAATCTAAATGGAGACATAAAGTGAGCATAAACAAACACGAAATCGTATTTTAAAAAGAAGTAAAAACATATCATTTATGACCAGGTTTGGTTTGGTATAAAATTTACGTCATTAATACCGAAAGTGGATAAAAATAAGCATGTCGCAGCAAAATATTTAGATCATAAAAAGATGTTATATTTTAGTAGTTATGAAGAACAAATATGTGTAGACCAGCTGGTTTTCAAGAAAAAACCGATACAAAAATGAATAAAAATAAGCACATATGATGACAACATATTCGATACAAAGAAAATAATATATCTTAATAGTTATAAGAAAAAAATATGTGTTAAAATATAATAAATTAATACATAAAAATTGTATAATCATTAAATGTGTTAGGCCCAGTTGAATTTCTTTGAGGAGGCCCGTTTAATACTTGCCCAATCCAATATACATAATACATATAAAATATGAATTTAATTTAGTTATCTTCTAAAGATAAAAGTTAAAAGATATTTTCAACTTGCCGTTCATATGAACTAAGAAAGAAAGTCAAGAGACTTTAACTGAATTTTGGGTTCAGATAATCATTCAAGTGTGCACATTTACATGATAATAAAGACTATAAATAGGAACGAAACAAACGACTAAAGCTCAACAACCAAAAGACTAGCACAACTCAACTACTCTAGTTGTAGGCTTTTTTTTCAAAAACAATTAACAAACATGCACAATTGCACGTGCTTGAATTATTCAAAGAGACTCACAATTGCACGTGCTTGAAATAGACAAACTTCTCCTTGCTTAAAGCCTTTGTAAGGACACCCGTGATCAAATCTTGTGTCGCAGTACTCCAAGCTCACTTGCTTTTGCATTACCATCTCTCTACTAAAGGGACACTTTAACTCGATATGCTTAGATTGCGTTTGCATGTCAAGATTTTTTGACAAATTAATGGTTGATTTATTATCATAATAAATCAATGTAGGTTCAACGTGTTTAAACCCTTGCGTTTGTGCTCGATAAAGCCACGTTATTTTGCTTTTTAGAATCCCATTCAATCACATCACTTCCCTTGGCAATGCAATACCCGCTCGCTAGTCTATTTGACTTCAAGGCCCAAAAGGAACTTAAGCAGCCCCATGTCAGCTATTTCAAAAGCTGATTGCATTCCTTGCTTGAACTCAGCTATCAACCTACTACAAAGAAGATGTATAGATTATATCATCTATGTATAAACATACAGAAATAACATCACCTTGTCCTTTTTCTTGACATAAAGAGTAGGCTCATTATGACTACGAATGTATCCATGCTCTATGAAGTAACCATCCATTTTAGATTTAGGGCATCATTAGCCTTTTGAAGCTTGTTTACCTTATTAGATTATCCCTGAATCATGAACCATTTAGGTTGTTTAACATATATCTCATCTGCTAGATCTCCATTCAAGAATGTTGATTTAACATCTAACTAGGGTACATTCCAGCTCATTTATGCAGCAACTACTAGAATGACCCTTATAATTTCAAATCGAGCTACGGGAGAAAATGTTAATTGAAAGTCAATTCCTTGCTATTGTGAGTATCCCTCGGCAACCACTCGAGCTTTATGCTTTATAACTTCACCATTAGGCCTCATATTATTTTTGTATAACCATTTAACACCAGCTAAATTCTTTCCCGATAGAAGTGTCACAAGCTGCCATGTTTGATTTCTTTCAATTGCTTGAAGTTCTTTACGCGTTACTATTAGCCATTTTTTGATTTAGCAGCTTGTTCATAAATAAGGGCATCAACATCATTTAAAGCAAACTGGCATGACATAAAGTCTCTCTTTTCATTAGATAAGCTCTCCCCATTGAAATAGTCCTTTAACCAAGCTAGAGATTTAGATATTATTTTTTAGGGTTCGTCTATAAGAACATTTTGTTGTGTTATGGTAGTGGGAATAGTACTCAGTGATGGATAAGGGTAAGTCACATCTGAATTGTCTAGATTATTGGTAATAGGTGATGATGGTTCAAAGTAGGAACTATAGGAGTTGCCTCGGGGATGGAGTCGTGTCAAGAGGAAAATGATCAAAGAATGAATAGTCACTATCAGCTAATGCTTTTTTTATTGTTCCATACCCATCTTGAATCTTCAAGAAAATCACATCTCTTTCTAATGTAAAATGTTTTTACGTCTATATAACCGGAACTACTACTTTGACTGAAATATCTAATAAAGATGTTCCGTTCATATTTTTTATCTAGTTTCCTACGAGTTGTGAGGGCACTAGACCATAAACAATGCAAACAAATATTCTTATGTGAGATACATTGGGCTTTTTACCTGATCAAGCTCGAATCGGTATATGATTCACCATGGCTTTAGCGAGAGATCGATTGATATTATACATTAAAGTAGCCACATCTTTTGCCAAGAAATGATTTGGTAGACCACATTCTTGAAGCATGCTTCTTGTTAAGTTAATGATCGTGCGATTCTTTCTCTCAACTACTCACAAAAGGAGTTGAATTCACTTGAACAAAATTTATCTTCCCTGTCGGATCTTAAGAATTTGAATGCACAACCATACTACTTTTCAACCATAGAGTTAAACACTTTGAACTTTACAAACGCATCATTTTTGTTACTCAAGAAATAAACCCAACACAAACATGTTACATCACTAGTGAAAAGAAGATGATACATACTATTACCTAGTTAGGTGTTGGAAATCAGGCCCCCTAGACTACACACACAAGACTTATATTTATATAGTAAATATAGAAAGCTGCAAGTTTATGGAAATTGATAAGGAAAACAGAAGTGAAAGTGACTTCTCATTCTACAAAGCAATTTGCTTTGTATAGCCATACGGAAAACAAACATGGAATACCCACTAACCAACTAACAATATTACTCCTAAAGAAAAGGTCTAAGAAATGACCCACTCTTCCAACGTACAATTGCATGAAATTCGGTCCACTCCCTTTTACCAATTCTTTTTATTTTACCTCATGTACTAAACAACTAAATACTAACTCATAAAACCAACGGCTAAAACAAGATATTATGACTTAGTCAAGATTAAATCCTATATTCACCCCCTTAATCTTGACTCATTTCATCCAAGTAAAGGCTCGTCATTATCCTCAATCAAGTTTGCCTCTTCATCTTTGTTCTTGCCTTTCCATTTGGTGCACTCATAACTAAAATGCCCAAACACACCACAATCGTAACAACGAATGCCGCTCTTGTCACCACGACCTCTTCCTCGGCCTCGTCCACCTCTTTCGTTGTTTCTTCCACGGCCTCTTCCTCGTCCACTACTCTCACCATACCTTTGTTCACTTGCTAACAAAAGTGTTTCTTGACCTTCTTCATCACCTTTGAGCCTTTCTTCATAAGTTTTAAGCCTTCCAACAGCCTCCACAAATGGCATTTTTGTAAGATCCGCAAATTGTTCCATAGGAGCAACAATAGGCAAATACTTTTTTGGGACCGAATTGAGAAACTTTCGAACTATCTCCTCCTCTTCAATAGTTGAACCAAGACTTTTGAATCGAGCAACAATAGCACTTATCCTACCCGCAAAGTCATTGATTGGTTCGGTTTCCTTCATCTTTAGCTTCTCGAGTTCGTTCCTTAAATTTTGCAACCTTGCCTTTTGCACCCATTCTTCTCCCACATAACGAATCTTGATTGCTTCCCAAACATCGTTCGCATTCTCGTGTTTGGAAACCTGCAAAAAAAGATTTTTGGGGAGAGTTTGATAGATACCTTTCGTAGTAAAGTTCTTCTTCTCATCAACCTCATCTTTGGTTATGGCATCCCAATGACTATAAGCTTTCAGCACGGTCTCCATCATGATAGACCATGTAGTGTAGTTGGTCTCGGTCAACTTCGGACACTGAAATGGTACAGCGGTACTATGATCACGGACAGCAAGCTCCTTACCTTCTCCTAACATCATTCTTTCTGATCTGCTTTCTGTTTTCTTTCACTTCGGTCTTCAACTGGTTTAATCGGACTAGTATGTTACTGGAGTAACAGCTTAAACGGTCTTCTCGATCTCTTCTTCGGTCTCTTGCTGTGATAAACGGACTATGTTGCTGCAGCTTTCTCGGTCTTTTCTTACGGTCTTTCTTTCTCTTCTCGGTCTGATCTCTTTCAAGCTACTGGTGGCAGCTTAACAGTCTTCACAGTCTTCTTTCTTCGGTCTTAATTTGCTGCTGTAGCAGCCAGTCTTTCTTCACCCTCTTGCTGTGTTTTACATAAAGAAAACACCTCCTACACGAACCTAACCAGGCTCTGATACCATATGTTGGAAATCAGGCCCCCTAGACTACACACACAAGACTTATATTTATATAGTAAATATAGAAAGCTGCAAGTTTATGGAAATTGATAAGGAAAACAGAAGTGAAAGTGACTTCTCATTCTACAAAGCAATTGGCTTTATATAGCCATACGGAAAACAAACATGGAATACCCACTAACCAACTAACAATATTACTCCTAAAGAAAAGGTCTAAGAAATGACCCACTCTTCCAACGTACAATTGCATGAAATTCGGTCCACTCCCTTTTACCAATTCTTTTATTTTACCTCATGTACTAAACAACTAAATACTAACTCATAAAACCAACGGCTAAAACTAGATATTATGACTTAGTCAAGATTAAATCCTACATTAGGAACATGCATAGGTTCACATAAAGTAATATGAACTGGTTCCAATTACTCTTTGCATGTCACGATGAGGATGGAAAGTGCTGCCTAGCTTGACTGTCAATTATGCATACCTCGCATTCAATAGACGTGTTGAATTCGAGCAATCCTATAGTCATTTCTTTAACCTGCAAATGCTTAGACTATTAAAGTTCAAATGACCACATATGAGATGCCACCAGATTAATAAATTTTGCATCATGCTTATTAGGTGGAGTGACTTGATCCAAAACCATACCAGTAGCATATAAACATGTTATTGCTAGCCGCTTGGACTTACATAAGAACCTTGCTAGTCATTATGCATTTTCCTTCATCAAATAAGATTACATAGCCTTTTCTCTATAAGTTGACCTACACTAAGTAGGTTATATTCAAGGCTAGGAGCATATCATACATTTTCAAGTAACTTGATTGTGTCACTGTTAGTGTGAATTTTGACAGATCCTTTCCCTTCAACTATAAGTTTCTCTTTGTTACCCAATTGCACACCCAGTTTAAATGACTCATCTAGAGATGCAAAATTGTCTTTAGATCCTGTCATATGATTAAAACATCCGGAACATATAAAACAAAGGTCATTAGTAACCAATTCTTAAGTGGTAAAGGCTAAGAGCAGGTGTTGATTATCATTTTGTATAGCTTCACCATTCTTCTCATCCTCTATAACCTTCACTTGTGCCTTATCATTATACTAACAATCTTTTTAGGTGGCTAAATTTTATATACATAGCATTGCGCCACTTTACTTTGATCCAGACTGCCTTTTCCCAAACTTGGCCATCTTCCTCTGAAGGATGTACGCCCACAATCGACCTCATCCTCTAGATGGCTTGTTCTTTTTATTTGGGAACACCTACAAAACTTGTTCATCTTGTCATTCAATAACCTTGATGGGTTTATCAAATCCAATACGACAGTTGATTCGTTCTTCTTGAGATTAAAGCAGTCTTATCATATTAATATGAGTAACTTTCGATATGTCGAATACCACCTCTGTAGATGGTATTATGTAGTCAAACTTAAAAGATAAACTCCTGAGAATTTTTTCAACAACCTTCTAGTTAGGCACATCTTCTCCATTCGAACGCTGTTGGCTGACATTGTTCGTGAAACGTGAGAACTAGCCACCCCACTACTTCATCATCCTTCTTAGCTAAGTTTTTAAAATATCTTGTAAACCTTGCAATTTAATAGATTGCACCTTAGCGTCTCCCTAAAATTCGACTTGCGGAATATCCCAATTATCTTTAGCAAGGTTAGTAGCAACGATGCGAAAGAAAAGCTTATCATCGACACCTTTTTGAATAAGATTCATAGCTAGAACATCTTTCTTAGGTGCCTCGTGGTTATCCTGAGAGTCATCTCCTATTGCCATGATGCCTAGATATACCACATCCTACGGTTCACGAGAATATAGGATGGTCTTCATGCGAAGACTCCAAAGCTCATAACCATCACCCTTAAACAGAAGTATGATCAGAGCAGTGGATGAGAAACCGGGTTGAGATTCAGCCATTGATAAAAAAAACAATGAACTAAAAATGATAATCAACGACTTTAACTGAATTTGGATAATTGCGATCTCACACAATGTGCACATTTACATAAACATTAAAGACTATAAACAAAAAGAAACAAAACGACTAAAGCACAACTAATCAAAAGACTAGCATAGCTCAACTACCCTAGCCGTTAATCTTTTATTAAAAACTAGTTTAGCAACTCGTGTACTACACGGGTTGAATGAAAATATTAAACTAAAAGTTATTAATTAATATTTAAAAATTATATTTTCAGATAAAATAACATTGAAATTTTATATAATTAACTACTTTGGGTAATAAAACAATAATAACATTTTTTCAAACTTGCATATTTAAAGAACTTTTGCTTTATAAGAAATTGTTTTTTAGACTTTCTATTTTTTTTGAAAAAGCTGTTTTTCAATTTCTTTCTTTTAAAAGTTTTTTGTACTTAGCAACTTCATATTCATAAGATTTTTTTTTTAAAAAAAATTACGTTTTTAACAAATAAAACACATTGTAATTTATTAAAAAAGTATTTTATATTTTTGAAATAATATTAATAATATCATAAGTATCTAGTATGATCATTAAATGATTAAATTGTTATGCTAGTGATATGTGGTAAAATAATTGTGAAAAATTGACATTTAAAATATAAAAATTTTGTTTTATTTATGATAGAAAAGAGACACAATTAAACAAATGTCCGCATGCAGTCTGAATTAGTCTTCATCTAAAAAATAATAATAATATCTTTATCTACTTATTACTATTTGTAACAATAAGAGATTAATATCTAAATTATAACAATAAGATAAGATATAAAAAGCATGTCAACAGTCCAAATACCTTTTTTTGAACGACACGTTTTCCTCTTTATTTAGATATATTACTTATTTAATCTATCTGTGGGCTGGGAAAATGATAGCCCATAGGAAACTATCCGAATTCCAGCCATATCATATCACCATCAAAATCCACTTGAGCGTAACTTGTTTGTCAAATGTAATAGATTTTATACCTTTTAAAACTTATTCAATTTTTTATTAGTTGATTAGTGAGCCTTGATAGAATTGAAGTATGAGAACGAGTCTAAATGGATATGATATTATGATATCCGTTAACTCGTAAGTATAAATGTAAATAACTTTTACATGTGTATTACACACGATTGTATTTTTATATTTTATGTTAAGTGATTAAACTAAAATGATTAAAATGTGGTAACTAAGATGAAAAAATTGAGAGGCTTTGAAATCGAGTATCGCTCAAAGCTGAATATGATTGAGTAATTGTCTTTTGTATTTTATGTTAAGAGATTAAGCTAAAGTGATTAAAATGAGGTAACTAAGACAAAAAAATTGAGAGGCTTTGAAATCGAGTATCGCTCAAAGCTGAATATGATTGAGTCATTGAGACAAGAAGTTTTTTTAGTTGTGAATTTCCTTCTGAAGGGATTGGAGGTGCTATCTCAGTTAGAAAACGAATATATGTGCCCGATTAAAATAATAACTATAGTTAGAAGTAGGGTGAAAAACATTTGCTGTTCAGGAAGGGAAAAAAAGTAAACTTGAATACACAAAATATTCCCTGAATTCATACTCAACATTTAAAAATAGTAGATATCTTTACTTGAACAACAAATTTTTTCTTTCACCCTTCGTGAAGTGCACTTATAAGATGCTAAAGGTATAATACTCTTGTGATTTAATCATCAATACCATCAAGGGCGGACATAGTATGAGCCCTCCAATTTTATCAGAATACTATGAATGATTTTTCATCACGTTGAAAGAAAACCAAATCCATATTATCATTCCAATGAAAAAGATGAAAATTAGACAATTTTAAGACATTTTAATTTATATTGGTTTCAACAATATCATAATTAGTTAGTGATATGTCTTGAATTATACATGTTAAACACATCAATTTATTCCCCATTTTGATCATTTTTATGTGAATTTATATGAATTATTACTTAACTAGTTCATATTTGAATTTGTAATCAGTTAACTTTCCGGAAGAGCAAAACAAAGGAAAAGTTAATGTAGGAACTTTTGAAGTTAAAAGACTGATGCAACCAAAGGATACCAAAACAACCAAGTCTTCCAACATGCACTTTGAAACAAAGAAGAACCAGCTTCGGAAGTTTTACCCACTCAAGAGAAATGCTAAGTGTAAAATCTTCCGAAGCCAAAGTTCAGAAGAAACTACTGCGGAAGCTTTACACTTAACTTAGGAAATACTCTAAGTGTAAAGTCTTCCGAAGCCAAAGACTCAACTATTCCGAAGGTAAAAAATGAAGTCTTCCAAAGCTCTCAAGACAAAGTATTCCGAAGCTGTTTAACGACAAGACTGATTTTCTTCTGAAGAGAGAGAAAAGATACATTTTCCATCATCTTTATCATAAAACAACTTACTGTCCGCTGCATGCTCTGGTGGTTCACCAGCTATCATCATTTGGTGAAACTTCCATGCTTTATGATAAAGTAGATAAGGTCTTTGTCTGCAAGTTTCTGTTTTTTTTCCTTATTGGCTTTTTGTAATAGGAAAGCCAGTGAGCTATGGCATGTCATAGTCACTAGTTAAAAGACAATCTGCTTTTTGACTTTAGGCTGATCTTGTTGTCTAGATTAGTCACTTCCAACTGTCTTTTTGTATATTGACGGTTGTAGGATGTAGTATAAGTAGTCTCCGGTTCTTGTATTCAAAATATACTTGTACAACACTTGTAATAGAACTAGAGAAGCAATATACAACTTTTTTAAAAATTTTATCTTGTGTTCTTGTTCTTGTTTTTTAATTGTGTTTGTCTTGTATCTTCAGTAAAAGTTCACAGTTCCCTATTTGAATTATTAAGTGAACTTAAGATTCTCCTAAGTGTGTTAACTAAGTGCAAGCTTAAGTACCCTTTAACGGTCCTGCAGTTAACAAATACACAACCGTGCGACGAGTTAGAACTTGTTTACTAAAGTTATCACTAGTTTAGTTTTCTCAATGAAGGATGCGAAGATGAAAGTATGTAATCGGATGAGTAATTGATACATGAACAGTTTTTGCATTTGTTACGTTAAAAGTTGATTTCTTTCAAGAAGCATCTAATGTAATATTTTTTAAAAACGATTACTTATTGAGAACAACTATAGTATGTTTTATTTTAATTTATAATATTTATTGTTTATTAAATTATTTTTCTTTTACATTATGATGATTTATTTTAATTATTGTATCACATATTAGCAAAATATTGAATTTTCTGTTTCCCGTAAAACAGCATGACGCGGATCTTTCTAGGAGGTGTCTCATGTCTATCAAAGCTTAGTAGCGCACCACCATTTTTTTACTGTATTTTATATTTGCTGAATATCAGTTGAAATATTTTTTTAATGCGATTTAAAAATTGGCTATAGATAAGATCAAAGAACAAAAAGGCATTCGCCACCAAGATTGCTTTCAACGTTTCATTTATTTATATCTTAATCCCACAATAATATATCTAATCATATCTCTCTCTCTGTGTGTATATATATGGTGTGCCACCTCCGCCACTACCACTCGTGAAAACACTGGTTTAATTTTGAAGTTTTTTAACATAAAAATGGGTTCTTTAATGGCAGGCTGGGATTCGCATGTTCCTGATCCAAAATCTGGCAAGTTTTATTCTTTTTTCATGATTCTTAAAATCGTTAACGGTTAACTCACACACCCGCTAAACATACTTTTAAATCAACAGTGCCGTTTGGTGTGGTGTGGGTGTGTGTTTATATGATGAATAGTCATCATAATATTGTGTAAGTGTTTAATTTCAGTGCAATTAGAGAGGAACAAGTCGATGACAAAGGAAGAAATCGCCACTTATTGGAGATCAAAGAAGAACGTGGAGGAAGTACATGGTGTTCTCAAGAAAACTAACACGTTTTCTGTTGGAGATCAGGTTGATTAGATTCTTAATCGTATACTATTAGTTAATTAAAGTATAGAACTGAAAATTAATATATAAATGATATTAGTAATGATTTAGAACATAGTTATATATGTTAAAGAGGTTTTATGATTTTGTAATACATATTAATATATTATATATTTTGTGACAGAAGGAGGAGAGTGAAAAGATATATAGACGATCAAGCTCCCTTCCAACTAGAAAAGAAGACCCCATCATAGAAACTCAAGAAGAGGATGATGAAGAAGAAACGCGAGTGAAGCTGTTCAAGAAGCATGGATGGTAATTTATTATTCATTTATTCGGTGCATTTTTGGGATTGTTTATTTTCAGTTTACTTTTGCCTTTTTAACTTTTAAAAATTAAAAAAAGTTAAAAAGTGTTTTTAAAACAAAATTTTTTTTTCCAACTACTTTATATATAAAGTAAAAATAAGATTTAAAAAAGTAGGGAGATGAGTACTTATTGATTTTTAGAAACTCATTTTAATACAATTCCTTTACTACTACTTATTATCACCTTTTTTTTTTTTTTTCCCTGTACGTACTTTTTTGTCATTTACAAAATTTTAGTTCATACGTTAATTCAAACATTTTTTGTAAAAGAAAAAGATTCACACAAAGTGTATTTTTGATAAAAAGTGGAAGAAAACACAATAAATCAAAAAAAGTCAAAAAAAATTATATTTCACAATATAAATCGAATTTCAAAAAAGTAATCCTGAGCTTTTGTTTCCCGTCATCACTAAGAAAAAAAATAAATAAAAAATAAAAAAATAACGTTTATTCATTGTGTCATCTATGGTCATTATGAAATACATAATGACGTCAATAAAGACACATTGAATTTTTTATTATTTTTTTTGAAAGAGGACGACGAGAGGAACAGAGACTCCGAGATATTTTTTTGAAATTCCATTTAGATTATGAGATTTAATTTTTTTTTGTAACTTTTGTTATAAAAAAAATCTTCTTACATTTTATAGCAAAAATACAATTTTTAGAATAAACTCATTCTTTTTGTAAAACTTCTTTTAAAAAGTTATATAAGTTAATAAGTTTTTTTTGTAAAAAGTATTTTTCAACCAAAATAAGCAATCCCAAACATGACTTCGATCACTAAAAATTTATTTTATTTTTAACAAAAAAATGAGAAGTTTTGTAATTGATTTTAGCTTTTCAAATTCGTAATTAGTATTTATTTTTGTAATCATTGACATGAAAATAAAAATTAATTGTGGTTGAATCGATGCAGGTGGATTAATAGCAGATGGGCGTTCTTAAACGAACCACCGGTGATAGCATCAGAAACGCCATCGAGATATGCTTCACAGTTCCATGTTGCACAGAACCACCACAATTACGCTGCTTCTAATGGCATCAGAACTTGATCATCGAGTGTGTTAGTGTTTTAACGTTTTATCAAAATGAAAAGACAACAAACAAAAATATCTGTAGATTTGAGCTATTTTGGTGTTTATGTGCTTGTTTGTAGTTTGATATTTGTATATATTATGTATTGCTATTGCTATATTGATCTACCCGACTTGTAATATATAAAGTAGTTGAAGTACAATATATGGTCCTAAGTGAGAGAAATAAATTTCTTATTATCTTTAGAGGAGCAATGTATGATTTACCTGAATTTTGTTATGGGTGGAGATCGAGTGCAGTGGTAAATCGATAGAAGTTAGAGTGGGGTTCTTACCCCAATCAAAAGTAATAGGTTCAGGTTTTGAAAGTAGTAAGTTATCATGAATTATTTATGTGTTTTCATAGCATACGAAATTAGTGTGCTATTACCATACATATCTAGGACCAACCTTTGGCTAGAATAACCAACATATTCAATGCACCTGTCCCAGTTTATAAATAAATATATATATATATATATATATCAATAGTCTGGAATGGGTTCATAAATAGGGTCATTCAACTACCGGTTCATTACTATAATTTAACTCTGTTCTGACAACACCTATAGCGACGACACATGTCGCTGGTATAGGGTGGTCTATACCGACGATATGTCGTCGGCACAGAGTTATTGGGATTTTTGACTGGTCAAACCCTATGAGTTGGCGAGCTGCTAAAATATCAGGCAGGTTTATTAAAAACCTATACCGACGACATGTCGTCGCTACAGGTTAAAGTTATTTTATTTTTTATATTTTTATCTCGGTTTACAAATTAAAAAAAAAAATTAACTCAACCTTTCCTAACGATATGTCGTCGGGATAGATAAAAATATTTAAAAACAATTTCTCACTCCCGACGATATGTCGTCGGAATAGGTATTTTTTAATTTTTTTTTTATTTTGAATCTATAGGGACGATTATTTTTATTCTATAGGGACGACATGTCGTCGCTATGGAGTGTAGATCCTTTAAATCGTATTTCAAACCTTCTGCCCCATTTTTCAACCAAAAACCCACCCCCCTTTCTTCTCCCAATTTCATCTCGGTTTATATGCTTATTTGGTATCAAATTGGAGTGTTTAAAGGTAAGAATGATATTTCTTTTACTATAATAAAATTATATAATCTTGTTTTTATAAGTTTTTTTTAAATTTTTGTGTTTTAGGTGAGATTAACGTTTAAAGCTTGAAATTAAAGGATTTGAAGATTTTCAAGGTATGAAATTCGTTTAAAGCTTATGATTTAAGTGTTGTTTAGTGAATATGTTTGTGATTAGGCTTGTATGATTGTAAAAGTGTATATATATGTAAGTGTATATGGGTTTGATGTTAGATTAGGTTATGCCCACCAAGTGTTTGATGAAATGCCACTATATATATTTCATGATTTTAAGTTTGTATGCATTTTTATATGTGTTATCTTATATGTATATGGTTTGACGTATTTAGTTGTTTATGTATATGTTTATATGTATGTAATTATGTTAATTTTTGTATGTGAATGTTTGTATGTATTTATGTTTATATGTTTGTTTTTTTGTAATTGTGTATGTAAGTATGTTGTATACTTGTATGTTTTTTGTTTACTTGTAAGTGTGTATGTAAGTATGTTTGTATTTTTGTAATTGTGTATGTAAGTATGTTGTATATTTGTATGTTTGTATACTTGTATACTTGTAAGTGATTATGTGTTGTGATTATGCTTGTATGTATGTATATGTAAGTGTATATGACTTTAATGTTAATACATCTTTGTGAATATGTTAATTGATAAAGTTGTATTTCCATGTTTTATAACACCATAGATATGAAAATTGATGATTAAATTGCGAAATCGGAGTTCTCCGGAATTTATAAAAGGTCTTTATAGCTTTCTAGAAATTGCCAAGAACCATGTCGACAGTTTAGGAAAAGCTTTTTGTCTATGTAAACGATGCTGCAATGGGTGTCGGCAGGATCTGGATATCATTTATGCCCACATACATGACAATGGGTTTCTACAATCATATAAGACGTGGACTTATCTTGGTAAGAAATATCCACGTGCTTCAAAAATAGAAGACCTTTTTGCTCCAAGAAAATCTATTCCGGTAACAAATAATGAGATGTTTGATGCAATTGATGATGTTATGGCAGAGCAGAATGTTAACGAAGAAAATATAGACAAAGGTGGAACTGGTTTTGACCTGAAGTTTGATGCATTATTTAAGGAGCTAAATACGAAGTTATACCCAGGTTGTAGTTGGATGTCTTCTTTAAACTTTTTAGCAAAATTGATGCATATCAAGGTTATCAACAAATGGACGGATAGTTCATTTAACCAACTTTTAGAGTTTTTGAGAGCTGCATTTCCTAAAGAAAATCAAATTCCAGCCTCATACTATAAAGCTAAGAAGAGATTAAGAAAGATTGGGTTAGGATATGAATCTATCCATGCTTGCATTAACGATTGTGCTCTGTTTTGGAAGGAAAATGAGTTGATGCAAAATTGTCCGGTTTGTAACGAGAGTAGATTGGTTGACAAAAAACACAAAGGGAAAGAATATACCTCAAAAAGTGTTGCGCTACTTTCCTTTAACTTCCCAACTTCGACGAATATATAGCTCAAGATTCACAGCAAAAGAAATGACATGGCATTATACTTGACGCTCAACGGATGGTATGATGCGTCATTCAGTTGATGGGAAGGCATGGCAAGACTTTGATGAAAAATTTCCTGATTTTGCCAAAGAACCCCGAAATGTATGTTTGGGTTTGGCCGCGGATGGTTTTAATCCATTCGGTAACATGAGTCAATCTTACAGTATGTGGCCAGTGGTGTTGACAACATATAACACACCACCATGGTTATATATGAAAGAGTCTTCTTTTATGTTGACCTTGCTTATTCCCGGGCCTAAATCTCCTGGAAAGGACATTGATGTTTTTCTAAGGCCTTTAATAGATGAGTTGAAAATGTTATGGGCCGAAGGAGTTCAAATGAGAGATGCATCAACCAAAACTGTATTCAGGATGCGTGCAGCTCTATTATGGACTATAAACGATTATCCTGCTCGTAGCTATATGTCTGGATGGAGTGGTCAAGGTTATATGGCATGCCTTACTTGTAACGTAGACACACCCTCGTTCCCTATAACAAATAAAATAGCTTTTATTGGTCATAGACGATTCTTGACAAAAAAGCATAGTTTGAGAGATGATCTTTTGTTTAATGGAAAAAGAGAGACAAGAGATCCTCCTAGAAGTTTGAGTAATGCACAAATCTTAAAACAACTAAAAAGCCTCCCTGATCGTGTTCCAGGGAAACATCCTACACATGGAGGTGTGAAAAGAAAGCGTGCTGCAATCGAGTTGAATTGGACCAAACGAAGTATCTTCTTTGAGCTGGAATATTGGTCTTCGCTCATTTTAAAACACAATCTTGATGTCATGCATGTAGAGAAAAATGTTTATGAGAGCTTGTTGGGTACTTTGCTAATGAATGAAATCAAAAGACACGCACAAAGCAAGACAAGGCTTGCAAAATATGGGTATTTGACCTGATTTATGGCTAGTAAAGAAAAACAACAAGGCCTACCAACCACATGCTTCTTATTATTTCACACCTGGTGATCGTGAACGTTTTTGTCAATTCTTTAAAGGAGTGAGACTACTTGATGGTTTTGGTTCAAACTTTAAAAATAAAGTGCTTTCTAATTATTCAAACATAATCGGGTTAAAGTCTCATGATTATCACATCCTAATGCAACGATTGCTACCGATCGGGGTGAAAGTATGTTTTAGTGTGTTTGGGTCAAAATGACTCATTTGAACTAACTTTTGATTGATTCTAGTATGTTTAAGTGTGTTTGTGTCAAAATGACCCATTTGAACTAACTTTTGAGTGATTTTAGTATGTTTAAGTGTGTTTGGGTCAAAATGACCCATTTGAACTAATATTTTAATTGATTATAGTATGTTTAAGTGTGTTTGGGTCAAAATGTCCAATTTGAACTAACTTTTGATTGATTCTAGTATGTTTAAGTGTGTTTGGGTCAAAATGACCCATTTGAACTAATATTTTCAATATGTTTAATGCAAGAAAGAATTCAAGAGGAGTATGTGAGATCCTCTAGCGAAACCGGTGGAGACTCATCTGCTGTTGATGAAATTCAATGCATTGAGCGTGCCTTAGGTCAAAGGCGAGGACATATACGAGGTGTTGGTAGCGTGGTGAGACGTCCCACCCCTGATTTTTCTAGCTCGCAACCTCCTCCAACACAACACTTGCAAGATGAAGTTGCAGAACTTAGACAACAGCAACAACAAAATCAAGAAACTATACAGCAACAACAAATCCAACAACAACAATAACAACAAATACAAGAAATGCAACGATTGCTTTAAAAGCAGATGGAGCAGTAACGACCACCTGGTGGTCATTAGCGTTTGTATTTTTGTTAGATTTTGTTGAACTTTAAACTAATTGTATGAATTATTTGTTTGTTAAACTTAAATTTGAAGTTGTATGAATTATTTGTTTGTTAAACTTGCATTGGATTTTTATTGATTATATGTTTGTTAAATTTGTATAAAAAATTAGGTTCTACATAAAATAAAAAAAAATAAAAAAACTGAGCTCAATAGCGACATGTCGTCGCTATAGATTATTTTCCTTTTTTTAAAAAAATTAAAAAAAAACCTATAGCGATGACAAGTCGTCGCTATAGATAATGTTTTTCTTTTTTTTTCTTTTTTTATTTGGTAAAATATAAAACCACGACACTTACAGGGACGATTAGTCGTTCTGATAGACGAACTTGTGCCAACGAACTCTATCCCGATGACATAGCCTATTACAACTAATTTTTGCAAACTAATTCTATAGCGACGACATGATCAAAATTAGCTATAGCGACGAGATGTTATCACTATAAGGTGCCAAATTTTCATTGCTATAGACCCACTTTCTTGTAGTGGTTATTCAATACACTTATCCCAGTTCATAACTTAAAATGCATTGTATATTCATCTTGATCATGTGCCATATTCTAATATGGAAGCGAAACAATGTAACACTCCACAGTTAAGCATGTTTAGGTGACGACAATCTTAAGAGTGGAACTTTTGATCGAGGCAACCAAAAGCAAATTTATGATCACCTCGTGGGCAAAGCGGACAATATTGGTGGTATGAGGGGACCGAATGTTACAATTAGTATTAGAGCCACTATTGTGTTGGTTTGGATGGTGAGGCAAACCTCATCGAGTATGGTGAGTCCCCCGGGGTACCTTATGCAAATCACACATCCATAGAAAGAATTGTGGGGCAAACCTCATCGAGTACGATGAGTCCAAGGGGGGTGATTGTAGATAAATCTCACATTGGCCGTTGATAGAAGAGATGATAGGTTCATATGTAATGATCTGCCTCTAATATCACCACCGCGATTTGCGCACATTGAATGTGGATAAGAGGAGAACTTCACAGTCAATCGTGCTCAGGTGGCAGCAATCCAAGGATGAGCGACCTATTGGGAAGTTTTCACCGGAGCGACCAAAAGCAAATCCGTTAGCTACTCGTCGGCAAAACAGACAATATTGATGGTATAAGGGGACCAAATGTTACAAACAACATGAAATCATCTTGTCAACAATTGTCTTCCGTCTCCTTGATACGAGTTTATGGTTAAACATAAAGCTGTTAAGGCTGCCGCAAAGCAATGAAGGAAACATAAATATAAAGAGGAGGCAAGAAGCTTTTGTTTGAAAAGAAGTTACAAGAGATGGAGCTTAAAGTAGAAATGGCCTCTTTATCAAAGGAAGAAAGTCAAAACAGACTAGATTGTAACGAAGCTTTACTTTAATTAGAAGATTTGATATTGAAAAACATTAAACAAAAGGCTAGAACGAAATGACTCATCGAAAAAAACTCTAAGTTCTATCATGGTTACATCAAATCCAATTTAAAGGGTTGTTTGGTAGCCTTTTAATGGTTAAAAAAAATTAAAAGACTACCTTTTAATTGTTCATAACTTCTGAATAGTTAAGAGGTAACCGTGATGTTGAATGGTTAAGAGGTACTATTAAGATTTAACCTCTTAACCATTCAGAGATTACAAACCATTAAGAGGTAGCATCTTAATGACCATTAAGAGGCTACTAAACAGCCCCTAAAAACATTAAGAATTAATGGCCTTGTAATCAATGGGAGTTGGTGTATTGATCCAAATACCATGAAAAAAGAGGTGCTGAATCATTTCAAAAACTGGTTTAGTGACGATAATGCTCATTGGCCTAGATTTCAACCCCAATTCCTTAGTCATCTTTCGAACAAAGTGGCAGATGATATAATTGCCCCATTTCCTTGTGGTGAGATCAAAAAAGCAGTTGGGATTGTTGTGGAGATAAGGTGCCAGAACATGATGGTTATAATTTTAATTTTTTGAAGGCTTTCTTGCGTTTATTTGAAAGGGATAATAATGATACAGGTGGCCCTATTAACATCGGATGTAATGCATGCTTCATTGCTTTGATTTCTTTAGCCTCGGATCCTTTTGCAATACTGGATTATCGCCCTACCATTTTGATGGGCTGTCTTAATGAAATGTTTTCAATTGTTTAGGCTAATAGAATGAAAAAGGTGATTGCTTTGGTGGTTAGCAAGCAACAGTCTACTTTTATTGCCGAAAGAAACATCCTGGATGGCCTATTACTGTTAGCGAGATCATTGCTTGGTAATTAGCCAATATGATTAAAGCGTTAATGTTTACTTAGTTTTGAGAAGGCTTATGATTGGTTCGTTGGGATTTTTTAGACTCTATCATAGCATAGATGTGCTTCTCGTGTTATGGAGGAATTGGATTCAGAACTGTTGGTATAGAGATCCCTCTTATACTCCCACACTCTCTTTAGTAGAAACAAATCTGGACATAAACTTCACTCACTTCCTTCATTGATGAATACGAAAGTACAAAGGATAATAGAGCAACAGACCCTTGACAATAACTGACCACTACTACAACTTCTGTAGACCACAACCCCACTACTACATGACACATAAACCAGACACTAACTGACACCTCACATGCATGACATCATGCATTAAACATAACATTCATACGTAAACAAAGTACTAAAGTAAATATGACCTAGTAACACATACTTAAGACTGATTGAATTATTATAACACCCCCTTAATTCAAACAGTCTGAACACCCAGCTTAGCTCGTAAGTAGCAAAACCGTTTTGCACACAGTGCTTTCGTGAGAATGTCCGCTACTTGCTCACTTGTATCATATGACTGCAGCTCAATCTCTTTTTCTTCAACCAACGATCTGATGTAACAAAACTTTATGCTGATGTGCTTAGTTCTACTATGAAATCCCTGATTCTTTGTTAAGAAGATAGCAAATCAATTATCACACAACATCATTGTGGGTTGCACTTGTTTTTGATGAAGCTCCTGTAACATTTTTCGAAGTAGATAGTGCAACGTTGCTTCTTCGAGCTCCATGAGACTACTCCTGATCCGAGGGAAAACACGTAAGCTGAGATACTTTTCATGTCGGGTGACGATCCTGCCCAGTCGCTATCCGTATATCCTGAAAGAACAACTTCTATTCCTTTCTTGTACATTAATCCAAAATCAAGTGTCCTAGCCAAGTACCTTAGAATTCTTTTTCCTGCACCAAAGTGAGTTTATGAAGGATTCTGCATAAATCTCAACAGAAAAGGCTATATCAGGTCGGGTATGAGTTAAATAAATTAATCCACCGATCAAGCTTCGGTATCGATAACCATCTGCAGCTCCACTGCCATCATTAGCCTGAAATCTATCACCAACATTCATAGGTGTATATGTCACTTTACAATTCAACATTCCAAATTTCTTTAAAAGATCAGTAGCATACTTCTTTTGAGAGATATATATTCCTTCTTCCTTTTGTTGTACTTCAAGCCCAAGAAAATAATGGAACATCCCAATATTAGACATTTCAAACTCCTTAATCATTCTTTATTTGAATTCAAACAACATATCCGATGATGAACTTGTATAGATAATATCATCCACGTACAAGCATATAACAATAAACTTCTCCCTTTCACCTTTCTTCATGTACATAGTTGGTTCATTCAGACTCCTTTCATACCCGCTTTGCTTTAGAATTCCATCAATCCTACTATACCATACCCTAGGGGCTTGCTTCAGTCCATAAAGGGCCTTATGGAGTTTATATACCTTGTCCTCACTTCCTTCTATCTCAAACTCGGGAGGTTGTGAGACATACACTTCCTCCTGAATGCATCTATTCAGAAATGCAGTTTTCACATCGAGTTGAGACCTGCCAACCTTTCTGGCGCAGCCAGTGAGAGGATGATACAAATGGTTTCGAACCGAGCAACTAGGGAGAATGTTTCTTCAAAGTAAATCCCATACTCTTGTACATATCCTTTTGCCAATAAACGTACCTTGTAGCGAGTGACATTGCCTGATGCATCAGTCTTTATCTTAAACAACCACTTCAACCCTATAGGTTGCTTATCAGTTGGACAATTCGTGAGAGACCATATGCCATGCTTCTCAAGTGATGCCAGTTCTTCTCTTATGGCTTTGAGCCATGCTTCACTAGTTGATACTTCTTTGAATGTAGTCAGTTCCACAAGAGACAAGGCAAATTGACATGCATAATCAATTGGATCCGTCTCTACTGTACTTTTATATAAATCATCTAAAGTTCTTACCCGTAATAGAGAGCTTTCTGTTGAGGAGGATGACTCATTGGTTGAAGTTTGTGAGTTATCTTCTGGACTATTTGAGGACCCTTGATTGCTTTGTGGAGTGGTTTCATGTTGGTAGTTGTGTACAGGTACACTGTCATTACTTGTAGTGTTGCTTTCTACATCATTACTTGTACTATTGGTTCCTGTGTTGTCTCCATCCATACTTGTGACATAAATAAGTTCATCAGGTATCCCATCACCGTTAGGACCAGAACTTTTCCACTTTGACTTTTCATCAATTGTCACGTCTCTACTTATGGCAATACTCTTCTTTTCTAGATCAAATATTTGATATGCTTTTGAATTCGAGCAGTATCCAACAAAAATACACCTTCTTGACTTTGCTTCAAGTTTCTACCTCAGCTGCTTTGGTTTCATAACATATGCAACACTTCCAAAAACTTTCAAATGTCTAAACGATGGTTTTCGACCATTCCAAACTTCATAAGGGGTTTGATCTTCCAAGGATTTGGTGGGGGATCTATTCAACACGTACACGGCTGTTGCAGCTGCTTCTCCCTAGAATATTTTGCTTAAATTCTTCCCTTCCAACATACTCCTTATCATTTCAACTATTGTTCTGTTTTTACATTCAGCAATTCCATTATGCTTAGGTGTGTAGGGAGCAGTGAGGGCCCTATGTATTCCATGTTCTTCACAAAATGAGTTAAACTCATTCGATAGGAATTCACCTCCTCTGTTAGTTCTCACGGACTTGATCTTCTCTCCTGTTTCAGTCTCAACTTTAGCTTTAAATAATTTGAATTTACTGAAAGCTTGTGACTTGGAAGCAATACAGTATATCCAAGACATGTGGCTGTAGTCATCGATAAGAAGGAGGTAATTCAGACTTCCTCCTAATGATTTTGTGGACATGGGTCCACAAAGGTCAGCATGAACCAACTGCAACACTTTGGTAGCTCTCCATTCAGACGAGGGAAATGGCTTTTTTGTTTGCTTGCCAAGCATGCAACCTTCACAGATGGGCCACGATCGTATTGATGGCAGCCCATGTACCATATTCTTTTCGTTCAACACTTTTCAACCTTTTTCATGCAAGTGATCAAACCTTAGATGCCATATATGACTCATCTTCACTTGTGGCTACAAACCCAGTTACTTTCATTGATTGTTTAGATACATCCAAGGGAAAGATATTATTCCCTGTCATCTTGATAACACAAGCAACCTCCTGTGTATGTTTATAAGTGATAGTACACATCCCATCTATGACAATAAAGCATATCCATTGGTCATTAATTGCCCTACTCTTAGTAAATTGTAATCTAAATCTGGTACAAATTGTACCCCATCTAAGACACGAGACTTACCTGCTAGAGCTTCCGGTTTGATTTTTCCTTTCCCTTTAACTTGGGTGTTCTTGCCATTACCCATTTTCACTTGCACTCTCTTAGTGGAATTCAAGTCCTTGAATAAGTTCATGTGGTTAGAACACTCACTGTCCAGAAACTATATATTTTCTCCACTTGCTTCACTTCTAATTGCCATAAATAGGCGATACTCTTCATCTTCGTCTTCTGTTTCCACAGCTGCTTGAGCCTGAGGTTCATTCCAGCATTCTGCTTGAGCTTGAGCCTGAGGTTCACCATATGATCGTTTTTGGTTCACTATCTTCATTAGCCTCTCCATCTTTCATCTGGAGAGTTTCAAACTCTCATCTCAGCCCCTATAGTTTCACTGTCTTCATTTTTGAATCACCTTGAAATTCAGTTTCTAAGAGAGTCCATGCTTCTCGGGAAGATGTCGCTGCTGCAATCCTTGAAAATACTTCATCATATCAGTAACAAGGCTTTGGCATCATTCTTCCTGTTCTCACAAAATAGTTGTCGATCTCCATCATTTTGGTTGTATCCAGTAGCCATGATATCCCATAAATCGTGTGAAAGTAGAATGGCCTTCATCCTTATACTCCAGAAATCATAGCCCTCTCCTTTGAACACCGGCAACGGCATAGACGATACGTGTGGTGGATTTGCAGTAGCCTTGACAGATCTTTAGTTTTCCAAGCTCTGATACCAGATGTTGGTATAGAGATCCCTCTTATACTCACACACTCTCTTTAGTAGAAACAAATCTGGACATAAACTTCACTCACTTCCTTCATTGATGAATACGAAAGTATAAAAGATAATAGAGCAACAGACCCATGACAATAACTGACCACTACTACAACTTCTGTAGACCACAACCCCACTACTACATGACACATAAACCACACACTCACATGCATGACATCATGCATTAAACATAACATGCGTACGTAAACAAAGTACTAAAGTAAATATGACCTAGTAACACATACTTAAGACTGATTGAATTATTTTAACAAGAACTGCCTCTCTTCGACCTGTATGTCGGTTGTTCTTAACGGCTCTACCAAGAAATTTATCGCCTCCAGGGGTCTTTAGCAGGGTGACCCTATATCTCCATTCTTACTTATATTAGTAATAGAAGCTTTTCATTCATTCCATCTTCTTAGCAGCTGAAAATTGTAGCATCTTTGATGGGGTGTGACTTCCAAATAACGATCTAGTCATTTTGCATATGTTATACACTGAAGACACTTTGATAATTGGGGGATGTTCTAGGTCAAACGCAAGGAACTTGGCTAGAATGTTGTGGGTCTTCCATCTTGCTTCTTGCCTAGAGATTAATTTTAGTAAAAGTAATGTGTACAGGGTCAAGGTCGGACAATATGAATTCGTGTCTATTGCTTCACGTCTTCAATGTAAAATGGTGATTTTCCCGTTTAAATACCTTGGAGTGCTGATTAGTTCTAGCATGAATCGGGTGTCCGGCTGTGTTGAACGGATAAGTTTAATTCTCGATTATCACGAGTTATGTGATAAGGGATAAGGAATAACTTAATAGAGATATTATTCGGTTGTGATTATATTAAGTTTGGTTTATTTGTATTTGATCTCTATATATAGCCTAGATCGAGCACATGATCTATCCACAATATTGATTTTTTTGAGCAATTTTCTCAAGTTAATAATAATTGGAGAGTTATTCCATAAGTTTTGCCATTATTTCGATCTTGGTTGACTTGTCTTTGAGGCTGGACCAGTGGTGGAAAAGCTAAAGGCTCGCCTTTCGACTTGGAACGCAAAAGTCCTCTTCTTTGGTGGAAGAGTTACCTTGGTTAAGGCGGTATTAGAAAGTATACCATAATATTACCTTTCTTTATTTAAAGCGCCGACGTTGGTGATCAGAAAGTTGAAGGGCAACAAGCAAGAATTCCTGTGGGGAGGTGTCGATGCATCATCAAAGATGTCTCAAGTGGTTACCCCGTAGTCCTTGGGATGTCTAGTGGTTACGAGTATTAGTGATTATAAAATGGCTCTTTTAGCCAAGTAGCATTGGAAGTTTATAAACGACCACAAGGCTCTTTGGGTTTCGGAGATCAAAGCTATGCACTACGAACCGCGTAAGCGGAGCTCCATCCCATCAAAATCTTCTATCCATGGGTTGTGGAAAGACATTGCAAATATTAGTAAGGAGTGTTGTAAGGAGAACATGGATTTGGATATTCTTATAAAGGATTCTATTGGTAAATATGAAAACATTTCTTTTTTGTTTGATAATTAGAGTGGTTATGGCTTGTTAAAATATTTTCTTCCTGATTTGTTCTCAATTGAGACCTCCAAGGCTTGTAGCAATAGGATAGTTTTTTTTTGGGGGGTGGGGTGGGGTCGATTACACTCTTGAATTGGAACCGGAAGCGAGCCCCATCCTCCAGTTTTGAATTGCTTCAATTGCATGCTTAAAACGCTATGGTTACAGAGGTATAATACATGGTGAAGCGGATAAATGGTTATGTGTGAGACGAGTCAGGTGAATTTTCGATGAAATCTTTGTGGTCGGCGTTTAATCTCAATCATATTCCATGTGGATAAACTTTACACGAATGGTTCCCTTGGGTTCCCCTAAAGGTTAACTGTTTTGTTTGGAGGCTGAGACTTAATAGAATCACGTCTAAGGAGTGTCTTATCGCAAGAGTTGTTTTGTTGCATTCGATGGACTATGTATTATGTTCTGGTCTTTGCGAGTCATCTGTTCATCTATTTTTGTATTGCTCATCCGCGAAGCAGGTGTTGGGGTTAGAATTAACTCGGTGGGATTTGAAAACTTTGTTGATTTACTTTCGGCCCCATTTTCTTTATCAGTTTCATCGAAGCAAAGATATGCGATATACGAGATCATTTTAGCAACAATATGGTTGTTATGGAATGCTAGGAACGAATAGTTATTCAGAGGCAAGGTTTTTTTTTTGATGTGTAGGGTGGTGGATGAGGTTATGCATTTCTCATTTGCATGGCTTAAACATAGAGCTAGATTGAAAGAGTTAGTTTAGCATAATTGGTGTAATTTTTCATTTTCTAAATTTCTTGTGTTATATGCCTTGTGGTTGTGGTTGTCATAGCATCTTGCTAACTTCCGCTTCCTTTTTATTTTATTGATTTTTTTGCTAACAAAAAAACATGAAATCATCTTGCTATTTCTACTCCATTAAATTAATGTGTTTTGTCTGGTACTATAATGAAACAGGTTTACTGTTAAACAAGTTAGCTAGTCAATCACATAAAATTAAAATAGAAAAATGTAAATATATATAAGTTTCTAAGGTCGACTGCTTAACCGTTTTTATTATAACATGTCTAAAAATTATTGACCTATTTACTATCCGGGCAATAATTAACTTGGTTATTGCTCATTTACAACCAGTCAAACGCTCTTACCTCGTTCAAATAAGTTGGTTCCATGAGTTGTGTTGCATGATTTTAAGTTATTTGCGTTAGGGTTGATTTCTTTGATATGAATAAATATGTGTTGTTATAGATCTATCTATCCGGCCAATGGTAGATCTTATACGATTGTCACCTTTATTCACAACTAAGGTTCGTCAAGTGTATTTGAATTTCTTGAGAGCTTCTAGGCTTTGGTAGTCGGACTCTGAAGATATTCTTCTTTTACGTGTCTAGCTACAACATTAGGAGTTGGTGTTTTTGATAATAATTGAACCTAACCTTCAAGATTCACTCAATAAGCACTTTAAGGTCCTCATTGAGCAACCCCTAAGCTAATTCATGTGTTTCTAGAATGACGAACCAAAATGGAAAGTACCAATCACTACTCTAACGTACATTAGGGTAACCGTTCATTAAAATGTTAATGCTTGTTGTCTAGTTGGCCAAATCTGGCAGCACGAAGTTAAAGATTATGAATAATCATGCATGTTTCCAAATGTGATGTTGTTTGTAGATTGTTAGTAAAGAAAATAGATTTGGAGATTTCGTAGTAATGGATGCTCGTGTTGTGGTTATATGACAAGGTTTTGATTTTCAAGTACATAAAATTATTATTACAATTCAACATATTGCAGCCATCAATTCAATGCAACTTAGTATAAAAGAAGACAAAGATAGGTTATTATTGAAGAACTCAAAGTGGAAACTGATCACGAGTTAATATTTTAATGTTTAATTGATCTAAATGCTTGATTTTATATCATGATTATTGTGGAACAAGTTGACTTTGATTATGTTTTGATTCATAGGTGTTTGGAGCTTAAAGGAGCATAATTTAAGGCAAAAGTAGCAAAACATGAAAGTTGAAGGACTAAAGATGTAAATATCAAAAAAAGGAATAAAAGATGTCAAGAAAGAGACCCGGCATATGATACTCCGGGTTCGGGCATATCATACGCCGGGCGGCATATGAGGCGGCGTATTTGTGGGCGTATTTGACAAAAAGAACAGAAAGTTGGGCGTATGGGCGGCGTATGAGGCGGCGTATCATATGCCGGTGGGCGTATGATACGCCAGTGGCCTAACAACATCCGGTTTTTGTGGATTTTCAAGTTTATTTAAACCAAATCAACCCCAATTGGATCTAGAACTTCTTGTAGACGAAAAGTGATGAACTTTAGGTGATTTTTGGTGTTCCAAGGCTCCCCAAATCATCCATAAACATTCTCCAATTCAAGATCGAAGGCATAATGAAGATGATGTGTGGCTAGGCTTTTCATGTTTACTTCCGGAAGTATGATTCTTGTCAAGTGAGATATTTGGTATGTTTTGATTAGGTTTTTGTAATGAACATTGAGTGATTGAATTAAGTTTTATGTTTTGATTAATTTAAAAGGTTTATTTATAAATAAAGTTGTTTGCTTGATTATCAGTTTTCGGTTTTCTTGCATCGTGACCTCATTAAGAAAAGTAGACAACGTGATATAGGTGAATTGGTAATCTTATGAACGAACAAGTCTTAAAATATTGTTCTTTGGTTATCACTTTAATCAAAAGTAAAATCTTGAAGTTAAGTCCTTACAAACCCTAATTTAAAAGTATCAATTGTTGACCTTGCAGAATTGGAAACCCGGAAGTAATTGTTTTTTATTATTTAAGTAAATTAGTTTCAAAGTTTGTTGCTTTTTCTAATTGTGTTCTTAATTTCATCCAAAAGTTCCAAATTTTAATATTAAAGTTCGTGTTTTTAAGTTAATTGAGTCATATTGTTAAACACTTTCCACATATTCCATATGGAAATGACCTTACTTACCTTTACACAATAAAGGTAGCTAAGACCGATATAATAACTTGTTTTTGATCGAGTCTCGACAACCAGATCAAAATGGCGTCGTTGCCGGGGAATTAGTGCACAAAGTGTTATTTTTTTAATTTTTTACTTTTATTTTCTTTCTTTTGTTTTGTTTTGTGCGGTGCTACACTAGGTGTTTTATGTCTTGCAGGTTACTCTCAAGTAGTTTAAACTAATCATGAATCAAGTTTATTATTCATGTACTGGTTGCGGGAGTCCAGCTCACACATAAGATGATTGTCTTAAGTACTTGCAAAAGTGTGAAGATGCGAGAAGAAAATTATATATGTTGGATGTTAATTATGATGATGTACCATCATCTTATCCGTACTATGAGGCATCTTCTCCATATTATGAAGGATATTATCAGTCAGAGGCAAACTACAACTTTGAGCAAGATTTTTATTGCAACAATATAAACCAGAGATGATATAAAGCTCAAGTTATAAGGAAGATCATAATGACTATCATCAAGAATACTCTCAGGCAACATACGTGGATGTTAGTAGGCATAATCAAGGAGATTCTGATGGAAGCTCGAACCACTCAAATACTTCTCAATGTTATGATCAGAATCAATGTCAGTTTTCTTATCAAAGACAAGAAAATATTGATATCCAAAATCTTAAACAATTTCAACATACTTATCAATCTGAGGAGGAGGAAATGATTGCTCGATTTGAAGTGATGTTGTCCAGTATCAATGAAAGTTTATCACAACACCAACTTTCAGATCAACAACGACTCCACTACCTTAGCATAAATTGTGATGTGCTTTTGATAAAAATCCAGATTGAAGAGTCACTTGAAAACGGGGTAATGGTGGAAGTTGTGGATACTAATACCACACTACTTCCCTTGGTTGTAAAAGAATCAGAGATTGAATCCACCATGGCTGGGGAAACAGTGGAAGAACTAGTTACCAATCTTTTAGAGCAAGACATGAAAATTCTTAAAAAAACCAGAGACTGAGTTAATCAAAGTTTATCCCGACCCTTCTCCTGTACCTATTACTCCAACTTACAAAGTTAAGGAAAAGGATTTAAGGATGAAGAAAAGAAAGATGACATTGCATGGCATTAGACAAGCTATTATGAAGTGGCTTCCTAACAACTTCTCATTTTACATGCCAATCATTGGAAATCAATTATGGTACTGGTATGTTAATTATTGAGCGTTTGTTGGAAACTCGCTAGGAAAATGTGGGCTTCGACCATCTTAGAGGTGATAGGTACAGTCCGGTTGAAGACTTTAAACTTAGCGCTAACGGGAGGTAACCCGAGAACTTTGAGGGTGTGTTCACTAGAAACCCTCATGAGACTACAACTCGTCCACTCAGGTCTACCGAGAGGTTTAAAGGCTTGTTGCATACGCTAAATGCAAGCGCGATTCCTACGAAAGTGAGTTTTAATTCTTTTATTAGTTTTAGTTTTAGTTTTTTCTTTGGCTTGCTTTGTTTTATGTTGATAGTTCAATCACCACATGCAAATACTCAAGTGTGGGGAGGCGCAAGTCAATTAACGAGGGCTCTCACTAATGAACAGGTTCATGTACTCCTTCATTTTCTTGTTTGTCTTTTGTATGATTGTCTTTGGAATGTGAAATAAGTTGGGATTTTAATTGTTTTCTTTTGTGTCATAAGATAAACTATCATACATTGGGGACAATGTATCTCAAGTGTGGGGATAAGAGAAGAATTGAAAAAATTGAACATTTTTGAAAAATAAATCTTCTAATAAGCTTAATTGTGCATGAGACCTAAATTTTTTTCCATACATTGCTAATTATCACTGTTTGTGCATGTATAGATCTCTTGGCATGCTTGTTTTGAAATTATAGTAAAGCACTCTCATCATGAGCTTTTATAAAATTAGGTAGAATTCTTAGGAGGCATAATGAACCGGATGGTAGATGACATACGTGCTTCACATTTTAACCTTTTCCCACCGTTTTCATGAGAGTTTGAGCCTAATTGAGCAATTCATAGCATGTTTTGATTTGCTTTATATTTTTGCATAACGAGGGAGACCATAATGTGTATCTAAGTTAGAACTCGTGTAATTGATGCGTGTCAAGATCATAAACCAATATGTGCATTAATATGATAGAGGCATTAGGAATGAACCAGTTGTTTAAACTCTTTTCTTTTGAATCTCATACCTTAATGATCTTCCTTTAGACACCATATTGACCCCCACTTGTCATTTGAATAAGCTCGAAACGATAAGCCTACAAAGCCTTAGCCTTTTTATGAAATCTAGGGTGATGAAGTCCAATCCATGACTTGTCTAGAAGTGTTTTTTAAGTATTATTTTAATAATAGTATGATTGGTTAAGAACATGTGAAAAAAAAATAAAAGCTAAATATGATGTCAAAATGACCAAAATATGAAGCAACAAAAATAGTTGCGAATTCGGTGATATTATTGCAATCAAAAGATGAGATTGATAAATAAGACATCTAGCATGTTTAAATTGGATTTTATTCTCCGTTAGCCACTTTAAAATCCCTTTCTATCCCACCTTAAACCTTAGCCTAACATTACAACCCATAAAAGACCTCTTGATTTATGCAGTATATTGTGTTAATTGATGGCTATATGATTAATATACGAGCTTATGATTAAATGTACATTCTTGATTTGAGAGTTCTAGATATACTAGTATATAATCAGTAGTTCACAAAACAAACTGAGAGGAGTGTTCCTTGTGAGGAATGTGAATGTATGAATGTTTGAAGCAAAAGCTGAAGTTATGCCAACTAAGATAATTCTAAGTTTAAAACATGAATGATATTACATGTTGGGTTATGAATCTTACATGATGAAAGTTTAAAACTAAGTATGCCTTGTGAGCTTAATTTATACAAAGTTGTGATAATTTAGCATGTCTTTTTAAGTAAGGTGAATTGTGAAAATAAGTTTGTTTGAGGAAAAACAAAAGGTTAAGTGTGGGGATGTGATCACGAGTCAATATTTTAATGTTTAATTGATCTAAATGTTTGATTTTATATCATGATTATTGTGGAACAAGCTGACTTTGCTTATGTTTTGATTCATAGGTGTTTGGATCTTAAAGGAGCATAATTTGAGGCAAAAGTAGCAAAACATAAAAGTTGAAGGACTAAAGATGTAAATATCAAAAAATGGAATAAAAGATGTCAAGAACGAGACCCGGCGTATGATACTCTGGGTTTGGGCGTATCGTACGCCGAGCGGCGTATGAGGCGGCGTATTTGTGGGCATATTTGACAAAAGGAACATAAAGTTGGGCGTATGAACGGCGTATGAGGCGGCGTATCATATGCCGGTGGGCGTATGATACGCCGGTGGCCTAACAGCATCCGGTTTTTGTGGATTTTCAATTTTATTTAAACCAAATCAACCCCAATTCGATCTAGATCTTCTTGTAGATGAAAAGTGATGAACTTTAGGTGATTTTTGGTGTTCCAAGGCTCCCCAAATCATCCATAAACATTCTCCAATTCAAGATCGAAGGCATAATGAAGATGATGTGTGGCTAGGCTTTTCATGTTTACTTCCGGAAGTATGATTCTTGTCAAGTGAGATATTTGGTATGTTTTGATTAGGTTTTTGTAATGAACATTGAGTGATTGAATTAAGTTTTATGTTTTGATTAATTTAAAAGGTTTATTTATAAATAAAGTTGTTTGCTTGATTATCAGTTTTCGGTTTTCTTGCATCGTGACCTCATTAAGAAAAGTAGACAACGTGATATAGGTGAATTGGTAATCTTATGAACGAACAAGTCTTAAAATATTGTTCTTTGGTTATCACTTTAATCAAAAGTAAAATCTTGAAGTTAAGTCCTTACAAACCCTAATTTAAAAGTATCAATTGTTGACCTTGCAGAATTGGAAACCCGGAAGTAATTGTTTTTTATTATTTAAGTAAATTAGTTTCAAAGTTTGTTGCTTTTTCTAATTGTGTTCTTAATTTCATCCAAAAGTTCCAAATTTTAATATTAAAGTTCGTGTTTTTAAGTTAATTGAGTCATATTGTTAAACACTTTCCACATATTCCATATGGAAATGACCTTACTTACCTTTACACAATAAAGGTAGCTAAGACCGATATAATAACTTGTTTTTGATCGAGTCTCGACAACCAGATCAAAATGGCGTCGTTGCCGGGGAATTAGTGCACAAAGTGTTATTTTTTTAATTTTTTACTTTTATTTTCTTTCTTTTGTTTTGTTTTGTGCGGTGCTACACTAGGTGTTTTATGTCTTGCAGGTTACTCTCAAGTAGTTTAAACTAATCATGAATCAAGTTTATTATTCATGTACTGGTTGCGGGAGTCCAGCTCACACATAAGATGATTGTCTTAAGTACTTGCAAAAGTGTGAAGATGCGAGAAGAAAATTATATATGTTGGATGTTAATTATGATGATGTACCATCATCTTATCCGTACTATGAGGCATCTTCTCCATATTATGAAGGATATTATCAGTCAGAGGCAAACTACAACTTTGAGCAAGATTTTTATTGCAACAATATAAACCAGAGATGATATAAAGCTCAAGTTATAAGGAAGATCATAATGACTATCATCAAGAATACTCTCAGGCAACATACGTGGATGTTAGTAGGCATAATCAAGGAGATTCTGATGGATGCTCGAACCACTCAAATACTTCTCAATGTTATGATCAGAATCAATGTCAGTTTTCTTATCAAAGACAAGAAAATATTGATATCCAAAATCTTAAACAATTTCAACATACTTATCAATCTGAGGAGGAGGAAATGATTGCTCGATTTGAAGTGATGTTGTCCAGTATCAATGAAAGTTTATCACAACACCAACTTTCAGATCAACAACGACTCCACTACCTTAGCATAAATTGTGATGTGCTTTTGATAAAAATCCAGATTGAAGAGTCACTTGAAAACGGGGTAATGGTGGAAGTTGTGGATACTAATACCACACTACTTCCCTTGGTTGTAAAAGAATCAGAGATTGAATCCACCATGGCTGGGGAAACAGTGGAAGAACTAGTTACCAATCTTTTAGAGCAAGACATGAAAATTCTTAAAAAAACCAGAGACTGAGTTAATCAAAGTTTATCCCGACCCTTCTCCTGTACCTATTACTCCAACTTACAAAGTTAAGGAAAAGGATTTAAGGATGAAGAAAAGAAAGATGACATTGCATGGCATTAGACAAGCTATTATGAAGTGGCTTCCTAACAACTTCTCATTTTACATGCCAATCATTGGAAATCAATTATGGTACTGGTATGTTAATTATTGAGCGTTTGTTGGAAACTCGCTAGGAAAATGTGGGCTTCGACCATCTTAGAGGTGATAGGTACAGTCCGGTTGAAGACTTTAAACTTAGCGCTAACGGGAGGTAACCCGAGAACTTTGAGGGTGTGTTCACTAGAAACCCTCATGAGACTACAACTCGTCCACTCAGGTCTACCGAGAGGTTTAAAGGCTTGTTGCATACGCTAAATGCAAGCGCGATTCCTACGAAAGTGAGTTTTAATTCTTTTATTAGTTTTAGTTTTAGTTTTTTCTTTGGCTTGCTTTGTTTTATGTTGATAGTTCAATCACCACATGCAAATACTCAAGTGTGGGGAGGCGCAAGTCAATTAACGAGGGCTCTCACTAATGAACAGGTTCATGTACTCCTTCATTTTCTTGTTTGTCTTTTGTATGATTGTCTTTGGAATGTGAAATAAGTTGGGATTTTAATTGTTTTCTTTTGTGTCATAAGATAAACTATCATACATTGGGGACAATGTATCTCAAGTGTGGGGATAAGAGAAGAATTGAAAAAATTGAACATTTTTGAAAAATAAATCTTCTAATAAGCTTAATTGTGCATGAGACCTAAATTTTTTTCCATACATTGCTAATTATCACTGTTTGTGCATGTATAGATCTCTTGGCATGCTTGTTTTGAAATTATAGTAAAGCACTCTCATCATGAGCTTTTATAAAATTAGGTAGAATTCTTAGGAGGCATAATGAACCGGATGGTAGATGACATACGTGCTTCACATTTTAACCTTTTCCCACCGTTTTCATGAGAGTTTGAGCCTAATTGAGCAATTCATAGCATGTTTTGATTTGCTTTATATTTTTGCATAACGAGGGAGACCATAATGTGTATCTAAGTTAGAACTCGTGTAATTGATGCGTGTCAAGATCATAAACCAATATGTGCATTAATATGATAGAGGCATTAGGAATGAACCAGTTGTTTAAACTCTTTTCTTTTGAATCTCATACCTTAATGATCTTCCTTTAGACACCATATTGACCCCCACTTGTCATTTGAATAAGCTCGAAACGATAAGCCTACAAAGCCTTAGCCTTTTTATGAAATCTAGGGTGATGAAGTCCAATCCATGACTTGTCTAGAAGTGTTTTTTAAGTATTATTTTAATAATAGTATGATTGGTTAAGAACATGTGAAAAAAAAATAAAAGCTAAATATGATGTCAAAATGACCAAAATATGAAGCAACAAAAATAGTTGCGAATTCGGTGATATTATTGCAATCAAAAGATGAGATTGATAAATAAGACATCTAGCATGTTTAAATTGGATTTTATTCTCCGTTAGCCACTTTAAAATCCCTTTCTATCCCACCTTAAACCTTAGCCTAACATTACAACCCATAAAAGACCTCTTGATTTATGCAGTATATTGTGTTAATTGATGGCTATATGATTAATATACGAGCTTATGATTAAATGTACATTCTTGATTTGAGAGTTCTAGATATACTAGTATATAATCAGTAGTTCACAAAACAAACTGAGAGGAGTGTTCCTTGTGAGGAATGTGAATGTATGAATGTTTGAAGCAAAAGCTGAAGTTATGCCAACTAAGATAATTCTAAGTTTAAAACATGAATGATATTACATGTTGGGTTATGAATCTTACATGATGAAAGTTTAAAACTAAGTATGCCTTGTGAGCTTAATTTATACAAAGTTGTGATAATTTAGCATGTCTTTTTAAGTAAGGTGAATTGTGAAAATAAGTTTGTTTGAGGAAAAACAAAAGGTTAAGTGTGGGGATGTGATCACGAGTCAATATTTTAATGTTTAATTGATCTAAATGTTTGATTTTATATCATGATTATTGTGGAACAAGCTGACTTTGCTTATGTTTTGATTCATAGGTGTTTGGATCTTAAAGGAGCATAATTTGAGGCAAAAGTAGCAAAACATAAAAGTTGAAGGACTAAAGATGTAAATATCAAAAAATGGAATAAAAGATGTCAAGAACGAGACCCGGCGTATGATACTCTGGGTTTGGGCGTATCGTACGCCGAGCGGCGTATGAGGCGGCGTATTTGTGGGCATATTTGACAAAAGGAACATAAAGTTGGGCGTATGAACGGCGTATGAGGCGGCGTATCATATGCCGGTGGGCGTATGATACGCCGGTGGCCTAACAGCATCCGGTTTTTGTGGATTTTCAATTTTATTTAAACCAAATCAACCCCAATTCGATCTAGATCTTCTTGTAGATGAAAAGTGATGAACTTTAGGTGATTTTTGGTGTTCCAAGGCTCCCCAAATCATCCATAAACATTCTCCAATTCAAGATCGAAGGCATAATGAAGATGATGTGTGGCTAGGCTTTTCATGTTTACTTCCGGAAGTATGATTCTTGTCAAGTGAGATATTTGGTATGTTTTGATTAGGTTTTTGTAATGAACATTGAGTGATTGAATTAAGTTTTATGTTTTGATTAATTTAAAAGGTTTATTTATAAATAAAGTTGTTTGCTTGATTATCAGTTTTCGGTTTTCTTGCATCGTGACCTCATTAAGAAAAGTAGACAACGTGATATAGGTGAATTGGTAATCTTATGAACGAACAAGTCTTAAAATATTGTTCTTTGGTTATCACTTTAATCAAAAGTAAAATCTTGAAGTTAAGTCCTTACAAACCCTAATTTAAAAGTATCAATTGTTGACCTTGCAGAATTGGAAACCCGGAAGTAATTGTTTTTTATTATTTAAGTAAATTAGTTTCAAAGTTTGTTGCTTTTTCTAATTGTGTTCTTAATTTCATCCAAAAGTTCCAAATTTTAATATTAAAGTTCGTGTTTTTAAGTTAATTGAGTCATATTGTTAAACACTTTCCACATATTCCATATGGAAATGACCTTACTTACCTTTACACAATAAAGGTAGCTAAGACCGATATAATAACTTGTTTTTGATCGAGTCTCGACAACCAGATCAAAATGGCGTCGTTGCCGGGGAATTAGTGCACAAAGTGTTATTTTTTTAATTTTTTACTTTTATTTTCTTTCTTTTGTTTTGTTTTGTGCGGTGCTACACTAGGTGTTTTATGTCTTGCAGGTTACTCTCAAGTAGTTTAAACTAATCATGAATCAAGTTTATTATTCATGTACTGGTTGCGGGAGTCCAGCTCACACATAAGATGATTGTCTTAAGTACTTGCAAAAGTGTGAAGATGCGAGAAGAAAATTATATATGTTGGATGTTAATTATGATGATGTACCATCATCTTATCCGTACTATGAGGCATCTTCTCCATATTATGAAGGATATTATCAGTCAGAGGCAAACTACAACTTTGAGCAAGATTTTTATTGCAACAATATAAACCAGAGATGATATAAAGCTCAAGTTATAAGGAAGATCATAATGACTATCATCAAGAATACTCTCAGGCAACATACGTGGATGTTAGTAGGCATAATCAAGGAGATTCTGATGGATGCTCGAACCACTCAAATACTTCTCAATGTTATGATCAGAATCAATGTCAGTTTTCTTATCAAAGACAAGAAAATATTGATATCCAAAATCTTAAACAATTTCAACATACTTATCAATCTGAGGAGGAGGAAATGATTGCTCGATTTGAAGTGATGTTGTCCAGTATCAATGAAAGTTTATCACAACACCAACTTTCAGATCAACAACGACTCCACTACCCTAGCATAAATTGTGATGTGCTTTTGATAAAAATCCAGATTGAAGAGTCACTTGAAAACGGGGTAATGGTGGAAGTTGTGGATACTAATACCACACTACTTCCCTTGGTTGTAAAAGAATCAGAGATTGAATCCACCATGGCTGGGGAAACAGTGGAAGAACTAGTTACCAATCTTTTAGAGCAAGACATGAAAATTCTTAAAAAAACCAGAGACTGAGTTAATCAAAGTTTATCCCGACCCTTCTCCTGTACCTATTACTCCAACTTACAAAGTTAAGGAAAAGGATTTAAGGATGAAGAAAAGAAAGATGACATTGCATGGCATTAGACAAGCTATTATGAAGTGGCTTCCTAACAACTTCTCATTTTACATGCCAATCATTGGAAATCAATTATGGTACTGGTATGTTAATTATTGAGCGTTTGTTGGAAACTCGCTAGGAAAATGTGGGCTTCGACCATCTTAGAGGTGATAGGTACAGTCCGGTTGAAGACTTTAAACTTAGCGCTAACGGGAGGTAACCCGAGAACTTTGAGGGTGTGTTCACTAGAAACCCTCATGAGACTACAACTCGTCCACTCAGGTCTACCGAGAGGTTTAAAGGCTTGTTGCATACGCTAAATGCAAGCGCGATTCCTACGAAAGTGAGTTTTAATTCTTTTATTAGTTTTAGTTTTAGTTTTTTCTTTGGCTTGCTTTGTTTTATGTTGATAGTTCAATCACCACATGCAAATACTCAAGTGTGGGGAGGCGCAAGTCAATTAACGAGGGCTCTCACTAATGAACAGGTTCATGTACTCCTTCATTTTCTTGTTTGTCTTTTGTATGATTGTCTTTGGAATGTGAAATAAGTTGGGATTTTAATTGTTTTCTTTTGTGTCATAAGATAAACTATCATACATTGGGGACAATGTATCTCAAGTGTGGGGATAAGAGAAGAATTGAAAAAATTGAACATTTTTGAAAAATAAATCTTCTAATAAGCTTAATTGTGCATGAGACCTAAATTTTTTTCCATACATTGCTAATTATCACTGTTTGTGCATGTATAGATCTCTTGGCATGCTTGTTTTGAAATTATAGTAAAGCACTCTCATCATGAGCTTTTATAAAATTAGGTAGAATTCTTAGGAGGCATAATGAACCGGATGGTAGATGACATACGTGCTTCACATTTTAACCCTTTCCCACCGTTTTCATGAGAGTTTGAGCCTAATTGAGCAATTCATAGCATGTTTTGATTTGCTTTATATTTTTGCATAACGAGGGAGACCATAATGTGTATCTAAGTTAGAACTCGTGTAATTGATGCGTGTCAAGATCATAAACCAATATGTGCATTAATATGATAGAGGCATTAGGAATGAACCAGTTGTTTAAACTCTTTTCTTTTGAATCTCATACCTTAATGATCTTCCTTTAGACACCATATTGACCCCCACTTGTCATTTGAATAAGCTCGAAACGATAAGCCTACAAAGCCTTAGCCTTTTTATGAAATCTAGGGTGATGAAGTCCAATCCATGACTTGTCTAGAAGTGTTTTTTAAGTATTATTTTAATAATAGTATGATTGGTTAAGAACATGTGAAAAAAAAATAAAAGCTAAATATGATGTCAAAATGACCAAAATATGAAGCAACAAAAATAGTTGCGAATTCGGTGATATTATTGCAATCAAAAGATGAGATTGATAAATAAGACATCTAGCATGTTTAAATTGGATTTTATTCTCCGTTAGCCACTTTAAAATCCCTTTCTATCCCACCTTAAACCTTAGCCTAACATTACAACCCATAAAAGACCTCTTGATTTATGCAGTATATTGTGTTAATTGATGGCTATATGATTAATATACGAGCTTATGATTAAATGTACATTCTTGATTTGAGAGTTCTAGATATACTAGTATATAATCAGTAGTTCACAAAACAAACTGAGAGGAGTGTTCCTTGTGAGGAATGTGAATGTATGAATGTTTGAAGCAAAAGCTGAAGTTATGCCAACTAAGATAATTCTAAGTTTAAAACATGAATGATATTACATGTTGGGTTATGAATCTTACATGATGAAAGTTTAAAACTAAGTATGCCTTGTGAGCTTAATTTATACAAAGTTGTGATAATTTAGCATGTCTTTTTAAGTAAGGTGAATTGTGAAAATAAGTTTGTTTGAGGAAAAACAAAAGGTTAAGTGTGGGGATGTGATCACGAGTCAATATTTTAATGTTTAATTGATCTAAATGTTTGATTTTATATCATGATTATTGTGGAACAAGCTGACTTTGCTTATGTTTTGATTCATAGGTGTTTGGATCTTAAAGGAGCATAATTTGAGGCAAAAGTAGCAAAACATAAAAGTTGAAGGACTAAAGATGTAAATATCAAAAAATGGAATAAAAGATGTCAAGAACGAGACCCGGCGTATGATACTCTGGGTTTGGGCGTATCGTACGCCGAGCGGCGTATCGTACGCCGAGCGGCGTATGAGGCGGCGTATTTGTGGGCATATTTGACAAAAGGAACATAAAGTTGGGCGTATGAACGGCGTATGAGGCGGCGTATCATATGCCGGTGGGCATATGATACGCCGGTGGCCTAACAGCATCCGGTTTTTGTGGATTTTCAATTTTATTTAAACCAAATCAACCCCAATTCGATCTAGATCTTCTTGTAGATGAAAAGTGATGAACTTTAGGTGATTTTTGGTGTTCCAAGGCTCCCCAAATCATCCATAAACATTCTCCAATTCAAGATCGAAGGCATAATGAAGATGATGTGTGGCTAGGCTTTTCATGTTTACTTCCGGAAGTATGATTCTTGTCAAGTGAGATATTTGGTATGTTTTGATTAGGTTTTTGTAATGAACATTGAGTGATTGAATTAAGTTTTATGTTTTGATTAATTTAAAAGGTTTATTTATAAATAAAGTTGTTTGCTTGATTATCAGTTTTCGGTTTTCTTGCATCGTGACCTCATTAAGAAAAATAGACAACGTGATATAGGTGAATTGGTAATCTTATGAACGAACAAGTCTTAAAATATTGTTCTTTGGTTATCACTTTAATCAAAAGTAAAATCTTGAAGTTAAGTCCTTACAAACCCTAATTTAAAAGTATCAATTGTTGACCTTGCAGAATTGAAAACCCAGAAGTAATTATTTTTCATTATTTAAGTAAATTAGTTTCAAAGTTTGTTGCCTTTTACAATTGTGTTCTTAATTTCATCCAAAAGTTCCAATTTTTAATATTAAAGTTCGTGTGTTTAAGTTAATTAAGTCATATTGTTAAACACTTTTCACATATTCCCTATGGAGACGACCTTACTTACCCTTACACAATAATGGTAGTTAAGACCGATATAATAACTTCTTTTTGATCGAGTCTCGACAAACAGATCAAAAACTTACTACTAAAGTAGTTACTATTGACCGGGATACTATACACAGAGTTGATACTAACTAAGCTTAAAAGACCAAGATCAAGTTATCGTTGAAGAGGAAGTAATAGAGAGAAAGCAATATAACTGCGCAACCTCGTAAAAGAAATCAAACATTGTTGAGGAGGGAGCAAGTGATATGTGTGAAAGCTATATAATTCTAATGAAAGCCACTAACACAACTAAATCTTTAAAAGACGGTAAATAACTAAATACCAAAGCTAAACTGCATACAACGGGGAGCAAACCTATCAGAATATAGTATAACATAAAACAAAACCAAACTAAACAATAACTCAGGACACAATATGCGTGATTATCTAATATGATTCCAATGATTTTGTCCATAATCTCATAACCATGAAACACCACTGCACGGTTCTTTAGGGTGTTCAAAACCAAATTTCAAAATTTTTAGATAATTTAATAAATTTGGGATAAAGATTGATTGGACGGTAAATATTCAATGTTTGAATGCTTTATTTTTGTGTTTTATGCATTAATTCATAAGAAACAGAGTTACTTTTGAAATGTTTTTATGTTTGTAGGTGAAACAAAAAGAATATAAAGATTATGAAAGAATTGGGATGCAAATAAAAAGCTGAGAGATGAAAAAACGCAAAAAAGATATTACAGGATCGTGGTAACTTAAAATGATCATGGATTAAGATTTTGAAATAACTATACAAAATTCTATTAAGTTATAATAAATATTATATTTTGCTTATTCAAGTCATATTTGTCTTTTTAATATAAAAATATTGGAACAAATATTATATTTCGAATATTCAAGTCATACTTGTCCTTTTAGTATAAATAATTATAATAAATATTATATTTCGGATATTCGGATATTCGAACTATTCAAGTTTATATGTAGATTTTTTGATAATTCCAACTTTCACTCAAATTCAAATTTTGTTCTCTTTGCAAACCCTAGTTGTTTGAAGGGGTGGGGATATGTATTCAATAGTAAAACTATTTGGATATAGAATGACAAAGCACCTATTATTATCAAGGGTTCGGACCTGCCTATAACAAGTTGACAGAAATTAGTTATGATGTAGATTTAGTGGAGTAAGATGATAACATAACATCTAGACGTTTTAAACGAAGTTGTTTGAGGGTATATGTCAACGTTGGTTGCCTGTATATAATAAAAACTATGAAAATGCAATGAAATGAATTAACTATATAAAAAGCTTAACTATAATACTTTTCACCTTCAATTTTGGTCCCTTATACTTTTCATCTTTTACAAATTTTCCATTTAGTTACGGTCTAAATTTAGCGAGTTACACGCCACAACGTACATGCATGGTTCCACTTTTTCACACTTATTTTTTACCGTATAACTGCCCCAACACAACATGCGGATCCTAGATCAATTTAGTTATTGTTTTCTATGTTTTACATTTCGTGTGCATGGTTTAACGTTTTTATGTATACTTTCCGTTCAGTTTTTGTAATGTTATCTTTTTTCAATGCAAGCTTTTTCGATGTTCGTGGTCATTGACGATGTTGTAACATTGGTGATACTTGGCACGATTTTATGCCCCCACCCAATGTGGGGGCTTGATACTAGTTTAGAAACAATTATTACAAAATTAAAATAAATAAAAAAATAGTTTGGATAATAAGTAGGACCACAACTAAAGATAAACTCCTAATCCTGTTGACCTTACCTAAGCTAACCTCACCTCCCCTTACCTCAAGTAACCTTGCCTTGCCATATGAAATTTTTGTCTAGCCTCACATGAGGCAAGCCTCAACTATTGAGATTTTACTTGATGTCATGACAAGAATCTTAAATAAGATGACTTGCCTGTTCTCACCTGACCACATGTAAAGAAAACCCTACCCATCGCACTTGATCATATAGTAGGAAAACCTTGTTTGGTCATATGGTAGAAAATCTTTGCCTGGCCACATATTAAGGAAACCCTACTTGGCCATATGATAGAAAAACTTTACTAACCTTGCCGAGCTATATGTAAGGATGCTTTACCTGACCACATAGTAAAAAAACCTTATCTTTCATTGTTTAGTCATATGGTAAGAAAACTTTACCTAATGTATGGTAGGAAAAGTTACATGCCTTATGTGACTATATGGTAGGAAAAATGTATTTATATATCTTGTCGGCCATATGATAGGAAAACCATACCTTTCTTTGATGGCCATTTAAAAGAAAAAACTTACCTAACCATTTGTTATGGAATTCTTACCCGACTAACTTTTCTTATCATAAGTGGAGTTAGCTAGGCTATTTTTTCCTTTGTTATATTAAGGTGTTTTCAAGGAATGGCATGCCATCTTCTACTTATAAAAATGGATCATGTTATCCTCTCCCATAATCTTTGCCAAACACATCTCCTTAGCAAATAAGAAGTCATACTTATTATCACCACCATTAAGAGAATCTCCTTAGCAAGCAACTTCCTTGCCAGATTCCAAGTCACCTATATGTCGAGAAGATCCCTTCAATGACTAGCTTCCTAGCAAGACCCCTTCCATCCATACCAAAAAATCTCGTTAGCGAGTAACCTCCTGGCCAAACCTCTAGTTATGTTTGCTAAAGACATCTTCTAGAGAAGCAACTTCCTGGCCACATGACAAAAGTCAAGGATCCATGTACAAACCATATTCCAAAAGGTCATAATCTTACCATATGATACCATATCTGGATCTCAAGTACATAAATACCACTTAACATTAATCTCATTTAACCTCATAAAGGGTAACTTCACTACAGCGCGATGGGTAATGAGAATGTTACTGTGAAGTTAATGCCTAAAGATACTTCACTTGAATGTGTTAAGAAAACTTTACACTATGGTAGGATAACCATATTTACTATCTCCCTATTACTTGACTTATTTTGGAGAACCAAATGGCGTGAGGGTCGCTACCTCAATGGCCTTTTGTAATTAACTTCCACCAAATGAATCATGAATAAGTTAGAAAAGAAAGTGTGAAAACTACAGAAAAGTATAGATCAAGTCAGGCATAACCATGATCGAAATCATGTGTGCACCTGACTAGGGGTTGATGACGTAAGTAGGCTCTAGACTGAAAAAAGTAACCACCCTTATTGGAATTTATTATATCCTTACGTCAAGAAGCTAAGTATAGACACTTGGCAAGATAATGGTTATGTCAGAAAGCCATATCATGATTAGAAATGTCAGTCTCATTACAAGGTTCACCCAAATTCTTGGTAAGGCTAACCACATAGGCCTAGTCAAATATAATGGTGGGCTTACTAGACCAGGCCCACCCACATAAGCTAAACCTATTAGGGTTAGATGATCCCTCGTCTATGGATAAGAGGGTTACCCATCCACTTCAAGGCACCCGATTTGTAGTGAATAATACCGCCACTACCATCTTATCTCTTTCTCTCTCTAGATGAAGAACTAACTTATCTTTTCTCACAATTATCCTTATATTAAGAATCATCGTCTAAATTAGATTGGATCCTAGTAACTTATATATGGATATCACCATTCTTATGTGACAAAGATAAACTTCTATGGCATCAAACTCCTACACCCTGTATATCTCTTATTTCTTATACTTGCTCATGTGTTTACTTATATACTTTTACCTTTAGTTATCCTGTATGGATTACTAACTTGAGCGTTAGAGTGTCTAAAGGAATATAGAGGGAATGTGGATCTTTTTTGTTGTTGCAATATAGATTTAAGCTCGGGTTAGCTAAATACAATTCAATCAAAATCAAACCCGACCTAGATTTATTTGTAACGACATAGCCATATAAGTAATCGTGTGGCAAAATAGTAACAAGCCCTAATTTAATATAAAAAAATACCGTAAAAATAAAAAAACAAGTACTATACCATAGTGATATAGTAGTGAAATTGTAACACCTGGAAAATTTCAGTAAAAGAAAAGAAAAAGAAAAGAAAAGATAAGGGAGAAAAGGGAATTATTTCAAAGCAAGGGGTTAAAGGTGTGCAAAGGTCACACATGCCTATAATGGGTTCAAAAAGGTGGTATGGCCGCCCATACCCCTTCTCTCGTGCATAACTTTCGGCTAGAGTGAGGAAAAAGAAGCTCTCATCCAATTTTAGCGAGAGAAAGTGGAAGAAATCTTCAGAAAGATAAGATTTTAAGGTGTTTCTTCTTGGTTTTAGTTGGGTTTAAGCTTCTGGACCGATCTTTATGTGTTTCTGTGTGTTTGGTTGCCTATTTTCGTGTGTTTAGGTGCTAGAACTCCAGGTTGCTCTAGGGTTGGTGGTGTTTTACTCGAAAGCTGTTAGAGGTGAGTTCTAGCTCCCCTCTTTTACATGTTTTCTACTTGTTTGGGGCTGATATGTATATCAGACTGTTGTTTTATAAAACATACTATGGTTTTCCATGAAAGTACAACTGTTTATGAAAGATGTATGTTTTAAATGATTTCTGTGATGTTGTGTGTGGTTGTTTATGATGTTAAGCGTGTGGCTGGTAGATCTATGCTAAGTATATGTTTAGAAGCGAGGTTTGGGACTAGAAACTGCATAAGTTGAATCACAGGTGTTGGACTTGGTGTTCGATGTGGACACTAGCTGTCCGCTGTGGACACTTGAGCATGGATAAGGTGTCCGCTGTAGACACTTAGGCAGTTGGACTATCCGCTGTGGACTTTTCATGTCCACTGTGGACACTTAGAGGTTATATGTTGTCCGATATGGACTTGGCTGTCCGCTGTGGACACTTAAGAATGTTTTAGTCATCCGCCGTGGGCACACTTAGTATTTCATTCATGCGCTGTGGACTTTGGCCAAGTGTGGGAATTCTTCCGAAGCTTAGGAAGAAATCTGCCGAAGCCAAGAAGAATTCTTCTGAAGCCAAGGTGAAATTTTTCGAAGGTATAGTGAAGTCTTTTGAAGCTTCATGGTTGTATCTAGTGACGTGTTTAGGCGCTGTGAACTCTTAGGCTTATTCTGAATTTTAGGAAATAGAATTAAGTGCTAAGTATTGATGTTTTATGGAGGTCTATGCTTGTTGATGTTGTATGCTTGTGGGCTGCTGGTATGTTGATTATGTTCCATATTATGTATTATGATGTGACTTTACGTGGTTTGATATGTGCTTATGTACGTAAAGTATTATTGTAATGAAAGTGAAAGATAAAGATAATGAGAAGTGGAACATAATGAATGAATGAAAGTCTTGTAAGCAAATTAAATGGAGGTTCACAACCCATGAGGGGTTGTTAGCTCAACTATGTGCCGAATGCAAACAGGGGGGTCAATCTTTGTGATTGATCAAGACATGCGAAAACGGGATCCTTGCCGCTTGACCCCAAGACTATAGTTGCTTCCTTCACAAAAGATGGAGCATAGCCTATCACAGGATCTAGATAAATGTGAAAGATAATAATGAAAGAAAGTATAAAAACAAACGATTATGAACGATGATGAAAGATAATAATGATATTATCTAGATGTATGTAAGATGTATGATCATGTACGAAAGTAAAGAAAATGTTTTATCAAAAGTAAAGTATTTTATTATATAAACTAGAACTCACTAAGTAACGCTGACTTTTTATATGCTTATCAGTTAGTAGGTAATTGTTGATGCTGAGGAAGTGCGGGCATGGATGTATAAGAAAAGTAGATAATTTGATATAGGTAAATTGGTAACATTGTGAACGAACGAATCTTAAAAGCTTGTTCCTTTGTTGTCACTTTAATCAAAAGCTAAGATCTTGAAGTATTGTTCATACAAACCCTAGGTTAAACACACCAATTGTTGATCTTGCAGAATTAGAAACCCAGAAGTGATTGTTTTTCATTATTTAAGTAAATTCGTTTTAAAGTTCATTGTTTTTTGCATTAATATTTTATAGATTGTTCAAAGTTTCAATTTTTAATATTAAAATTTGTGTCTTTAAGTAAATCAAGTCATATTGATTAAACACTTTCCACATATTCCCTGTGGAGACGACTTTACTTACACTTATACAATAAAGGTAGCTAAGACCGATTTGTTCACTTATTTTTTATCGAGTCTCGACAACCAGATCAACAGCCTAGGGTTGCTCACTCTAAAAAAAACCGACTCTCAAACCGGCATTCGTTTCATACCTTGCACTCTGATACCAAATGTTGGTTTCAGGACCAAAATCACACACAATAACAAAATAAAGTTTACTGTTTTAACTTGCTCACTTACAAATTACATACTCTTAAATAGGATAAAAACCCAACTAAGACCACTACTCAGCTAAACCTAAGACATGGCCATTACATACTTAACATCCTAAAAACTTGCATCATATACTTCACTACTTAGACTCATTCAAAATAAAAACTTACCACATAATTTAAATAACACATGACTTAAATATTAGACCCCTGACTCGACTTGAACTGATCAAGATTAACCCAATAGTACATAGATAAAGATCGGTTAATCAGACGACAATAAAAAGTAGTTACTAATGATAAAAGTTAAGTTGATGTTACCTAAAAGTTTCTACTACTATAAGGTGGAATCAATGCTTCAATATCTTCTATAGGTCCTTAGTCCATCTCGTTTCGTTCTTCTTTGGATATATAAAGAGTAAAATATATATTATTAACATTATATATAAGCATTAAGAGATATGAAAATTAAGGTTAAAAATATATTTCAGTTCAATGTCTTGTAAATCGAACAACCAATCTCCAGTGCATAGCAAAGCCTCAATATTTGAAAATACTAAAGACATTTGATATTTGCTTATAACTCAGCCTCTAACACTAAAAGATAGAAGCAACAATGGTGATTGAGATGCTTAATATATAGTGAACATTAGAGACCACCGTGGATATCTTTCTTGATTATTCTTCTAATATCATAAAACATCAAATTCTTGTTTTCTATTAAGTGCAAGTTCCTCCAAGTACGTCATTTCTCTCTAATACTTTTAAAGTGGCTTTCATATGACTTCAATCTATCAAACTCTTCCAATATATCAACACCAACGTTTTAACACCCAACTATTTGCAATGTATCGTCTCTAAATGAATATCGTACTCTTTAATATATAACTTATACATATCATCACAAATAGTTTTCAACTTCCTTCTGCATACTTTCTTTGTCATGTTAAGTTTTGAAAAACAAAAGTCAACAAGCTTTAGTTTATATCTCGGATCTAGAATAACCGCAAAAGACAAGACCATATTATAATTTCTTGGTATATATCAAACTTTTTTTTCATATCTCTTGCCATGTCACTTATAACACGATTTGCATTATGATTCTCCTGCTCAATATAAAATTGAATTGTCCACAGTTCATGAAAATATAAGTTAGAAGTAGGATAAGAGCTTTTAGAAAACAAAGTTGTGGTATAAAAAAAGGTTTATGAAATTATGTGATTATTTCCACCATTGTCTATACATGGGTTCCAAGATATCGTAACAAGATAGAATAAAAGAGGAATGAACAAGAGTGAAAAGAATCACATGATTTTTGAAACATTTTTATGACATCACGCTTTTATTTTCTAAAAGCTCCTATCTTACTCCGAACTTGTATTTTCATGAAGTGTGTAGATTTCAATTGTATATTAAAGAGGATATTTATAATGTAGTCTTGTTATAAGTGACATGACAATATATATGAAAAAAAAGTTTGATAAATACCGAGAAAGTTATTGTGTGGTCTTGTCTTTTGCGATTATTCTAGATTCGCCGGTATATCTTTTGAGTATTGTTTTCGGAAACTTAATATGACAAATGAAGTACGTGAAAAGAAGTTGAAATCACTTTTGATAGTAGCATAAGCCACATATAATAAGGAGTGAGTTCATTTAGAGAGATTACATGATTCTTCAATAGCCCGGAGTTTAAATGTTAGTGTTGATGTATTGGATGAGTTGGATGATTTCGAGTCATTTGAATGCTAATTTAGAGGTGTTGAGAGTGAAAAGTCACAACTAGCAATGTACTTGGAGGAAGTAACACTTAATAGAAAACAAGAACTTGAAGTTTTAAAATATTAGAATGAATGATAATGAAGAAATATATCGATAGTTGACTCTTTTAGCTAGTGATATATTGAGCATCAAAATCACCATTGTCGCTTTTGAATCATCTTTTAGTATTAATAGCCAAGTTATAAGCAAATATCAAAGTTTACTAATATCTTCAAATGTTAAGGCATTTTTATGTGCTCTTGATTGGTTAATCGATTTAGAACATATTAAAGTTTATTATTTTCTAACTTTAATTTTAATGTGCTTTCATATTTATATATATTGCTAATAAACATCTTTTACTTTTTTTTATATTAAGATGAAAACGAGATGTGAGAAGGAATATTTGAAGATACTTAAGCATTAATTTTATTATAGTAGCAACTTTAGGTAATATTAACTTTAATTATCGGTAACTTGTTATTGTCAACAGATTTACAAATCTTTCTCTTTGTACATTTATCCAAGGCAATCAAGGAATTTGTGAGTTCTATTGGAAAGAGGTGATGTAAATTGTGTTTTTGCCAATTTTAATAAGCAATCAAGGAATCTAAATTTACACATGTTCGTCTTTTTAGGTTCATTTGGGATTTTATTGTTAGATTGAAGCTTGTAATTTTAGAAGATACATGGACAAAAAAACATATTATGAGTTGCAAATGAATAACTGCTCTCTTTCATTGAACAACTTGTAGACGCTAAACAAAGTAAACTAACCACGCATGCTACATGAAAAATTCAAAGGAAAAATCTAACTCATATGTATTTGTTGTCACCCCACTATTGACTTAACAAACAAAGTTACAAATGTATGACCCGACAAAAGACGTAAACCATGAGAGTAAATTAACAAAAGAAATGCGTAACGACCTGAATATTATTTAACCCGTCAAGATCAACTATACATCGTCTCTCGAATCTTGATCTTGACCTGTTTCTTCATCAAAGTAGTGTTGACTCATCTTCTAAACTAAATTTGCTTTTTTCCATTTTGTTTCCACTTGGTACACTCATATGCAAAATGTCCAGGTGTTCCACACTCGTAGCATCTAAAATGACTTTAGTCTTTAGTGAAGTTTCCTCGATTTCTACCTCGTCCACGGTTATCAAAACCTCATCCACGGTTATCAAAACCTCGTCCTCACCCATGTTTTTCAAGATCATATTCATCAAACTTTGATTTTTTTGCCCAACATCTTTAGAAAGCAATAATTTTCCTTGATCTTCACTCAATTGAATTCATCCTATACTCAAATCTCATCCGCATATGCTTTCAATCGGCCCATGGCTTCCTCAAACGACATTGATATCACATCCGAGTACCATTCTATTGAAGCTACAATTTGTACGTTCTTTACTTGGAATTGAGCAACTTTCTCACCATCAATCGTCATATATGCTTGACCCGAGACTCGTGAATTTAGTAACGCTACTAAGCTTGCCTGAAAATTCATCGTTTATTTCACTCTCTTTTATCTTCAAAATCTCTACTTCAGTTTTAGGAGCTTGTAGTCTTGGCTTTTGAAATCTCTTAGCTCCCAAATATCATACACAAAACACTTCTCACACATCCTTTGCATCCTTGTATTTTGCCATTTGTATAGGGTGTTTTCAGGTAAAGTTTAAAAGGCAAAGCTCTAGCCATCAAGTTGTTAAAATTGTTATTGTTTTATTCAATTCAATTCTAATTATGTTTGTGTATTTTGTATGTTGAGGGGCTGCTGATGTATTCTTGAAAGACTGAGGGGCTGTAGCGGCTATGCATAGATTCTCAAGGGTGCTGTGCTATTCAGTTGGATTCTAAAGGCCTATATATTCATTGCTTCACTTATCGTTTAGGATTAACATAAATTTTAGGGTTTTTCATCTTGAACAATCGAGATCATTCGATCATCGTTCTTGTTGATCTTTGGAGTAATCAGTGATGAAAATCAACACATTATTGCTTGTCTTATAAGTTCTGATGATCAGTTTTCATTCAGTCAATGTTCTTTTCTTATTCGTTTGTGTTCATAGTTAGTACTCGCAACAATCAGTGAGTATTGATTCTTTTGTAATCTGCTTGAGATTTGTTCTTATTTTAATCCAGAAAACTTTACATGGTATCAGAGCCATGTGCTCTTGATCTCTGAGTGTTTTCTGGTTATTCTCATCAACGCTTGGTTATCCTAGGGTTTTGTGTGTTCGTTTGTTCAAATCTGGCCTGGTTCTTATCATATCAAAGTTAGTCTTTCACTGATTTCGCTCTAGAATCTCCATCTGGGTTCTTGTCGCTCTTTGTGTATTGGTGTTTCATCTTCCCCTAAATATTAAGGTTGTTTGGGAATCATCGCTGATATGGTGTTCTTAAAGGCTGTACAACCCTAGGTTGTTCATGTATTGCTGAATAAGGGTCAAAAGAAACCCTTAAGATTCGGCTCGCTATCATCCACTGCTGTGATTGGGTTATCCTTGATCTACTAGTATTTTCTTCTTCATCTTGCTTCTCTAAGTCCCGTGATAGGGCACCCCGCTGTAGGGTGTTTCTTTTCTTCTTCAATTGCTCCTTGAATTTTAGGCACTCTTGGACTAGGCTAGATGGACCAGCATTGATTAATTGGTTGTGTGCATCTTTGTGCTTGCATTCGTTTGTTTACATTGTCTCTCTTGTGGATCTCTGCTCCTCCTTTAACACCTGGCCAGTCATCTTATTGACCGGGTATCTGGTCCCTGAAGGAGTTTTGCAGAGTTCTTACTTGTGTGTGATCTGTTGTGTTTCTTTGTGTTTGTTATCATGGCTGTTGCTAATCCTGCTCCCACTCTGATTAGTTTCTTGGATTTTGGTGATCCCCTTTATCTGCATGCTAGTGATACTGGTACTCTTACCCTTATGTCTGTTAAACTTAAAGGAACAAAGAACTATAATGTTTGGGCTAATGCTATAGACTTGCTCTTCATGTTAAAAACAAGTTTGGTTTTGTTGATGGTACTTGTGTTAAGTCTACCACTGATAATGTTCTAGCTAGACAGTGGGATAGGTGCAATTCTGTAGTGTAGTCTTGGATACTCAATTCTATTTTTAAAGAACTGTTTGTGGGTCAAATATTTTCTAAAGTTGCATCTAAATTTTGGCTAGAGTTAAAAGAAACTTATTCAAAGGTTGACGGGTCTGTGATTTTCAAACTGCATCAACAGATTAACAATCTAAAACAGAACAGTAATCCTATTTCTGAATACTATCACAAATTGTCTTCCATGTGGAGACAGTTAAATGTTTTAACTGATTTACCTACATGCACATGTGCTGCATCTTAGGGGTGTTGATTGGGTTAGTTAATCGGGTTTCGGGTTGATCGGTTTGGGTTATTCAGGTTATTTAACTTTGAAAGTCTACCCGAAACCCAACCCAAATAACAATCGGTTTAATCGGTTTCGGGTTGTTCGGGTAACGGGTTGTTCAGGTCGGGTTTTGGGTATCAAAACAATAGACTTAATTTAGTAGATTTTAGTGAGTTTTCATTTGAAATCTTATAAAACTAGTGTACTTAAATTAGTTTACTTCTATAATTTATAAAATATGCTTAAATATATATTTATATACAAACAATTTGATCAATTTGGACAATCTATATAAGTGTATACATATAATTTACTTAATTATAATATGGGTTGATCGGGTTAATCGAATCGGTTCGGGTTATTCGGGTTTTTGAGGTTTGAAAGTTTATCCGAAACACCCGAATAAGAGTCGGTTTAATTGGTTTTCGGGTTGTTCGGGTAACGGGTCGTTCGGGTCTGGTTTCTTTGGGTACGGGTGAGATCAGGTCGGGCGGGTTAATCGGGTACGGATAAAATCGACGGGCCTATTGCATCTGATAAGGTTTCAAAATATAATCAAAATCTAAGGTTGATGTAGTTTCTAATGGGTCTTGATGATAAATATTTACCTCTGAGATCATATATTCTTTCAAAAGAACCTTTACCTTCAGTAAAGGCTATATTTTCTCTAATATCTGGTGAGGAATCTTATAGAGAAATAACATCATCAAACTTATCTCAGCCCGCTTGTGACATCTGTCACCAAAATAGGTGTGTTGACTTTGGCTTTTGACTTTGATTTATCATATTTGGGCTTGGTCTTAATTGATTGTTCATTACAATGTTGATCCAAATTTTAGCTTATTGGGCCTATGTCATAGTGTTGGGCCTAGGGTTATTGCCAATAAGATGACCATTGGGCTTGCCATCGTACAATGTCCTGTGCATTGAGCCTAATCAAGGACTTTGCCGAAAGGTGAAACACAAAAATTTACGTTAAAACCCAACTAATTAGACATTCATGGACTTTGCCGAAAGGTGAAACACAAAAATTTACGTTAAAACCCAACTAATGAGACATTCATGGACTTTGCTAAAGTCTATTAAATAAACTTGAATTAGTTCAAAAATATACATTAATAGTTTTTTGGGATCGGTTTAGCGCGTGAAATTTAAAAACGTAAAAATTGGTCGACACGCGATTCGAGACGAGACGGGCGAATGGCTTGAAGGCCCTTGCCCCTCCCCTTGTTGCGGCCGAGTTCTAGACAAGGGGGAATTCCCCCTTGTTTCCTCACTTTTGCAAAACCTCTTTTCCAAGTTTCCTCAAAATTGCAAACCCTAGCCACCACAACCCAAATCCTTCTTGTTCTTGTAAGACTCGGAAATTTAAAAGAAAAGAAGAATAAAAAGAAGAAAGGGTGATATGTCCCAAGTCAAGGGGTTAAAGCTGTGCAAGTGGCAAACTTGCCCCTTTATGAGATTTAAAGGAAGCATGACAGCCCACACTTCTCCCTTTACAGACATTTCTCGACTGCTAGAGAGAGATAGGAGCTGCAAATCGATTTCTAGAGACGGAAGGAGGAAGATCTACTTGTAGGTAAGGTTTTCTTGCATTTCCTGTTCGGTTTTAGCTGTGTTCGAGCTGCTGGACTGATTCTTGTGTGTTTCTGTGTGTTCGGTTGTGTGTTTTTGCGTGTTTAGGTGTTTGAACTCGAGGTTGCTCTCGGGTTTGGAGGAGCTTTACTCGAAAGCTATTAGAGGTGAGTTCTAGATCCTTGGTTTTGCTTCTTTTAACCTTGTTTGGGGCTGAAATGCATATTACCTACTGCTTTACAACCAAAAATATGACCTGGTCTGTGTTTTGCACCTGTTTTGCGTGTGGGTGTGTGTTTTTGAATGCTTGAATGATTTGTGTGGTTGTATGCTTGTTCCAAGTGTTTTGCATGCTAGATCTGAGCTAAGAATGCATAAGAATGAGAATTTGGAACTGAATATATAGCATAAGTTGCAACTGCAGGTTGGCTTAGTTTATCCGCATTTAGATTTGAATATTTAAAGTGTTTTGTTCAGGCGCATTTGCTACAGTGATCATGCACATTTCTTTTGTTCATGCGCATTTGCTACAGTGTTCAGGCGCATTGCATTTGGTTCATGCGCTCTTCCTTGGACACTTGGAATATTTTCTGAAAACTTTCTTATGCTTTGTGCATGCGTATTTGCTACAGTATTCATGCGCATTTCTTTGGGACACTTAGAATATTTTCTGAGGTGTTCATTCGTATTTGTCTGTTCATCCGTATTTGGTTGCTCATCCGCATTTGTTTGCTCATCTGCATTTGTTTGCTCATCCGCATTTGTCAAGATGTACGTATGTTGTGTACGTATGAATGATGATAAAAGATAATAATGATATTATCAAGATGTACGTATGTTGTGTGATCACGAACGAAAGTAAAGGAAAGGTTTTCATTCAAAGTAAAGTAGTTTACTTATAAAACTAGAACTCACTTAGCAACGCTAACCTTTTATATGCATTATCAGTTGGCAGGTAATGTTGTTGCTGAGGATGGCACGGGGGTGAAGCTACTTTGCGGGCAAGGACTAGCATCCATCTCATGCAATAATAATGATGTTGTTTTGTAATACAACTAATTGATCTACTGTAATCTTTTAAACAACAATGTATTACTTGGAAAATGTATTTATTAAAGCATGAAATGGTTTTTGATGAATTATTCCGCTGCAATGTTTTTATTACTTAATAAATCTTAATGTGTTTTGATATAAATGATGCTGTGAATGACCAACTACGGGGTTTCCGGGAACAGAGCCTTACAAGTTGGTATCAGAGCCAAAGTTTAAGAGAAATGGGTAAATATTTTCAAAACCTAAACTTAAACTGCGAATGGGGCTAAATAGAAGGATGCCAACCCAAGTAGCTACGTGCCATCAGGTAATTTATTTTCTTAAAGTTAACCGGTATTATATGCGCATGCTATCTTATTTATGTGCTCTTAGTAGATTTGGATACTAATGTAGTCAGGATAGGAAATGCTTGGGCAATGAAGAGTAAAGTATGTGGCTAATCACAACTGGCCACTGTAATTAAGGACTTACTATACTTGACATAATCTGAGCTATTACCTTGAATGACAGTGTTGGTGTTTGAATCTTATAGTGTTTAGAGGATGGCGGCTGGTAGATCTTCGAAGGCTTCTCAAGGAGATGTACGGGGTGGTCGTGGTGCTAGACCACGTGTCATAAGAAACAAAGGCTAAGACTACTGAGATGACTCCTGCAGAGCCCGAGCTTCATCACCATGAAGGCAGTGATGAGAGTGCTAATCTAAGAGCCTTTATGAAGGAGGTAGTAGTGGAGGAAGTTCATCAGGTTATGCATACGATCCTACTTTCAGTGGTGACCGAGGTTATTCGTGCTGCGAGGGAGGATGAAAAGAAGGAGAAAGAGGAGAGGAAGAAAACCGTTGGGAGAGGGGGCGGAGAGAGAGGTTCAGGTGAAGAGGAGCAACCAAAAACTGAGATGGTTGTCTCTAGTGATGAAGAGGAAGAGGAAGCGGTGCAGGAAACTGCCAAGGGTTGTAGTTATGGGGCATTTAAAAGATGTAAGCCCCCGACTTTTGATGGTAACGGGAATGCTGTTGCTGCTCACCGATGGGTGAGAGAAATAGAGGCTGTGTTGGATGTCAGCGAATATAGGGAGGATCAAAAGGTGAAGTTCACTATCCACTCATTAGTGGACTCGACCTTGTGCTGGTGGGACAATATTGTCCAGGCCGAGGGTAGCAGGGCGATTGGGAGAATGAGGTGGAGTGAGTTAAAGAAGATGGATATCGAGGAGTTTTGTCCTCACAGGGAGCTTGACAAGATTGAGAGAGAGTTCCTACAGCTGGAGGTGGGAACTATGACACACCAGCAGTACACGACTAAGTTCAACGAGATAGCAAGGCTGGTGCCAGACCAGGTGACGCCGGTGTTGAGAAAGATCAAGAGGTACATACAGGGTCTGTCGGTGGATATCCGTAGGCACATGATCACCGCCCGACAGAGCACTTTTAGGTCGGTGGTTGATCTGGCAGGGAGGTTATATGATGAGAAAGAAGAAGTGGTAGTGGTGGAGGTGAACAAAAAGGGTGGTGGTGACAGGAACTGGAACGGGAAATGATTTGGTCGTGGTGGTTTTACCCCGAGCAACATGAAGGCAAGGATGGATGACCGGAGGGTGGTGTCGGCAGGTACGGGGATGAAGAAGTATGGTAAGTGTGGAAGAGACCACGCGGGGGAGTGTAAGTGGGGATCGAACATCTGCTTCAAATGTGGGAAGCCTGGTTATATGGCAAAGGAGTGTGGGGTGATGAGGTGTTATAACTGTGGTGAAGAGGGCCATCTGAGCAGGGATTGCAAAAGGCCTATGGCCGAGAGCTCCGGGGTGAAGAAGGGGGTTGAGAAGGAGGGGCCAAAGGCAAAAGTCAGAGCATTTACTATGACCTGGGAGGAGGCTAGGGTGGACCTCGATGTTGTGTCAGGTAGGGCCGTCGATTTTATCCATACCCGATCAACCCGCCCGACCTGATCTCACCCGTACCCGAAGAAACCCGACCCCCGAACGACCCGTTACCCGAACAACCCAAAAACCAATTAAACCGAAACTTATTCGGGTCGGGTTTCGGATAAACTTTCAAACCTCAAAAACCCGAATAACCCAAACCGATTCGATTAACCCGATCAACCCATATTATAATTAAGTAAATTATATGTATACACTTATTTAGATTGTCCAAATTGATCAAATTGTTTGTATATAAATATATATTTAAGCACATTTTATTAATTATAGAAGTAAACTAATTTAAGTCCACTAGTTTTATAAGATTTCAAATAAAAACTCACTAAAATATACTAAATTAAGTCTATTGTTTAATACCCGAAACCCGACCCGAACAACCCGTTACCCTAACAACCCGAAAACCGATTAAACCGAATGTTATTCGGGTCGGGTTTTAGGTAGACTTTCAACGTTGAATAACCCGAATAACCCGAACAGATCAACCCGAAACCCGATTAACTAACCCGATCAACACCCCTAGTGTCAGGTACCTTCCTAGTAAACCAAACTTGTGCCTCTGTACTATTTGATTTTGGTGCTAGTAAGAGTTTTATTTCTGCAACCTTCTGTGTTAAGTTGCCTGTTAGGAGTAGAAAGATTGATGAGCTATTTGACATAGAAACTGCCATTGGTAAGTCTACCAGGATTTCCGATCTGATAGAGAATTATGACATAGAGTTGGAAGGCCATAGGTTCTCTGCTAAATTATTCGTGATGCCCCTAGGCGGATTCGATGTGGTTCTAGGGATGGATTGGCTAGCAACCTATGAGGCAAATATTGTGTGTCTCAAGAAGATGATTTGGTTGATTGCGTCAGATGGGAGTTCGGTGACGATTTATGGTGATCGAGTTACTGCGGTTCCGAAGGTGATTTTGATGGTTATGGCTGAGAAGTGTATAAGGCGTGGATGTAGTGCCTACCTGGCTTATGTGAAGGATGTGGACGCGTGACTACCATGATTGTCCGATGTACCGGTTGTGTGTTACTTCCCAGACGTGTTCCCGGAAGATTTACCAGGTGTGCCACCGGACCGCGAGATCGAGTTCCAGATCGATTTGATACCCGGTGCCCAACCTGTTGCCAAGACACCATATCGACTAGCTCCCTCAGAGATGAAGGAGCTGATGGTCCAGTTACAAGAGTTACTGGATAAGGGGTTTATCCGACCGAGTATCTCTCCCTGGAGTGCTCCGGTCTTGTTTGTAAAGAATAAAGACGGTAGCAGGAGGATGTACATTGACTATCGAGAGTTGAATAAGTTGACGGTGAAGAACCAGTATCCGCTACCGAGGATTGATGACCTGTTTGATCAGCTCCAAGGTGCCAGTTGGTTCTCAAGAATAGATCTCCGATCTGGTTATCATCAGCTAAAAGTTAAGGAGCAGGATATCCCAAAGACCGTGTTTCAGACGCGATATGGACATTATGAATTCCTCGTCATGTCTTTTGGTTTAACCAATGCGCCAGCTGCTTTCATGGATTTGATGAATCGGGTGTGTCGGCCGATGTTGGATAAATCAGTAATTGTGTTTATCGATGATATCCTGATTTATTCATAAAGCGAAGAAAAGCATACCGGTCACATCCGCGAGGTGCTGGAGACGCTTAGAAGAGAGAAGCTGTTTGCTAAGTTCTTCAAGTGTGCGTTCTGGTTGCGCGAGGTTTAGGTTTTGTGTCATGTGGTTAATTCCGAAGGGATTATGGTGGACCCGACAAAGGTGGAGGCGGTGATGCAATAGAAGACTCCAAAGATGCCATCCGAGATCTGCAGTTTCTTGGGTTTAGTGGGCTATTACAGAAGATTTATCCAAGACTTTTCCAAGATAGCTTCACCATTGACCAAGTTGACCCGCAAGGAGGTGAAGTTTGTATGGGGTCTGGAACAGGAGAATAATTTTGAGGAGTAAAAGACGAGACTGACTCAAGCTCCTGTCTTGACATTGCCCGAAGGGAGCGATGACTTAGTGATCTACTCTGATGCTTCTTATTCGGGGTTGGGTTGCGTGCTGATGCAGCGGGGGAAGGTAATAGCCTATGCATCCCGACAGTTAAAAATCCACGAGGCTAATTACCCTACTCATGACCTGGAGCTAGCGGCTATGGTCTTTGCATTGAAGATTTGGAGGCACTACTTGTTCGGGATGAAGTGCACCATCTTCACTGATCAAAAAAGTTTGAAGTACTTCTTCGAGCAGAAGGATCTCAACATGAGGCAGAGGAGGTGGTTAGATTTGATCAAAGACTATGATTGTGGGATCCATTACGATCCGAGCAAGGCCAACATGGTGGTGGATACCCTCAGCCGAAAGGTGAGACCCGAGCCAATCCAGGTGAAAGCTTACTAGTTGGTTGTGACCTCTGATGTGATGAAACAAGTCAAGAAATTTTAAGATGAGGCACTGAAGGAAGATCGAATCAACTCCGAAAAAATGAAAGGTCTAGTCTCGGAGTTGGGTGAGAACACTCTCGGAGTTAGAACCCACTTTGGGCTGATGTGGATCCCTCGTTATGGAGACATACGAGGGCAAATCATGGATGAAGCTCACAAGACTCGATACTCAATTCATCCCGGTGCTATGAAGATATATCATGATATGAAGAAAGATTACTGGTGGCCAGGTATGAAGCGCGATGTAGCGGAGTATGTGAGCAAGTGCCTTACATGATTGCAAGTGAAGGCGGAGCATCAAAAGCCATATGGGAAGATCCATCCTTTGGATATACCCAAGTGGAAATGGGAGCACATCACCATGGACTTCATTACGAAGTTACCACGTAGGGCAAGGGGGTACGATGCCATATGGGTGATAGTTGATCGTTTGATGAAGAGCGCTCACTTTCTACCGATCAGCGAGACGTATTCATCTGAGAGGTTGGCGGACCTGCTCATTAAAGAGATTGTGACTCGTCATGGTGTACCGGTGTCTATAGTGTCTACCGTGACACTCGGTTTACATCTAAGTTTTGGAAGAGATTCCATGATGTGATGGGTACAAGGCTACACATCAGTACAACTTATCATCCTCAGACAGATGGTCAGTCAGAGAGAACCATACAGATGCTTGAGGATATGCTCCAAGCATGCGTTATTGATTTTGGAGGAAGTTGGGACGAACACTTACCGTTAGCTGAATTTTCATACAACAACAGTTATCATGCCAGCATTGGTATGCCACCAAATGAGATGCTATATGGTAGGAAGTGTAGGACGCCTGTATGTTGGGGAGACATCAGACAGAAGGAGTTGGGAAGCATTGAAGTGATCGAGGCTATGACTAAGAAGTTGGAAAAGATCAGTGCTTTTATGAAGGCGGCAAAAGATAGACAGAAGTCGTATGCCGACAAGAGGCGTAGACTGATTGAATTCAAGGTGGGTGATAGAGTCATGTTGAAGGTCTCACCTTGGAAGGGGATCATCCGGTTTAGAAAGTGGGGTAAGCTGAGCCCGAGGTATATAGGGCCTTTCCGAATCATGGCTCGAGTAGGAGAGGTGGCCTACAGGTTGGAGCTACCTGATGAGTTAAGCGAAATTCATCCGACATTCCATGTATCTCATCTAAGAAAGCGCTTAGCCGATGAAGATACGATTATGCCATTGGAGGACATTGAGGTGGATGAACGGCTTAATTATACGGAGCAGCCAGTGGCCATCATTGACAGAAAAGAAAAGAGGCTACGGAATAAAGTGGTTCCACTTGTACGAGTACAGTGGAGACATAGGAAGGGGTCCGAGTCTATGTAGGAGACGGAGGAGGAGATGAGACAACATTACCCACAGTTGTTCGAGGAATGACAGGTTTCGGGGACGAAACCTATATAAGGGGGTGGACTTGTAACACCTGGAAATTTAAAAGAAAAGAAGAATAAAAAGAAGAAAGGGTGATATGTCCCAAGTCAAGGGGTTAAAGCTGTGCAAGTGGCAAACTTGCCCCTTTATAAAATTTAAAGGAAACATGGCAGCCCATACTTCTCCCTTTACAGACATTTCTCGGCTGCTAGAGAGAGAGGAGCTGCAAATCGATTTCTAGAGAGGGAAGGAGGAAGATCTGCTTGTAGGTAAGGTTTTATTGCGTTTCCTGTTTGGTTTTAGCTGTGTTCGAGCTGCTGAACTGATTCTTGTGTGTTTTTGTGTGTTCGGCTGTGTGTTTTTGTGTGTTTAGGTGTTTGAACTCCAGGTTGCTCTCGGGTTTGGAGGAGCTTTACTCGAAAGCTACTAGAGGTGAGTTCTAGATCCCCAGTTTTGCTTGTTTTAAACTTGTTGGGGGCTGAAATGCATATTACCTACTGCTTTTCAACCAAAAATATGATCTGGTCTGTGTTTTGCACCTGTTTTGTGTGTGGGTGTGTTTTTGAATGCTTGAACGATTTGTATGGTTGTATGCTTGTTCAAAGTGTTTAGCATGCTAGATCAGGGCTAAGAATGCATAAGAATGAGGATTTGAAACTGAATATAGCATAAGTTGCAACTGCAGGTTGGTTTAGTTTATCCGCATTAAGATTTGAATATTTGAAGTGTTTTGTTCAGGCGCATTTGCTACAGTGATCATGCGCATTTCTTTTGTTCATGTGCATTTGCTACAGTGTTCAGGCGCATTTGCTTCTGTCATCCGCATTTGGTTCATGCGCACTTCCTTGGACACTTGGAATATTTTCTGAAAACTTTCTTATGCTTTGTGCATGCGCATTTCTTTGGGACACTTAGAATATATTCTGAGGTGTTCATCAGCATTTGTCTATTTATCTGCATTTGTTTGCCATCCGCATTTGTTTGCTCATCCGAATTTGCTGAGAGTTTGGGAAGTAGAATTTAAGTGCTAAGAAGTGATGTTTTGGTGGCTTATGCTTGTTTACGTGTATGTATTGTATGATGATGTTGTTCCATGTTATGTATGATGTGACTTTACGTGGTGTGTTATGCCTATGAATGTAAAGTATTATATAATGAAAGTGAAAGACAACGTTAATGAAGTGGAAGATAATGAATGAATGAAAGTGTTGCAAGCAAATTAAAAAGAGAGTTCATAACTCATTGAAGGGTTGTTAGTTCAACTGTGTGGGGGTTTAGCTAACCCATGAGAATTCACACCAGGGGGCCAGTCTTTGCGACTGATCAAGACGTGCGAAAACGGGATCCTTGTTGCTTGACCCCAAGACGGTAGTTTCTTCGTGCAAAAATGATAGGGCATAGCTTATGACAGGATCTAGATTAAAGTGGAAGATAACAGTGAAAGAAAGTATGAAAATGAACGATTATGAATGATGATAAAAGATAATAATGATATTATCAAGATGTACGTATGTTGTGTGATTACGAATGAAAGTAAAAGAAAGGTTTTCATTCAAAGTAAAGTATTTTACTTATAAAACTAGAACTCACTCAGCAACGCTGACTTTTTATATGTATTATCAGTTGGCAGGTAATGTTGTTGTTGAGGATGGCACGGGGGTGAAGCTAATTGGCGGGCAAGGAATGGCATCCATCTCATGCAATAATAATGATGTTGTTTTGTAATATATCTAATTGATCTCCTGTAATCTTTTAAACAACGATGTATTACTTGGCAAATATATTTATTAAAGTCTGAAATGGTTTTTGATGAATTATTCCGCTGCAATGTTTTTATTACTTAATAAATCTTAATGTGTTTTGATATAAATGATGTTGTGAATGACCAACAGTGGGGTTTTCGGGAATAGGGCCTTATAGTTCTTCATCATCTTCATCAAAAATCAGCCTTATTATATCCTTCCATCAAATTTTGGGATAAACAAATCACTCAATATCGTGTTTTAATCAAGTATTGTTCATATTCTAATCTCCGGTAGGAAAAATCGTTTCTTGATGATTCTATTTCTTGTTCTACTTTGTTATAGATGACATCCATAATCTAAACACAAAATTATCATCTAATATTGTTACATTCTTTGTTTTGGATCTTGGTTCGTGAAGATCTAGGTGTTACGGGTGTTGGACTCTCTAACCGGTAAAACCCTAATCCTTGGTCTTTGTATATTCTTGAATCTATTAAAGATGGGTTGTAATCTTGTGTGATCCGATCAAAATAGACATCTTGGTCTTCGAAACCGTTTTTTGGATATCATTAATTTTGTTTCTTGAATGGATGGATGTGTTGAACGATCAAAACTATGAATTGGTTAATTAATGTCGTGAACCGAAAGACTTAAATCCAACTAACTGCTTTGGAATTGAAAATTGGAATAATCCAAGTGTTCAATTAAAGTTTTGGATAATTAGAATATGGAATAAATATTCTTTGAGTACTCGGGTTGATAATGGTTAAATATTGAGGTTTGGGATGCAAAGGAACAAGACTAATGAACTGGATAGTTTGCTGTAAGAAAAATGAGACATTTTGTACAGGTCATAACTTAGTCATAATAAATCCAAATGGAAAAAACTTTGCATCTAAAATCAATTTTAATGAGTCCTCTAGCTAACTCAAGTGGTCTCGCGTTGTTTCGACATCGTTTGGTCCTCCAAACGTGGCAAATAAAACTGAAGGTAAAAACTGACGAATCTGGGTCGCAGGTTGGTCTGTGTTTGTCGAGTCATATCTTTCTCATAGTTTATCCAATAGGGATGATTCTTTTTCTGTAGTTTAATTTAAATTCTTATCTTTCAATTGATACCTATTACGCAATGTTTTGTTACCGTTTCGATCTCCAAACAGCTTATGCAAAACTGGTGCGCAATCAGATATACGTGCTGAAATATTTTGATAAACTTAAAATAAGATTTGAAACTAAATAAGCAATCAAAGACAATTTTTGTATTTAAAAGTGGTTAAATGATTTTTTTTTTAAAAAAAGTTAATAACTTCTTTAATTCATTGAATATGAACTAATAGATGTCCATTGAAGGGCGTTAATAAATTAATATAAAACGACAATTAAAACCCTAAATATGGCGAGATTTAAAGTTTAAACCTGACATTGGACTTGTTCTATTAGTAACTTATGTCTTCATAAAAAAAAAACCTTGATAGGCATTAATTACTGGGTTACAAGGATTACATCCATGTTGGTCATCTTATTCATTAGTAATCCTTTTGTGATTTGTATTTTTAGTGCTTGCTTTACATATTATGGGATTTGGACTATATTATCTCAAGGTGAGTTTTACGGACCCTTCTTAATATGTTTTACTTGGGGGAAAAGCTTGCTCATTGTCTTAGACTATGCCATATCTTAAATATTATTTTGGAATATTATATGTGGTTTGGGTCATGGGTTGAGTCTTGATGTTTGTTCATGAGTATGTACGTGTGCTTGTGCTTGACTGTCATGGAGAGGTATTGTTAGTACTAACGAGTTGACACCCCCACCTCTGTCATCGGTATGCTAGTTGGGATTGACTTGGGCTGTATGTGCCCTTAGGTGAATATAATCCGGGTAATTGGACTTGGACTGATCTTAAAGTTGTGTTGATATCTATGACTACTATGTACTCTTACTCACATACAACTTTCTATACATGTTATACACGGCAAATTATTTGTACATTTAAACCTATGAACTCACCAACGTTTGTTGACTTTTTAGAGCATCTTTTCAGGTAATGAGGCTTAGGTGCTTGGCTATGGACTTTAGATAAGACCGCTCCCTTAGGAGAAATAGACATTTCATGGGACTTTTGGACTTGTTTCAGATTTGTTTGTTTGCTGAATTGTAATCGGTGGATTTGTATTTGGGATTGTTTTGGTACTTGTGCTTGTTCATTCCTGAATGGAACTATGGATTATTTATGCATTTATGGTAGGACGGTTTAGGGATTGACTGTACTTGACACGTGTTCCTATGTTTCGGGTGATGTCATGACCCATTTATGGAGAATGCCTTTAGTGATTCTCTTAGACCCCCATCGTGTTATGACGATCCCGTCTGTCACATCCTCGTGTTTCCGCTTCCAGCGAGGGTGTGACAGATTGGTGTCAAAGCCATTTGTTATAGAGAATTCGGTGGATTATTTGACCTAGACTATAACCTAAGTACCCACATGTAGTATGCATAATAGAATTATATGTGCATTTTACATGTGTCTGTTTTGTGCTAATTGTCTTGATTTTTGGTTATGTTTTGCTATTTTTCTTCCTCCTTTTATATGTTCTTCTATGAGAAAAAGTACTTATACCTTTTCTTTTAGGCCATGACTTCCGGTGATCATTCCGTTCGCCCTTCTATCATTGTGATTTCTTCTGAATCAGAGAGTGAGGAGGTGTCACCTGGCCCGTCAAAGCAAGTGAAGCTTGCAGTAGCTATGCGTGGGCGTAGACCAATGGCGAGGTCTATGACGAGGTGCTTTAAACCCTATGGATTTGGAGCACCAAGGAGAGCACCTTCCCTCACCCAGGAGACATCGTACCGCCCCAAGAAGTTAACGGGGACATTCCTGAGTCACAACCTGATTCCCCTAGATCTGTTGGCAGTTATGAGAGTCGTGTGGAACCTATACGGGAGGTGGCTACGCACCCACTGATTATTCGTGATGATGGTGGCAATTTGCCTACCCCTCTAACCCTAAAGGGAAAGAGAGAGTTTGTCGTCGCATGACAAGAGGACTTATAATTTCTTGCTCATGGAGCAATAAGAATGATTGAATTAGGAACGCTTCATGCTACTGCTGACTATCCCTTATTATTATATTCCTTTTAAGTACTTTTGACTTGAGATTATCGGGATTAGTGCATTTGACTTTGTTTTTTGGTATATGGAATTTTATGGATATTATGGATTGATATTATTAAAGTTATTCTATTATGGATTTTGGATGCGTGAGTTGGGCAATTAAGTGCTACAACATGACTGATTATTTCCTGAAATAATTTGTAGCCTTATTACTAACGTGACTATAATTGTTTATGGTTTGTCTTATATTTAGAACATGCCGCCAAGAAGGGATACTCGTAGCTCGGCCCATGGAGGTGAAGTCCCTAGGGGACGAGGACGTGGTAGAGGTTCTGGTGGCCATGGTGGAGCCACAGATGGAAGAGGTCAAGGTGGACAGAACAATAGGAATAATGAGGCTGGTAACCCGAATATCGCCGCTATCATTGCTCAACAACTAGCTGAGCTAATCCCTACTATTGTTACACAAGTGAGTAACAATATCTTGAACAATAGAGGCGGTATGGGCGGAGGAAATGGGAATGGTAACGGGAATGAAGGGGACAATGGTAACCATGGAGGTGTAGAAGGAGCGAATGGAGGTGAGGTGTTGATGGAAACTGGAGATGGTGGAAATGTACATGCTGTTGAAAATGGTATTGGGGATAGGGTTGGTTGTACTTACAAGGAGTTCATGACTTGTAAACCGAAGGAGTTTGATGGAAAGGGTGGAGCTATCACTCTGACCCATTGGATTGAGAAAATGGAAGCTGTGATGGATATCAGCAACTGTGCTAAGAATCAAAAGGTAAAGTATGCTACTTGCTCACTGGTGGGAAAGGCGTTAACATGGTGGAACACCCAAGTTCAAGCTTGAGGTAGGGAGGCAGCAATGGCCATGACTTGGGCTGAATTTAAAGCTTTGGAAACTGAGGAATACTGTCCTATGAACGAAATGCAAAAATTAAAGCATGAGTTCTGGAACCATTTGATGGTAGGGTCGGGTTTATACAGACCGATTTCATGAATTGGCAAAGCTGGTGCCACAACTGGTGACACATGAATCAAAGAGGACTGAGCGTTACATCTGGGGTTTGGTACCATAAATCCATGGTATGGTGACTGCTGCGGCACCCCCAACTATTCAGAGTGCGATCTTGAAGGCAGACACCCTGACTGATGAAATGGTACGGACTGGCGTTTTAGGAAAGGCTGGAGAAAAAGGAAAGGATGTTGCAAAGGAAAGGATCTTGAAGGATGTTGAAATGGTACGGACTGGGGTTAAGCAAACCAGCAAGTAGTAAAGTGGATAAGAAAACAAAGGTGGTGAAGGGGTATGTTGCAGCTCTGCCAACAAAGAAGGACTATGCTGGTTTTTATCCGAAGTGTATAAATTGCAACCTGCATCACCCTGTTACGGCGCCGTGCCCTGTGTGCTTCATCTGCAAACAAATCGGACATATAGCTAAGAGTTGCAAGGTGGTGGTGAATCCAGTGGTGACAGTAAATACAGTTAGGTCAGCAGGTGCATAGCGTTGATGCTATGAGTATGGGAGTCAAGAGCATTACTGCAACACTTGCCCAAGATTAAACAGAGCTCAAGGACAGGTGACCAATCAGAATGCAGGGAATAACAACCAGAACCAAGTCCTGGCGATCGGCTTGAACCTTGGACAAGGCAACAATGGTAACCCTATTCGTGGAAGGGCATTTGTAATTGGTGCTAATGACGCTCGTAAGGAATCGCAAGTGGTGACGGGTATGTTTACTTTGAACAATCATTATGCTACAGTTTTATTTGATACGGGTGTAGATAATAGTTTTGTCTCATCCGAGTTCGTGAAATTAATGGGTGCGACCCCCAGTTGGGTGGAATCAAGCTATGTAGTTGAATTGGCTAACGGTAGTCTAGTAGAGACTAGAGATATTATTCGGGACTGTCCTTATTATTAGATGAGCATGCTTTCGGAATAGATCTTATACCTTTTGGGCATGGGAGTTTTGACGTAGTGGTGGGTATGGATTTGTTAACTAAGAACAGAGCTGAAATCATTTGCAATGAAAAGGTCGTACACATTCCTTTACCAAGTGGCAGGATGCTTGAAGTACAAGGTGAGAAGCCTGAAGTGAATAAAGAATTCATAATGGGCATGAAAGTAGCAGAATAGAAGATAAAAGACATACTCGTTATGCGGGACTTTCTAGAGGTGTTCCCAGAGGATTTGGCAGGATTGCCACCTCCAAGACAAGTGGACTTTCGAATTGATTTGGTGCCTGACGCAGTGCTTGTGGCTAAGGCTCCTTATCGATTGGCTTTGTTAGAGATGCAAGAACTGTCTAGTCAACTTCAGGAGTTACTAGGCAAGGGTTTCATCGACCTAGTAATTCGCCATGGGGGGTGCCAGTGCTCTTCGCCAAGAAAAAGGATGGATCCTTCAGAATGTGCATAGATTATCAGGAACTGAACAAGTTTACAGTTAAGAACCGATATCCCTTACCAAGAATAGATGATTTATTCGATCAACTTCAAGGATCGACATACTTTTCAAAGATTGATCTTCGTTCGGGATATCACCAGTTGAGGGTACACGAGGATGATATACCAAAGATGGCTTTTAGGACGCGTTACGGACATTATGAATTCTTGGTTATGCCTTTTGGGCTAACGAACGCACTCGCAAGATTCATGGATCTTATGAATAGAGTGTGTAAACCGTACTTGGATAAATTTGTCATAGTATTCATTGATGATTTTTTTAATTTATTCAAAGACGAAAGATGAGCATGAAAGACACTTGAGGATTATTTTGGATTTGTTAGGAAGGGAGAAGCTCTACGCCAAGTCTTCAAAGTGTGAGTTTTGGCTGCGAGAGGTGAAATTCCTTATGCATGTGGTGAATGAGAAAGGAATTCATGTGGATCCCTGGAAGATTGATGCAGTTAAAAATTGGGATGCGCCTAAAACGCCTTCAGAGATCAGGAAATTCCTTGGACTAGCAGGCTACTTTTAGCGATTTATCGCAAACTTTTCAAGGATTGCGTAACCACTTACACAACTGACGCAGAAGGATAAAATTTTTGAATGGGGTGCTAAGCAAGAGGACGCGTTTAACACTTTGAAAGACAAGTTGTGTAATGCGCCGATATCGGCACTTCCTGAGGGGTTAGAAGGATTTGTTGTGTAATGTGAGGCGTCGCATCAAGATTTAGGTTGTGTGCTTATGCAAAAGGATAAATTGATTGCATACGTATCGCGACAACTTAAGAATCATGAGAAGAATTACACCACCCATGACCTAGAGTTAGGTGCGGTGGTCTTCGCTCTTAAGATCTGGAGGCATTACTTGTATGGAACAAAGTATGTCATTTATACTGACCACAAGAGCCTTCAGCATATTTTTGACCAAAAGGAATTGAACATGAGACAGCGAGGTTGGGTTGAATTGCTCAGTGATTACGACTGTGAAATCCGGTATCATCCGGGCAAAGCAAATGTAATGGCCTATGCGTTGAGTTGAAAGGAAAAGGTTAAACCTGTACGCATCCGGGCCCTATGAATGACCATTCATTTGGATATTAAGACTCATATTATTGCTGCTCAAGTCAAAGCAATAAAGGAAACAAATGTACAGGGAGAGGCGTTGAGAGGCCTGGACAAACAGATTGAGCAAAAAGATGACGGAGGATTGTACTTTGTGGAAAGAAATTAGGTCCCTGTCTTGGGGAATATGTGAGAGATGGTACTGAATGAGGCTCACAAGTCAAAGTATTCGATACACCCTGGTGCGGATAAAATGTACCACGACCTTAGGGATTTATATTGGTGGCTTGGTATGAAAAGGGATATAGCAGTCTATGTTAGTAAGTGCTTGACATGTTCGAAGGTTAAGGCAGAACACCAGAGGCCATCGGGTTTATTACAACAACTTGAAATCCCTGAATGGAAGTGGGAAAACATTACCATGGACTTCATTATGAAGCTACCGAGGAGGGCATGGTTCGATTTGGGTAATTATGGATCGAATGACCAAATCTGCTCATTTTCTAGCTATTCGTGAAGACTTTAAAAAGGAAAGGTTGGCAAGGATCTATATCAGCAAGATTATGGCTAGACATGGGGTACCTGTGTCGATCATCTCCGATTTCGACGCATGTTTCACATCTCGATTCTGGCAATGTTTTTGGAAGTCGTTGGGGACGCGCCTTGACATGAGTACGGCCTATCACCCTCAGACTGATGGTCAGAGTGAGCATACGATTCAGACTTTGGAGGACATGTTGAGGGCTTGTGTAATTGACTTTGGTGGTAACTGGGACACTCACCTTCCATTGGTGGAGTTCTCGTATAATAATAGTTACCATACTAGTATTGGGTGTGCACCATTCGAGGCATTATATGGGAGTAAGTGTAGGTCGCTGGTGTGTTGGGTAGAGGTTGGGGAAAATCAAATGACTGTATCCGAGATTATACATGAGACTACAGATAAGGTGTTTCAGATTAGGGACAGGTTGAAGGCGGCTCAAGATCATCAGAAAAGTTAAGCTGACATTCAAAGAAAGCCATTAGAGTTCACTGTCGGGGATAATGTTTAATTGAAAGTTGCGCCTTGGAAAGGCATTGTTCATTTCGACAAATGAAGCAAGTTGGCATCGAGGTATGTCGGTCCATTCCAGATCATTGAACGGATTGGTCCCGTTGTATATCGGCTGAAATTGCCGCATGAATTAAATGGTATACATGACACATTCCATGTGTCAAACCTCAAGAAGTGTCTTGTCGATGAGACGTTGCATGTGCCACTTAAAGAAATTCAGGCGAATGATAAACTTCGATTCCTTAAGGAACCAGTGGAGATCATGGACAGGGAGATAAAAACGTTGAAGCTTAGCAAGATCCTGATTGTAAAGGTAAGATGGAACTCAAAGAGAGCACCTGAATTTACCTGGGAACAAGAAGACGAAATGAGGACTAAGTACCCTCACCTGTTTGCTGATGGCAATGCAGTTTATAACTCTAGCTAAATTTCTGGACGAAATTCTCTCAATTGGGGGATACTGTGACATCCGTCACCAAAATAGGTGTGTTGACTTTGACTTTTGACTTTGATTTATCATATTTGGGTTTGGTCTTAATTGATTGTTCATTACAATATTGATCCAAATTTTAGCTTATTGGGCCTATGTCATAGTGTTGGACTTAGGGTTATTGCCAATAAGATGACCATTGGGCTTGTCATCGTACAATGTCTTATGCATTGAGCCTAATCAAGGATTTTTCCAAAAAGTGAAACGTAAAAATTTACGTTAAAACCCAACTAATTAGACATTCATAGACTTTGCCTAAAGTCTATTAAATAAACTTGAATTAGTTCAAAAATATACGATATCCAGTTTCTTGGGCATATAATAGTTCGTTGGAATCGTTTTAGCGCTCGGAATTTAAAAACGTAAAAATGGGTCAACATGTGATTCGAGACGAGTCGGATTGGACAAGACGGGCCAAGGGCCGCCCCTCCCCTTGTTGCGGCCGAGTTCTAGACAAGGGGGAATTCCCTCTTGTTTCCTCACTTTTGCAAAACCTTTTTTTCAAGTTTCCTCCAAATTGCAAACCCTAGCCACCACAACCCAAATCCTTCTTGTTCATCATCATCTTCATCGAATATCAGCCTTATTATATCCTTCCATCTAATTTTGTGATAATCAAAGCATTCAATATCGTGTTTTAATCAAGTATTGTTTATCTTCTAATCTCCGGTAAGAGAAGTCGTTTCTTGATGATTCTATTTCTTGTTCTACTTTGTTATAGATGATATCCATCATCTAAACACAAAATCATCATCTAATATTCTTACATTATTTTTTTTGGATGTTGGTTCATGAAGATCTAGGTGTTACGGGTGTTGGACTCTCTAACCGGTAAAACCGTAATCCTTCGTCTTTGTATATTCTTGAATCTATTGAAGATGGGTTGTAATCTTGTGTGACCTGATCAAAATAGACTTCTTAGTCTTCGAAATTGTTTTTTGTAAACCATTAATTTTGTTTCTTGAATGGATGGATGTGTTGAACGATCAAAACTATGAACTCGTTAATTAATGTCGTGAACCAAAAGACTTAAATCCAACTAACTACTTTGGAACTGAAAATTGGAATAATCCAAGTGTTCAATTAAAGTTTTGGACAATTAGAATATGGAATAAACATTCTTTGAGTACTCGGGTTGATAATGGTCAAATATTGAGGTTTGGGATGCAAAGGAACAAGACTAATGAACTGGACAGTTTGCTGTCAGAAAAATGAAACATTTGTACAGGTCATAACTTAGCCATAATAAGTCCAAATGGGACAAAATTTGCGTCTAAAATCAATTTTAATAAGTCCTTAGCTAACTCAAGTGGTCTTGCATCGTTTCGACATCGTTTTGGTCCTCCAAACATGGCAAATAAAACTGAAGGTCAAAACTGACGAATCTGGGCAACAGGTTGGTCTGTGTTCGCCGAGTCATATCTTTCTCATATTTTATCCAATGGGGATGAATATTTTTCTGGAGTTTAATTTAAAGTCTTATCTTTCAATTGATAAGTACGCAACTTTTTGTTACCGTTTCGATCTCCAAACAGCTTATGCAAAACTGGTGCGCAATCAGGTATACGTGCTGAATTATTTTGATAAACTTAAAATAAGATTTGAAACTAAATATTCAATCAAAGATAATTTTTGTATTTAAAAGTGGTTAAATGACTTTCTAAAAAAAAAGCTAATAAATTCTTTAATTCATCGAATATGGACTAATAGATGTCCATTGAAGGACGTTAATAAATTAATATAAAGCGACAACTAAAACCCGAAATATGGCGAGATTTAAAGTTTAAACCTGACATTGGACTTGTTCTATTAGTAACTCATGTTTTCATAAAATAAAAACTTTGATGGGCATTAAGGACCGGGTTACAAGGATTACACCCATGTTGATCATTTTTGTTCATTAGTAATCCTTTTGTGATTTGTACTTTTAGTGCTTGCTTTACATATTGTGGGATTTGGACTATATTATCTCCAGATGAGTTTCACGGCCCCTTTTTAATATGTTTTACTTGGGGGAAAAGCTTGATCATTGTTTTAGTCTATACCGTGTCTTAAAGATTATTTTGGAACATTCTATGTGGTTTGGGTCATGGGTTGAGTCTTAATGTTCGTTCTTGAGTATGTACTTGTGCTTGTGCTTGTGCTTGACTGTCATGGAAAGGTATTGCTAGTACTAACGGGTTGACACCCCCACCCCTATCGTCGTTATGCTAGTTGAGACTGAAATTGGCTTGTGCGTGCCCTTGGGTGAATATAATCCAGGTAATAGAACTTGGACTGATCTTAAACTTGTGTTGATATCTATGACTACTATGTACTCTTACTCACATACAACTTTCTGTACATGTTATACACGGTAATTTATTTCTATATTTAAACCTGTAAACTCACCAATGTTTGTTGACTTTTTAGAGCATGCCTTTTAAGGTAATGAGCTTAAGTGCTTGGCTATGGACTTTAGACAAGACCACTCCCTTTGGAGCAATAGACATTTCATGGGACTTTTGGACTTGTTTCAGATTTGTTTGTTTGCTGAATTGTAATCGTTGGATTTGTATTTGGGATTGTTTTGGTACTTGTGCTTTTTCGTTCCTGAATGGAACAATGGATTATTTTTGCATTTATGGTATGACGTTTAGGGATTGACTGTAGTTGACATGTGTTCCTATGTGCCAGGCGACGTCATGACCCATTTACGAAGAATGCGTTTAGTGATTTTCTTAGACCCCCAATGTGTTATGACGATCCCGTCCGTTACATCCTCGTGTTTTCGCTTCCAGCGAGGGTGTGACACTGCTGCCTTTGTCTCTATATCTACTAGGGTAAAAAGAAATTTTAACAACAAAGGTTCTTTTCCAAAATGCTCTAATTGTATCAAAAATAGACATATAATTGAAAAATGCTTTGAAATAATTGGGTATCCTGCAAACTATAAGGTTAAGGGATCTGGTAACAAACCTAAAGTAAATAATGTTGTTTCTGACCACTCTGTGAGTATAGGAGGTTATTATCAATTATATGCTGATTAGTATGCTAAGCTCATGAATCTCTTGAGTGATCCTATTACTGTTGATCAAGGAACATCAAATATGGTAGGTACTATGCCAAATAATGTTTGTCCTCCTTATTTTTATGGGGTTTCTAAAACTGAATCTAGAAACTGTAGAGGTTGGGTTATAGATTCAGGGGCCAATCAGCACATGGTTTTATCAAAAGAGTCCATGTTTGACTTAATTGATGTCTCTAATTGTAATATGATAGTTGGCCATCCTAACTGGTAAACAGGTGAATGGCCTGTATTACTTTTGCAGTCCTAGCTTTGATGAGTTTTTATGTAGAAACAATAATGGTCCTATGTTAACTGATTTAAAACTTTGGCACTCCAGAATGGGTCATCCTTCATTTCAAGTTCTAAATCTATAGGGAAACTAAAACTATCCAAAGATGTTATTTTAATAGATGTTCTGGTGGTCCCTGAATATTTTGTCAGCCTCTTGTCTGTTTATAAGCTTGCTCGTGATAATAAATTAGGATGTTGGTTTGATGAATTTAACTATTCGATTCAGGACTTCGCCCGGTCGAGGATTCCTTTGACCGGTAAACAGGTGAATGGCCTGTATTACTTTGGCAGTCCTAGCTTTAATGAGTTTTTATGTAGAAACAATAATGGTCCTGTGTTAACTGATTTAAAACTTTGGCACTCTAGAATGGGTCATCCTTCATTTCAAGTTGTAAAATCTTTAAATCAAGATCTTAATATAAAAGGACCAGACACAAATCTTCCTTGTGAAGTTTGTCAACATGCTAAACAATCTAGAAACTCCTTTTCTAATAGTGATCATAAATCCCTTAGATTAGGTGAATTGATTTATCTGGATTTATGGGGTCCATTCAAAATCACTAGTAGAGAAGGTTTCAAATATTTTTTACTGTGGTTGATGACTATTCTAGAGCTATATGGGTCTACTTGTTGAAATCTAAAGATGAGGTGTTTTATAATGTTTAGTGTTTTGTGAAACTTCTTCTAAATCAGTTTGAAGTTACTGTAAAATACTTTAGAACTGATAATGGAACTAAATTTGTAAACAATCAGTTTGAAATGTTTTTACAAACTAATGGAATTTTACATCAAAGTTCATGTGTTTACACTTCTCAACAAAATTGTATTGTTGAGAGGAAACACAAACATTTATTGAATGTTGCCAGGGCCTTACTATTTCAGAGTGGTATTCCTCTTAGACTATGGACTGAATGCATTTTGACTGCTACCTATTTGATTAACAGGACTCCTTCTTTTGTGCTAAATGGGAAATCCCTTATGAAGTTTTGTTAAATAAAAAACCTTCCCTTACTCACCTCAGATCATTTGGATGCTTATCTTTTGCTGTCAACTTAAATCCAAATAATAAATTTGATAGTAGATCCTCAAAATGTGTTTTTCTTGGATATTCATTTGAAAAAAAGGGAAATAAACTGCTATCTCTAGATAATAATTCTATATTTTTTCTAGATATTCATTTGATCATTTGGATGTTTCTTCTAGTACAGATACTATTACGGCAGATACTACTCCTTTAGTTGGAATTGATCATCAAAGACACTTCTGACAGTAGAATAAGAATGGATGCTGCTGCTAAACCTTCTACTGTCACAAGTTGTAACCTGCTGATAGTAAAAGAAACTTATCGGTGGATCATGATAATCTAACCGCTAATGTGCCAAATGTGGATAAGGATAGTTCAGATAATTCTGACATCCCTGAGGGCCCTGAATCATCTGTTCAAGGGGGTTCTCGTAAGTCAAGAAGGGTGGGTATTTTTCCTAAAAATTTAGTGATTATGTTGTTGAAGGTAAAGTCAAATATGGTGTTGAAAAATATGTTAATTTTGCCAATTTGTCTTATGAAAATATGTGTTTCCTGACTTTACTTGATAAAAGTTCTAAACCAAAATCCTATAGAGAAGCTTGTAAAGATGTTAATTGGGTTGATGCTATGAATAAAGAAATAGAAGCGTTAAATAGGAATTAAACCTGGGTTATTACTGACTTACCTAAGGATAGAAAAGCTATAGGATGTAAATGGCTTTATAAAATTAAGTACACATCAAATGGAAAGATAGAGAGATATAAAGCTGGACATGTTGCTAAAGGTTATAGTCAGCGTGAGGGAGTTGATTTTGATGAAACATTTGCTCCTGTGGTTAAAATAACAACTGTTAGAACTCTTGTTTATTTTGCTGTTCAATTAGGTTGAATTTGTTTCAATTAAATGTCAATAATACTTTCTAATATGGTGATTTGCATGAGGATGTTTATATGACCATTTCTGAGGGTTTTGGTTCTGCCAATCATGATGGTAAGGTTTGTAAGTTAGTGAAATCATTGTATCGGCTTAAGCAGGCCCCTAGGCAATGGAATGAAAAACTAACTACAACTTTGAAGTCCATAGTTTTTTTTACAAAGTATAAATGATGTTTCTTTGTTTGTTAAGTCATATAACTAAAAAAATTGTTGTGCTTCTTGTGTATGTTGATGATATTGTGATTACTAGTAATTGTGAAGCTGAAATTAACAAGGTTAAACATATGTTAAACCAGAGTTTCTTGATTAAAGATTTAGGAAGGTTAAAATATTTTTTGGGAATTGAGGTTCTTGAAAATTCTGATGGGATTTTTTTAAATCAAAGGAAATATTGTTTAGAATTATTAAATGAGTTTGGAATGCTTGCATGTAAACCTGTTGCTATACCTATTGAACAAAATTATGTTGTGCATGATGCTACTAACATGGAGGCTAATGACTCTATTTTAGAAAACATTACTGTTTATCAAACTTTTGGGAAACTCATTTACTTGACTTTAAAATATGCATATGCCTCTTCAGTCTCATTTTAAAATAGCTTTAAGACTTCTAAGATATTTAAAACTAAATCATGGTCAGGGTCTGATGTTTAAGAAACAATTTGAGTTTGTTTTGAAAGGTTTTTCTAACTTTGATTGGGGAAAATGTTTGTCAACTCGAAGATTTGTCATTGGTTTTTGTGTCTACTTAGGAGATAATCTTATCTCTTGGAAAAGCAAAAAACAGAGTACTGTAGCTAGATCTTCAGCAGAAGCTAAATATAGAGCTATGTGTACCACTGGATGTGAAATTTTGTGGATAAGAAAGATTCTGGAAGACACGAAGGTTAGTTGTCCTATTCCTATTGAGATTTCGTGTGATAGTAATGCAGCTATTCTCATATATGCAAATCTTGTTTTCCATGAGCGTACTAAACAGTTTGAGATAGATTTATTTTTTTAAGAGAAAAGATTTCAGCTGGTGTGTTTAAAATTATAAAGATAAATACTTTAGATCAACCTGCTGATATTCTAACCAAAAGTCACGGTGTCGGTCAACATAAAGCTTTATGTAAAAAACTGGGTCTTGTGGATCTGATTTTAGAATTGAATTGAGGGTGGGTGTTAAAATTGTTATTGTTTTATTCAATTCAATTCTAATTATGTTTGTGTATTTTGTATGTTGAGGGGCTGTTGATGTATTTTTGAAAGACTGAGGGGCTGTAGCGGCTGTGCATAGATTCTCAAGGGTGCTTTGTTGTTCAGTTGGATTCTAAAGGCCTATATATTCATCGTTTCACTGATCGTTTAGGATTAACACAAATTTTAGGGTTTCTCATCTTGAACAATCGAGATCCTTCGGTCATCGTTCTTGTTGATCTTCTGAGTAATCAGTGATGACAATCAACACATTGTTGCTTGTCTTATAAGTTCTGATTACCAGTTTGCATTCGGTCAATGTTCTTTTCTTATTCGTTTGTGTTCATTGTTTATACTGGCAACAATTAGTGAGTATTGATTCATTTGTAATCTGCTTGAGATTTGTTCTTATTCTAATCCAGAAAACTTTACACAAGTTCTTCCTATACTCGACCGCTCCGCACGTTGTCGATCCCATAGCCCATGCACTTGCGAGATTGAACCCACCTACTGTATGAGTCCAATGACTTTGATACCAATTGTTGGATTGAAGCCTTGAAGATTCCACCAACCAGGATCCATGACCTGAATCTACCTGTCAAGATTAAACCTACATTTCTTGGAGTTGTCTCTCAAGCTCGTTTTTGCACGAAAGGGAATTAATTCGTTGTTTTAACATATTGGTATCCTTTAAAATGTTGATCTATTATAAAAATTGGATTTTAACGTTAGGTGATTAGTATATTTTTGATACTTTCTATTTTGTTTCTCTATAAAACTCAAGAAGATTCTATCAGCAACCAATTTAGTATATGTTTATATGTTTTTATATTCTCTCAGATTACTATTTGTTTTTGTTCAACAATTCTGATTAAATTTGATTGTAAATGTTTTCTCAACTGATGTTAGGATAGAGTTAGAGGATTTATGTTGGATATGTATGGCTTTGTCATTTGTTCCTTGGCGAGTGTGACATCACTACCTTCATAAGCATTTTTCTTCCCCTTTATCTATTTATTCCGTACAATCGTTAATAAAAGGGACATTTATTTGTCTTTTGAGATTAGGATTGATTTGCTTTCAGCTTCAAATGCTACGAGTTACAGAAAAGTATTCGGTTCACATGAGCGAGTGCTTGGATGCGAAAGTTTATCATGTGATATCAAATAATCACAATTGATATTTTTAATCGACTCATTCTTGTCTCGACCGAAACCAACATGACCTTTTTTATAAATTTGATCATTCTAACCCAACAGCCGTCCGACCTGACCCACTTGTTTTGTGAGGTATACTCTATAGTGTGTTGATTACGACAGGTGCCCATCCTGATCCGTTGACCTCTTAACCAAAACAGCCATATATTACTTCAAATTTAAAATCCAAATTAGCCCAAAATTATGCACTCGGATCAAGTTTGTCAGTTCTACTTTCTACTAATTCTTTCTCATTTTGTTTAAAGCCAAATGCTGTTTAGCATTTTTATTATGGATCTGTTTTACTGAAGAAAACCAGAACATGTTTCAATCATGGAGATAATGAAGAGTGAACATGTAAATACAGAACAAAGAATGAAGGAAACTGATATAAGCACACATAAGGAGTTAGAATACGAACTTGTTTGTGTCTACATGCCCAAACATAGTTCACATGTTATAATATAAACATGCAATAAATCTTCTAAAAATCAAATCAACCGAAGTGGTCAAAATAAGGTTACACGACGATCAATAAGATCGTAGATCAACATTAGTAACACTGTTGCAAACCATAGTGTTCTGACTTTTCGTATCTGATGATGGCACATTTGGGCCATGTATCGGTCGTTTGAAGTACAGTTCATGAATGGGATATGACGACAGATAGTAGTCTTAAAGTTGATATCATGAGACGAACCCTGCATCAACAATCAAGCCTCTAGATAGAATTTTAAGATCAAAAGAACACGAATAAGTGAAATCATATTCAACAGCAATACGAATATGCTTTCATGCCTTGATAAAGTTGAAGCTTATTAAAATAACGTATAATGTGGGCTGGAGGCTATAAGCCTTAGTTTAGTGTCTAGGCATTGTTGTGATGTTGTCCTATATATACATCTACAATTTTTTGTAATTTACAGTTAGTAATTATGAAGAGTATTATATCAATAATGTGATTGTGAAAACTGATACTTTCTTCTATTGATGATTAGTGCCATACATATACAAGAGAGAAGAGAAAATACAGGAGAAAAAGTTGGTCTACAACCAACCCTAATTGACCTAGTACTATATTTGAATTTTAAATAAATTGTATAACAATAAATATTGCACGTATATTACTTAACATTCCCCCGCAAGATGGACGAGCTGGAAGTGAGACCAATCTTGGAAATAAGCAATTGAAATCGTGGTCGTAGTAAAGGTTTAGTGAGCACATCAGCTAATTGATCATCCCCTGAGACATGGGTAACCAGGAGAGTGCCATTTTGTACTTTTTCACAAACAAAATGAAAATCCAAAGCAAGATGTTTCATTCGTGAATGAAAAACCGGGTTAGCAGAGTAGATTGTAGCACTTAGATTATCACAATAGATAGTTGGAGCCCGAGTAAAATGATAGCGTAGTTCGGTGAGAAGATTGGCAAGCCATTGAACTTCTGTGGTAGCGGAAGCCACCGCTCGAAATTCCGCTTCGGTAGAACTTCTCGCTAAGGTACTTTGAAGTTTGGAGCTCCAAGCAATTGGGTTGGAACCAAGAAAGACAACATAACCAGTGGTGCTACGAAACGTGTTTTTGTCACCTGCCCAATCTGCATCTGTGAATGCATGTAAGTGAATAGCCGAGTCTTTTCGGATTAATAAACTTTTGGAGATGGTGCCTTGCAAATAACGAAGTAGCCTCTTAAGAGCTGACCAATGTTGAAAAGTGGGTGCATGCATGAATTGAGACAATCTGTTAACAGTGAATGCAACATCCGGTCTGGTAAGAGAGAGATATTGCAAGGCTCCAACAAGGGCCCGATAATCTGTAGGAGAAGTGTAAACCGGAGCACCTGTAAGAGTAAGATTTTCAGAGCAAGTAATGGGAGTGGAAATAGGTTTGCAGTCACTCATGTTTGCCTTTTTAAGAATATCAGAAATGTATTTTTGCTGAGATAAAAGAAGACCATGTGAGTGAGGAATACATTCGATGCCAAGAAAAAAAGAAAGAGGGCCGAGATCTTTGAGAGAGAATTTGGTGGCCAAGGTGGTGATAAATTGAGTGACGTTGGAAGGGGAGGGACCAGTGATAATTATGTCATCGACATAAATGAGAATGTAGATTGGAGAAGATCCAACTAGTCGAGTAAAGAGAGAGGAGTCGGAAACAGTGGGTTTAAAACCATGAGAAACAAGAAAAGCTTTAAGCTCATCATACCAGGCACGAGAGGCTTGCTTTAAGCCATAGATTGCTTTGTTTAATTTGCAGACATGGTTAGGAGCAGTGGGGTTAACAAAACCCAGTGGTTGAGCCATATAGATATCCTCATTGAGAGTGCCTTGTATAAAGGCATTATTTATGTCTAGTCGATGGAGAATCCAGTTCTGTGAAACCGCAAGAGAAAGAATTAAGCGAAGAGTTGCTGGTTTAAGAACAGGACTAAAAGTATCACGATAACCAATGCCCGGTCGTTGCGTGAAACCTTTTGCAACAAGTCGAGCCTTTAATCGCTCAACTGTGCCATCTGGGTTATATTTTGTTCTATAAACCCACTTGCATCCTACAAGATTAGGTGCATGAGAGGAGGGAACAAGAGTCCAAGTGTTATTGCGTTGTAATGCATTAAACACTTGTTGCATGGCTTCATGCCATTGAGGGTGTTTGAGAGCATGTGTGATGGTGGGAGGAGTAGGTGGTTGAGTCGAAAAGAGTGTGTAGAGCTGAAAGTCAGAATTGTGATATTTGGGGTTTGGTTTGGGGTTTGGACGTGTGGTTGGACGAGAGGGAGGAGAAGGAGGTGAAGTAGAATTAGTAGAGGTTGGAGATAGTGAATTAGGGGCGTTGGTTTGGGGAATGGAATGTGAGGGAGGTGAAGGAGAGGAATTGGTAGCGTATGAAGGAGACAAAGGAATGGTGGATGGTGATGTATTAGTAGGTGAGATGGGTGAAGATATGGATGGGGTAGGTATAGCTTTGTCTATGATAGGGATAGAAAAAGGAAGCCATAGGTTGAGGGGTGGTTTGTCTGGTGGGACAGCAGAAGATTGAAACTTGGGAAATGGGAAAAGATTTTCAATGAACGTAACATGTCTTGAGGTGTAAATCTTGTAGGTTTTAGGGTCAAGAGCATAGTATGCACTTTGAGTAGGTGAGTAACCTACAAAAATACATGGGGTGGAACGATGGTAAAGTTTGTGAGGTGAATAGGGTCTTAACCAAGGGTAACATAAACAACCAAAGGATCTTAATTTGTGGTAGTTAGGTGGAGTTTTAAACAAAGCAAAATAAGGAGATTGGTTGTTTAAAGTGGGTGTGGGTAATCGATTGATTAGATATGCAGCTGTAGCAAAGGCAAATGGCCAAAAAGTGAGTGGTAGACTAGCATGGGAAAGTAATGAAAGGCCCGTTTCGACAATATGTCTATGTCTCCTTTCGGCATAACCGTTGTGTTGAGGAGTATGTGGGGGGCTAGTGAGATGGGAGATGCCACATGAGGAGAAGTGAGAAGCTAATTTTATGTACTCACCCCCATTATCAGAGAAAAAGGATTTTATTTTGGTGTTAAAGTAGTTTTCAACAAGATTTTGAAAACGGATGAAAACATGTAGTGATTCCGATTTATTTTTGAGTGGATATAGCCAAGTATACTTAGTGAAATGATCAACAAATATGATATAATATTTGTAGTTGTCAAAAGAGTGAATAGGGGAGGTCCATACATCAGAAAAGATTAAATCAAGTGGTGATGTGGATTGAAGAGTAGAAGTGGCAAAAGGTAATTTGTGACTTTTATTAATATGACATGCATTACAAGGAGAACAACTAGAATCAAAAGAAACATGGGAAGATAAAAACTAAAAAATTTTATTATTTGGATGCCCAAGACGGTGATGCCACGTGGTGGAGTCTGTTTTGTGCATGGTGAAGGCAACGGGTGCTGATGGAGATGAGGGTAGGCATTGGGAGCGTAACTCATACATGCCCTTGGTGGCCGTGCCCTTGAGGAGTTGAAGCTTGGTTGCTCGATCCTTGAGAATAAACACAGAAGAATAAAATTTGATGAGAAGATTGTTATCAAGACAAAGGCGAGAAATAGAGATAATATTTTTAGAAAGAGAAGGAACACATAAGACATTTTTTAGGAGAATGGAAGTGTGATTAGTATGCAATAAAATGCAGCCAACATGAGTAATTTTTAAACCTGATCCGTCTCCGATTACAAGCTCTTCCGTCCTATCATACGGTGTGTGAAATGAGAGGTTATTGAGATCGGTGGTGACATGGTGGGAAGCACCACTGTCAAAAATCCAAGGAGCATTGTCATTGGCCGAAGGTAAACCCAAGGTATGAACCTGTGCATTTTTTACTTGAGTATTGCGGTCATATGCAGGAGGTGTGATAGTTTGGTGGAGCTTCTTGAAGAGTGGTCAGTTCGTAAGGGAGTGACCCCTTTGAGAGCACAACTGACATCTTCCTAGGAATGGCTTGGAACCTGCAGCAGAAGTGTTAGAGTTAGGAGTAGGCAGTATACCTTTTCCTTGATGTGGTTGACGGTTGTAATGAGTAGATGTCATATTTTGTGTTTTCGGTGGCCAAGAGCGGTGGCCAAGATTCTGCCGATGAGTGTGTTGCATATGAAACACCGCCATTGGTTGATGTAATGCAGTAACAGAGGTTTGTTGAGCCAGGGAAAGCTCATGATTTATTAGTTTTTCATGTAGTTTGGTGAATGAGATCGGGTTGTCTCTAGCATGAACTGCATCAAGAATTTCTTTGTATTGAGATTGATCAAGGCCTTCAAGAATGATGTCAATGATGTCTTCATCATCCATCTTTTTTCCTAGAATTGCCAATTCATCAGTGATGGTTTTGATTTGCTGCTATAGTCAGAAATAGATTGAGTTGGAAGTTTTGTCATTTGTTTAAGTCGATGTTTTAACTGCTTTATGTGTCCACGGCTTGGAGAAGCATAGGTTTTCTCCAAGGTCTTCCAGGCATCACGAGAAGAAGGTGCACCTTGGATCATAGGAACTATTGTTTCGGAGATACTACCAACAAGAGCACCAAAGATTAACCGATCCTGTCGAAACCAGATCTGATGAGCAGGGTGAGGGGTCTTGCTGTCGTCGGTATTAACAGTAGGCCACGGCTCAGGGTGGGAGCCATCAATAAATTTAAAAAGATCAAGACCATATAGCAGGGCTTGAACTTGGGTTTTCCATGTCAAGAAGTTTGAGGTGTTTAGTTTCGGAACTCCAGGAAAGTTAACAACAGTGAGATCTTTCATGGAGGGATTGATCAACAAGGAAGAGTTGTCAGACATTTTGGGTTGGGATTTTGAACGAAGTGGTGAGGTAGATCGAGAAGAATTTGTTGAAGATGTGTTTGAGCCTGGCTCTGATACTATATGAAGAGTATGATATCAATAATGTGATTGTGAAAACTGATACTTTCTTCCATTGATGATTAGTGCCATACATATACAAGAGAGAAGAGAATACAGAAGAAATAGTTGGTCTACAACAAACCCTAATTGACCTAGTACTATATTTGAATTTTAAATAAATTGTATAACAATAAATATTGCACGTATATTACTTAACAGTAATAAGTGTAGCTGAATTTGTCTTCATGTGTTGAGGTTTGTAATTTCTAAAGTTTGTGATTCTTATTATCCTTGAAAGTCGATTTCTTATATTATGATTTTTAACTTTTGGACGTTTGTTTGGTTTCTTAGATTATGTTTTCTATGCTTGATTTCGAATTGATCAGCTTCTAGGTATGGTGTCATGATTGTTTGGATTAGGATTTATGAATTTTATAGTAAATGGTGGTTGTGGCGGTGAGGGAAGTGTCTGGTCAATTACTACTAAACAAACGAGTATCACGATTATGTTAGTAATCTGTCGGTGAAAGTCATACCACGAGAATTTGTTGGTACTGCTCTGTCAGGAACAAGGTGGTGGGCAACGTTGTCTCCATCGAAACAACGATGGGAATTATCAATTAATTATCAATTTTGCCCTTTGACAATATTACCGAGTGAATAATGAGACTTTTACAAACGATCACCAATGGTACCTTTAAAATAATACAAATAGCATTACCCGTCATGGTTTTTTAAACAAATATTATAATTTCATTTAGTTTAATTTTCTAGAAATTAATTTTTTTCATAAATGTTAAAATTTTAAAAATAAATAGTAAATTATAGAAATTTTCAGCAAATTATAAAATTTGAAAAATTACAAAATTACTGTAGCTAAAGTAAATTTTTAGAATGGAGGGAACACTCATGCTAAACAATCACTTTACACTGTAAACTCGTCAATCAAATCTTATCATGTCACTACATCACACTCTCATATTTATAGGGGCTGGTGTTGTCAAACCATGTCACACCAAAATTAGCCATTGAGGGGGTAATTTGGAAGCCAACCATGACGAGTACTCACCGGGAATCAAAACCTTGCATTGTGAAATAGTGACCTGCTGTGGTGTTGGTGTGCCACGCCGAGGTCCGTCGTGCCTCACGGTTTGGGCGCGCCCTCCCTCCTTATGAGCTTGTGATGAGTTGGGCATGTTTTAACATACGATTCTGTCGGAGTGGTTTTCTAATAAAAAGTAAAATTTATTTAATTTAAGTTTTAGAAAATTTAAAAACAAAGTATAAGTTCTAAATATTTAAAAACATTGTAAATTCTAGAAACTTTAATGAATTATAAATTCAGAAAATATAAATTTAAATTACAAAAATAGTGTAACTAAAAATAAATTCTCTTGAAAAGTATGTAACGAGTTGGGCTTGTTTTAGCATATGATTCAGTTAGAATTACCACATGGACAATTAAAAAGAATTTTTTTTTTTTTTTTTTGAAAAGCCTAGACGTGAGAATTATTAACTTTTTGCTACTAAAGGATTATTGATGGCTTCGTTTTCCATTGGAGATGTATCGACAGATCATCAGAGGAAACAACCATAATAGAGAAAAATAAAACAAAAGGTTGGATTTTGATGGTTTCTATTAGAAACCCGTTGGTACTATCTCTGACGTTAAATCTATCGATAATTAGTGTTTGTTTAGTATAAATGGGAGGTAGTTCATGTTAGCACATAGTTCATGGGGTATGCTTTCGGTTCACCATTAACTAGCATCTACTATTTTAACGTCACATCACCACCCTCTTCCATCTTTCGTCCCATCTTTCAAGCATGAAAATATTCATCATTCACCGTCATTTAAATCAACATAACAAACAAATAACTATAAGATCAATATTGATAATAAACAATAAAAAAATACTATCAGTTTGGATATATCTATTATTTATTGGGTAGGTTAGTTGTGGAAATATGTTCTATTAAATTCGAGCGGAGATTTAAATACTTTTTTTTTCGTTTACGTAATTCATGAATATTAATCGCTTTTATTGTCATTCAAAATGTCGATACAAGCACGTGAAAAAGCCGCTTGCAAACCTAAAAGAACTTTGGCACTCTAATTTTTTTTTTGATTTGTTGAATTCTTCACGCAAGAAATAGAATGAATACCAAAAAAATTCGGTAATACACATCTATATAAAACCCACAATCCACTAGGCTCACTTGACCCCATAAAGTACCTACTCTACGCTGATTGTGTTTAAACAAAGTTCTTTAGACTTATGAACGGCTTTAACACGTGCTTGTATCGACATTTTAAATGTCAGTGAAATCAATTAATATTCATGGGTATGGGTTCAAGTGCTCCAAGTGGACAGTGGGTACTACATAGATCTGTATTACTGAAACTTTTAGGTAATCATTCTTGAAGTTTGATCCCGTATGACAAACTTGCGTGAAGAATCTAATAAAAATTAAAATATTTCCCATTGGTTTATATCCTTGACCCCAAGTCTATCAAGATACTCAAGTCGTTGGTTCGAGCCTCTAATCCGAAGTTTTTTATCTTTTCTTTTTGCCTTAGAAAATCATGGGTCAGTGGAATTTTTAAAGCCCACCATTAAATAAGATTAGTGGGTCGGTGTGGAGGCCGATAAAAAAATTTGGATCCAATGATATCATCTTCTACTGGACTAGAGGTGGGCATTGAACCGGGGTAGGAACCCGACCCGGACCCGGGTACGGGTAGGACCCGAGAGGGGGTGTACCCGGTTAGGATCCGAAAATACCCGTAGGGTAGGAACCAGGTATAGCATTTGGTAAATTTCTCGTACCCGGATCCGTACCCGACCCGATTGTACCCGGGAAGGACCCGGTTATTACCGTTTTTTTTTTCTTTTTCAAAAAACTAGCCGTTTTTAACGGCTATATAGCCGTTACCTTAGTTTTTTTACTGTTTTTTTGGTATTTTTTGCATTATAGGTTAGTATAAATAGGTGTGGGCTGATATGGTTGAATACCCAAATCCCAAACGCAAAAACTTAACTAAAAAATGCAAAAAATACTCTCGTTTACTCTCGTTTTACACTTTCACTCTCTCGTTTTACACTTTCACTCTCTCCAATCTTGATATGGCTCACTTACAATCTTCCATTGGTCAAGGTTCGTCCAACGCTCCAACCGTCGTTCGTGTTATTGCTCACAATCGTAACATGGATGTTTGGTGCAATTGGGATATGGTTGAGTTGAGTGAGGGGTCTGTAAAGGCTCGTTACAAGTTTTGAGGAACTTTAATTGCTGAAGATTCAAACACGAATTTAAGCAAACACATTAACAAGAAGTTTTAAAATTCGTTGAAAAGTAATCCGGATTCGCAACAAATACAATTAGGTGTAGACGACGGAATCTTTAAACACGATGGTAATACGGTTCGAGATCAAATGGCGAAGTTCGTAATTCAAGAAGCTTTGCCTTTTAGTCACTTCGACAATCCTCGGTTGACCAACTTGATTCGAGAGACGCTTCAACCTCGTTACACTCATGTAAGTCGTACTACACTTAGACGTTATTATTTAAAATTATGGAAACAAGCAAAAAATGATTTAATTGTATTTTTTGAAATTTTAAATACCGGTGTAAACTTATCTAATAACGTTTGGTCAGCTCCACAAGGTTTACCCGAATCTTACCTTTGCGTCACCGCTCATTGGGTAGATTCCAATTCATGGAAAATGATGAAACGTACGATTGCATTTGAATTTTTTCCGTATCCACACACCGGAGAATTTTTGTTTTACTTTTTGGATAATATAATAACTACTTTTAATTTACAAAATAAACTTTTTTCAATTGCATTTTGATAATGTGTCCAACAACAAAACCGTGGTTGAAAAATTAAAATTAAAATATCTTCAGATTGCTAACGGCGATTTTTTTCATACTCGTTGTGTTGCACATATTATAAATTTAGTAGTATAAGACGGGCTATCCGTGCATTTGTTGATAACTTTATAAAAGCTTTTCGATTTATGTTACACGACGTTTTTAAAAAAAGTAGAAAAAACTATCAAGATTATAAACAACTTTGTAAGGATACGGAATATATATTTTAGGGCCTAATTGGGATGTACCTACTAGGTGGAATTCGACTTGTCACATGTTTGATTGTGCTTTAAAACCAAAAGGCATTATTGACTTCCGGTCACCCGTGTGGGGCTTGTCAGACCCATTAGTACTACCCAAAATTTCTCGCTAGATTCCTTAATTAATGATCCGAAAATGTGAGGGCTTTCTATGGTATAACCCACTATGTCTTACACAAACACATGTTATATCAGTAAAGCGTTTTAAACCAAGTATGCTTTCTCCCCTAAAAAGAAGTAAGTAAAACAGGGGCATGAACTCACTTGGTGCGCAAACGAATGATTATAAAAGATAATGATGAGTGGAAAGACAACCCTTCAAAGGTTACCTAGAATACACAAGTACATAAGTACGTGTACACAGAAAACTTAACAATCCTAAGTGCTCAATAACCACATTGACCTAAGGTTTTGAAAAACAAGACTCATTTCACCAAGTTGACCCGTTTGACCCGTTGGTGACATGCCAAGTTAAATTCTTGTTTGATCAGTATAGCAATCTATTATACATGGTTATCACACAAGTTATTCACGTATGCCACATTACAAACCCTTAAGTGCTATAAAGCTTATCATACACCATCCATTATCATGTATATTCCATAAAAGCCTAAATTTTCAAAGTTGTGCATCAAGTATTCATACAACCCAAACAACACAATCTACCACCTAGACATCATCAATAAACATTCTAACATGATCCTAACATCATAAACATGCTTAATTAACAATATCCAATGATCTACATAAATAAGTTTCCCTTCGGAAAGTAACACCCAAAACCAATCTAACACCAATTCATTCATAAATTCATCAACTTTATACCTAATCAAGTTCATAACAATCATCTAAACATGATAACATCATCAATTCATCATAATTCCCAAATCTCATACATAAAAGTTTCTACTTATAGTAAGGTATGAACAACCACTCAATTTCAATCATAGATTCATCAATATTATACCTAATCTAGTTCATAGCATTCATAATCATCCATTTAACATCAACAATTCATCAAAACATGAATTCTCATGAAGAAAAGTTTTCACTTTTGGCAATGTATGAACAAGATGACAAACCATGGATTCTTGCATAATCTACATAGATTAACATTCATACAACATAACTAACATCATATCATCATCAAATCATCATCAATTTCGACATTCATCACAATTTTTGGCCTAGGGTTCATCAATAATCAAAAACCATGAAAAGTCAATCAAAATCTAGCCTTTAAGTGTGCAAAGATGATGATTAACACTTGCTAATCACTTGTAATGCTTGAAACTCAATCAAAATCGATGAATGACTCTTGTTCTTGATCAAATCGCAAGGGAGAGGGGGTTTGGGGAGGGGTTACGACCGTAAGGAGGGGAGGGGGCTAGGGTTGGGTTTTTACCAAATTTAAGTTTTGTAGTTTTTACAAATTAATCCCTCATTGATCACATTTTATAAAAACTTAATCTTTTTAACATTTTTAATAATCTTTAACTATAAAGTACAAGTATTATTAACCAACAATAATAATCATGTATATTTTCCGCTAATAACAAAACACATGAAATAAATATAACAAGTTGACATGTTACAAGGTAAAATTCACAAATAATACTTAAATTCAAAAATCACATAACTACAAATTAATAATCAACATTATTAATCAAGTTATTATCAGATAACCATTTCTAATTATTATTAAGTCATCAACGTTCAACGATAACTAGTGTGTGCCCACGACAAGTGTATGCAAGACCTAACAGAACTAACGGAGTTTGGTAACGGAAAATTACCGGATGTCACATTATGCCCATGTTGAAAGAATTTTTGTCCCGAAAATTGTGTTACATGGTTGTGTTACATCACTGGTCTACTGCATTGGCATAATGAAATCTAGTGAGTTTCGGGTGGGTTGTCACATTATCCCCATGTTGAAAGAATAATAACAATAACAATAATAACAGTAAGAATAATAACAGCAAGAATAATAACAGTAACAATAATAACAGTAACAATAATAAAGTAACAAAAATAACAGTAACAATAATACAGTAAGAGTAATAATAGTAACAGTAATAACAGTAACAATATAACAGTACGAATAATAACTGTAAGAATAATAACAATAAGAAGAATAATAACAATAAGAAAAGTACAATAAGAATAAGAATAATAAGAATAAGAACAATAAGAATAAGAACCATAATAATATTAACAATAACAATAACAACAATAATAACAATAACAACAATAACAATAACAACAACAACAATAACAACAATAACAATACAACAACAACAATAACAACAACAACAATAACAACAACAAAAATAAACACAACAGCAATAACAACAACAGCAATAACAACACAACAATACAACAACAACAATAACAACAGCAAAACAATAACAACAACAATAACAGTAACAACAACAATAACAGTAACAACAACAACAGTAACAACAACAGTAATAACAACAACAGCAACA